>JAWWMP010000116.1:80539351-80579148 GCA_035047865.1 Dendrocincla tyrannina | reverse complement strand
ACATCCCACAGAGAAGACACTGGAATTCAGTTTTCATGGCAAGTAAGTTATTACTTATTCCTGACATACACTGTCATGCTGAAAGTATGCATCAAAGGAAGAGAAAATCAGAAAAAACACAGTGGTCAGGTGATATCAAAAACAGTAACAATCTTTAAACAGTCTTTAAACATTACTGGGCTAGTATAGTATTGAAAAGAAATGTCAGTTCTGACATGTTGCTGAGAGGCTTCCCGCTCCACAGGAGTGACAAGAAAATTGACAACGTACAGTGGGAAATGTATTCTTACTCAAGCAGACAGTAGATAACATTAAAGGCTGAAAGAGCACCACTGAACTGTAAGAATATGTTTCCAATACATTATTTGCATAGTTGGCATTTAGTACAAGTTCATCACTACTTTAGTTTACTGCAAATGTCTTGTGAAATAAAACCCAGACTCAAGAATGCTGAAATACAGTAATTTCAGCTGGCTCAATACTATATTTGCAGGAAATACCCAAGAGAAACACAACTCAGCTCAAGCATGACAAGTAATGAAGAGGCAGGATGCTGCCACGTCCATCCTCTTCAACTATGAAAGCACAGCTGCTTTTCGCAGGAATTGTAGTACAGTGCATAGCTACTGAATAAGGTGAAAGCAATACCCGTTTACCCCAGTGTTGACCTGAGAACCACTGTTCTTAGCTGCTCAATCATAAGGTAACTCAGCCTTAAGGTACACAGTTTTCCATTTTTCATATATATGCACAGGAGTCTTTTATGCACAGCAAAGAAAAGAGGTAGTTGGGCAGTTTGTATTTCCTGTTCCATCTAGCATCCAATACACAGGCACCACTGGTATAGTTGGTTAAATCAGAGGCCTTGTAACAACAGCTGAACTCAATATTGCTGCATCTACCTTATGAGCTGGTGTAGAGCACTACAGCAACAAAACTAACCTCCAAAGAGATCCACTTCAGCAGGGGCAGCAGTAACAGCTGTAGTTGTGGCGGCAGCGGCTGAAGTTGTTGTAGTATCAGTAGTTGCAGCAGTAGTTGCAGGAGGCTCTGGGGCAAATGGATCTGAAATCTGGGGCTCAGAGGTAACACCGGAAAGTGCAGCCAGATTATCTATATGCAACCACACAACGAAGATCAAACAGGAAAAGTAAGGGGTGAGGCAGAGAGACCATAATCACTCAAGTCCAGAAAGCTGGAGCTTATTAAGGAATCTTAACATTCAAAAAATAAAAATATTACTCACCCTCTCCCAAAAGGTCTAGTGATTGTCCATTAAAATGACAGCAGAATAAAGAAACAGACAAATTAGTAGAGTTCCCAGGCTGAAGAAGTTCATTACCCCAATGTTCATTCTAATTGACATGTCTAGGTTAAACAATTTCTACACTTGAATTCAAGAAGTTATCCTGACATGACAAAGCTCATTGTGTTTAATAACTATTCAAAACAAAACCATTACATCCCTAGAACCCTTCAAAGAACTGGCACTAAAGCCAGGGTACTCTAGCAGAAAGCAGCTGGCAAATACAGTGTTAAGTTCCTTCAGAATATGATACATGACATCCCTAGTGTCCCAAGTGTATTCTAAGGGACAAACAAGCGTGGTTATTTGACTTGGGGACAACTGTCAGGTGAGAGTGAGGAAGGGAAAAGGGAGGCAGGGAGGAAGCTCCTCTTCAAAAGCTTTTCCTGCATTTATGATAGAGCAAGTATGCTATGCAGAAACTAACTCTGTTAACACTTATTATGAGGACTGCGAATGGTCAACAGCATAAGCATGAGCAGATTTGCTTTGCTCCAATTTTGGTTCCTTAATCAACTGTTTCTGGAAGTCAACAAAGCCAACAACCATGTTCTCTGAGATCAGTCAAACTGAGCTCAAACACAGAAGCTTTCCCTATGGAAAAATCAACTATAAGTTATAAACCCCTGTGTAAACTAATGAGTCTTATTACATTTTTATTCTGCAGTTAGGATAGTCTGAGCTCACTGACTACCTGATTACCAACCAGCAGCTCAGTGCTGCTCCTAGATTTATTGCACGCATAGCAAGGTCATGGGTTCATCTGATTCACACTGAACAGCAAGCATCGAGTCCAGATGCTTTACTACAGGCCAGCATGTAGGAAGCAAAACAATTTGTGCAAGCACCGCTCAATCTTCACAAATTTGTCTTTATTTTACAACACTTGTAAAAAAGGCAGCAAGAACCTACATGTAGGTTTTTTACAGTTTTCATAATTGGTTCCTGGGGAGAGCTCTACTTGAGACTGACTGCACAAGCTGAGGTAAGTCAAAGTACCATTCTGAAAGAGCAGAACAGTACATAAATAATGCAGCACTCTGGTATTCCATTACTGCACACCAGGTGAATGTCTCTGCTAGACTTAAAATAAACAACCGCCGGCAAACTTTTAAGCTTTATTAGCTTATTCTTCAATGCATTTTTGTTATTATGTTATGGATCTCAATACAGTGAAATTACAGTTATCTAGCACAGCAATCTACACTTACTGTTAATATGGGAATGATTAAAAGCAATGTTTTTTGTATAGTAACATTAAAGTAATGATACTATTAGCAAATCCATGTTCTAAGGCACACTGCAAGGTAGTTCAGAGCAGAAATTCAAGTCAATTTGCTTTTATATCCAAGAGTCAGGTCTCGCAAGGATGCAGAATTTGACCTACTGTATTTTTTGTAATACTATAGTCTAGTTTACCAGCCAAATACCTATTTATTCACCTTGCAGTATGCTGCAGGCAACATATTACCCTACCTCGATGATTTCCTGTTAGCACAGAAGTGTAGATTTTCACAAGTTACAGTTCATTTGCTAGATAAAATACTGTGTATTCAGAGATATACTAGGTGTTTAACAAAATATACAGCGTACATACCCCTAAATACAGTCCACTATACTGAATATATACAGTATAGGCCAGAATACACAGGATCTACACTGCCAGGGAGACTGAGAAAAGCAGGATCATTTATTGTTGACGTGTTGACATGCTGCATGTTGAAGTATTTGATATTCACATTCTCCTAGCTATTTCAAGCTGCAGCACTTGTTCCAACTTCCTCCCTTCTCCTACTATTTTCTCATGAGTTCCCCTGTTAACTTGCTATAGCCCAGAAGAGTAAGGAGCTCAAGTAGCAGGGAGGGGCTGTTCCACATCCTCCCAAAAGTCCAGAGTGGAAGGAAGGTCACCTTGTCCAGCCTCCTGTTCAGAACAACAGTAATTCCAACAACACGTCAGGGCAGTCATAGCTCTGACAAGTCGGGTCTTCAAAAATCTCCAGGAATGGTGAGCTCACTAGCTTGCATCAGAATCTGCTCCAGTATCACCTTGCCCTCCAAATGAAGCAATTTTTTCTCATGTCCACTCAACCTCTTCATTTTAATCAACTACAATTTCTCTGAAAATTTTGACTCTGCTCTGTAATTCCCCTTAAAGTAGTTGTAGACCACTTCTAAGAGTTTCTTTTAGCTTCCTCTTTGCTGGATGACAGAGGCCCAGCTCCCTCAGTCTCTGTGGTGAAGTCATCTAGATTTCTGGAGTCCTGGCAGCCCTCTGCCAAGCCCTTCTACCTTAAACAGGAGAGCCTAGAACTGGATGCGCTATTTCTGATGGGGCTTCACCTGCATGTATGAGAAGACTGTGCACCTATGAGATTGTACAATTTATAACCACTACCAGCTCCATCTGGCAGATTTAGTTTAAGTAAGTGAATAAACAACCTGCAACACAGGCTTAAAGATTTTCTCATTATCAGATAAAACATTAATGGAAATTTCAGTAGTTTCACAAAAAGGCCATCGAAGTTCTCAATTTACGCATGTCTGACATAGTGTTTGGCAATTCTGCAAGAGAGTTTATAAAAGAGAAAAGGCAAAAAAACCACCCCCAAACCAAGCAAGATTCTAGTGCAGTAACAGAGCTCCTGCCAGCAGTAAAGCAGACAAAATTGAAGCTTATTAAGTTACCAAAATGCTATTCTGAAAGATAAAACTGAAGTATACTTGATGAGGTTAGTGATAATCCTGTCCAAAGGAAAAGAGTTAGCTGCCCTTTTCTGTTGTGGAATAAGAGGAATAGGAGCATTAACAGTCAATTTTAAAGTTTTCAGTAATTCATAAGAATAAAACACCTAAGTTCCAAACTACAGGTGTTAAATAAAGCAGCTTTTTATTTCTATGCAAATGAATACTTTACAATATTACTGGCTATTTATTTATGTTTCTACTATTGCAGGAATGAGCAACTGCTTAAAAAAGTTAGCTCTTTCAAACATCTCAAAAGCTTGTATTTCAGTGTTCGGCAATGACAGAGTAAGACAAACAGGACACAACCAAAACCTGCAGAATAACTAAACCCAGGCATCCTAGAATACATTACTCTCTGGTCTTGCTTTCTGGGTAAGAGTACATTTCCACTAACAAAACTGACACTTGTGTAAAAAGAAAAATCAATTCAAGAGATTAAACTGGAAGATGCAAAACATGGTCTACGTGACAGCCATAGCTATCCTCTCATAATGCAGCAGCTGAGATACAATGTCATCTTTAATGAACTAAAACTAAGAACAGAAACAGGGAATGCAGAAGCCACTTGTACTGATAGTACACCAGCACTGATAGCAGTCAACATGACTCAGTGTTGCATTCCTGTCGTGAGAGGGCTAAGGAGTTCATTAAGCTACTGGATCTCTTAAGATTATACCAGAGTGGGTTTACAACTATGTTATGTTAAATCACAATTGCTGGCCTAATTCCTTCTCTTAACAGGACAGAAGTGAACACAGTCTATGTTTACTCCTCTTCAGATCACCAGCTGCTAGTGCCGCCTGGGAACAACAGGCTCAGTTCACCACAGAGCTCGCATTTCAGAGCTGGTCAGGTATTCCCATTTGAAAGCAGTTAACACTCTACTTCTATTTTCATATTATTCTAAGCAGACAAGGAAGATATTTTATTAAAATCTGTTAAGGGTTGTCAGAGGTAATCACACCTGCAGCAGAACTAAGTTGCCACCATTTGCTTTAGATACATTTTTATTTTGAAAGTTATTTTTGATCCTCCTCCTGATCTGTGGGCTTTGCTTCATGAACAGAAGAGTTGATTTATGCCCTCACCTTGCCAATAAGCACACAGGCAGTTCTAGTTCTTCTGTTTTGAAGAGCCTACCCTACCTTTTCACCTTCATCCATCTCCCTTCTGCTCTTTTAGTCACATAATCCTGGCTCCCCCCAGCTTTGCAGCCAGGCCCTTATAAGCAGCTTATACTATTAGGCATATCCCTGGAAAGAAGAAGTAGCCTTGTGCTGCAAAGGAATGCCTGACTGTCAGGTCAGCAGAAGCCTGGGAGTGAGCTGGGAACATCCTGTGCTAGCAGAGAAAGCCAGATTTCAGTTCAGCCAGGCAAGATGTAGACTGCAAGAAGTGATGCTGACAGTGAGGTTTCTCTACCTCCCCATGACGTGGCTCCAGCAGCAGCAGCAGCAGCAGGAGCAGGAGTAGGTGCTGGAGCTGCCTGCCCAGTACCAGTAAAATCTGGCTGAAGATCCAGAAGATCACTGGATGGTTTGGAAGAGCTGCCAAGAAAATGGAGATATTAGATACTGGAGGAATTTGTCCATTTCAATCAATTTTTTTTAAAAAAGTCACAACTGGATTATAGATATTTCCCTTAGTCTGGACAACTGCTGAAACAAGAGAGACATTTTTTTCAGGCCTTAGGATTAGAGCAGTGGCCATAAACACCCATAGAGTAGCGAGTGCCAAGAGCACATTACAACCCAGGATGAGACCTTAACTTTCATTATTTGATAATGACATTGCAGCACATCTATGAGACTTACAATTCTAACAAAACTCTGAAACCCTCAAAACAACAAACGAAACACCACCCCCCCCTCCCCTCGTATCACCCAAACCAGAAAGTTCAAAATCCCAGGTGGCCCCTAAAAACAGCACAAATTAGTGCTGTGGCTGAAACCATCTCCGTTCTACTTCAATATTCCATTGTGCCATGTCAGAAAGCAAGAAACCTGCATTTTCAGGCAATAAACAGGCATCAGCTAGAAGAGAATTGGTAAAACTTCTGTGGCATAAGCCAGTCAGGTATTTACTCAGGAAACCAGGTCTTGTTCATCCAGAACATTTAAATAACAAACAATAGAAGCTCTTCAGTGAAGTTCTTCGCCTGATATTTAACTAAGTTAGTTACATCTTCAGACTTTTGGTTCAAGCTGAGAGGTTTTTACACCTCTGGAGTTCTGTCACTTCTGCTGATAACAGCGAGCAACATCAGTTTGTTCTGGTTTTGACTTGAAACCAAGGTTCAGAGTTTCTCATAGGTCAAATGTTTACTTTTCATTTTAACCTCTAGAAGTTCATTACCTTTGTGCTTCATTAATCGATTTGAGTGGAAAGAAAAAGGAGTATTAATTCAGCAGTTTTAGAAACAGAATCCTGAAGATCAGCGAAGACTACTCTGGATTTTCACATTACTTCAGGCTATTCAATTGGAAGTTTATGTTGAGAATGGTACAACATCACTACTACACTGCAAGCAAATCAAAGTAGCTATAATTTTTTCTTGGTTTAGAGTTTATTTCTGACCTATACCTGCAAAATAAGCAAAACTTTTCAGGCAAGCCTCCTGTTACAAGTGTGATTTTGGCACCTGCATCAAGTTCAGTAACTCAAATACACTTTTTAACTTACCTGACTGGAGCAGCAGTAGATGAAGTTGCAAAAAGATCAACTGGAGGAGATGTATCAACAGTTTTTGCTGGAGTAGAACTAGGAGATGTAACAGTTGTGGCTGGAGAAGACTGGAGAAATATTTTAAATATACGTTCAATATACCAGCATTTCTCCACAAACAACTCATGCACAGATTCACATACTTTAAAAACCCAATTTTGACATCAGGTCTTTTATTGTAAGCTGTTCTCTCCTTTGAGAGAATTTAAGGAAGACTGGGCTAAATTTTCAGATGACAGTGGAGCTGAGAAACTCCAACGTGATTCCAAAGAAGGAACAAAGTTTCCATAGGGTTTGTTTCTGCATCTCTCAGACCCTTCCTTTTGTCTACAGAATTAAACGGCTGTTTGTCCACAACAGCACCTCAGTATTGTAACCACAGAAATAGCAGTAGAAGAGAAATGGTTAGAAACTAGTTAAAAGTTTGCTCCTAAACCTTCAGAAAAGAGATTTAAAAGCCATCAACAGTTCTAAAGATTAAGTCCTTGGGAAGTTACAAGAGACAGCTCAGCCTATGACTTTGCTTCATTAGCTCCTCCAGTTCTGGGTAAAGATGCTTGAAGTGTTGCAAAGACAGATACTCAAGACAGTATACTGCAACTCTTCTGTGAACTTGAAGACTCAAGTTACCTTGAAGAGTGTTAATTTAATTCTAGCAGATACTACAAGCTTTGTTACAGCATCTCACATGCTAGAGAGATCCTTTTCCTAATGACCGAAAAACAAGTCGTAATTTTAATAGTTTGTCATTCTGATCCCTTCCAAGAAGCAAAAACCATGAAAAAGTTGAAGAAACTTCCTTCTGATTTCTTCTACTGCTGTCCCATCATCATAACTCTAAAAGGAGAGAGATACAAGCTTTCTTCACTCTCCTCAAAGCTTTACTAAGGGTTGAAACTAGAGTGGCCTAAATCCCTCATGTACATCAAAAAAGAGAGGGTTAAAGTTGCAAGAGCATTTTCTGAGCCATTACGTAGTTCTCAGCAACTGCTACAGTATTAAAAGAGAGAGTTGGGTGTTTTCTTTTGTTGTTCTTTGTTTGGATTTGTTGTGTGTTTTTTTTGTAAATGGCTTTTCTGAATGAAATTTAAGAGCTTTCACTAGAATTGACCATTGAACCGCCTCCCTTAGATTCAGAAGTTCTCACTGAGTTTTTCCTGCACAACACCCATTATTAGACACAGAGCTATGGCACCTGGCAACGCTCCAGGGACACCAGGAGCTACTATTACTAACACCATAAAGCTCATTACTTTATCTGACACTCAAACCAAGGCAGTTTCACTAGTAACTCTTGCTTTAAATTAAGGTCAGCAGTCTCCCTGATAAAGGTAATTTCTGAAACTAGATATATTGGATGAACGTTTTCTTCCTGGCTTTTCACGTGAATGTAGTTTTAAAAGAGCCAGAACATCCTCCTAAAAAGCTGCAAATGGAGAGAAGAATTTGGAAGATAAATACCATGGAGTAAGTTTCCCACTGACATGAAGATTAACGGGGAGGAGAAGAGAAGAAAAAAAAGGTTCAGATAAAAATACGTGTGTCATGTGCTCTCCAAGAGAGTCATCACCAAATCCTGGCAAAGTTCCTTAGCATCCCGCATTGGTACAAGCACGACAGCCCTTCAGATCAGTGACAAGCTCTTACGGGGCCATTAAAAGATATAATTTCGTCAATTAGGTAGGGCCTAGGTGGCAAAGTCTAAAAAGCAGATTAGGAGACAGAAATAATCTTTATGCCCATATGATGTTCTAAAGCCTATCACCCAAACAGGAATTAACTAGTACAGCAACAGGCAGTATTTACCTTACTCAGAGGAGAAGGAGCCCCAGATCTAGAAAAGAAAAGGGGAGGGTTTCAGATAAGTACAGTTTTGGAAACTGTTTCTCGTCATTGAAACTCCTGCAAAAAGACCAGACACTAAGCACAAAAGCTTTCTGAAGACCTCTACCATTGCATGCCCTCTCCATTTTTTGAAATACTACATGCCACTTCACACAAAGAATTGCCAATTTTACTTAAAATCTTGAGTGAATCTTTTAATCTAACTGGTACCGCAGGATTATTCCGCCTTTTAAATAAGCTCTACTAAATGGAGGAAAGGAAGAGATGCATGCAAATGTCTTGCTTTGGCGCCTACAGTAGCCATGAGAGAAGTTACTGGTGTAAGATGTCACCATATTATAAAGCCATGCAACAGCAGCAGAACAACACCAATACTGAAGCAGTTATCTAACACAAGTCTTCTGTGGATGTGCCAGCAGTTTTTCAAAGTCTACTGTTCTCTTAAAGAAAGTCAGAGTTACTTGAAAATAACAGTATTTAAAAGTATGAAAACAGTAAGTTGGAAAGTTCAAGCTGGAAGTTCTCTCACATGCACAAAAAAAATCACACTAACAACTGACAGAGCTTCAATCTTAAGTTAAAATGTACATCAATGCATTTGTTTGCTTTCATTATCACGAGGCAAGAAAATACTGCTACATATTTTTAGAGCTGCTTTGATCTAAGGGATGAAAAGAGGAGTTGAAGATAAAACTGTGCCAGTATTGAACTATCACCCATCCTATAAGTTACTTGAAGTGGGTAAGTCCTAGGAGCTGTAGAACTGATTAGACCTCCAGATCTCCTAATCACAGAAATGACAAAAACTAACTTAATGACTACATACAAAAGCAAGGCATAGTTCACTTCAATTTAAAGAAAATATCTATTTCTAAGGCATTCAAGCCACCTTAAAAAAGCCCACATAATCATGCCTGCATGCAAGTGATATACAAACACATGTACTTACCCTTCGCTAAGTTGCAAGGAAAGCAACAACAAAAGAGAAAACATAAGTTTAGCTTAATCCTTTCTAAACTTAGCCATGGCAAGTAAGAATATGCAAAACCATTAGAAAACAAATAGATTTTTATGATAAAAGCCTCAGGAGCAGGCAAAACCCCAGTTCCTTCTAAGAGTTTCCCTCAGGGAATTTTACTTATTTTTGGAAAGTTCTGTTTGCTCCACACCAGTAATTAAAAAAGGTTACCATTAAGATGACTTCGTAAGGGAATGCAAAAGCCTTATTTTTCTAGAGAAGTGACAAAAAGGAGATTGGGGGACGCAAACCTAAACATCAACTAATATCACATTTTCAGTATTATGCTTCGATACATGGTACAACATATATACCTACTTGTTGCCAGGTTTTTTTCCTTCCAGTGAGTTTAGATGTTGCTCCAGGGTCTCCATGAGACTGCTAGGAGCCTTGAAAACAAAGAGAAAGATACACATCTAAATGTATTGCAATTGACCTAACCATACTTTGAAATTCAGACCAGCTTCTCTGAAGTCCCCCATGTTCATGCTCATGCTGATGTTTTATTTACACCACTGTGGAAATAGTGGATTTTCATGCTAGAAGTATTCAGGTAAAGACAGTTCTAAAAAAGATAATACTGTGTCTAAATATGCAGAGAGAAAACATTCACTTCCACTACAGAGTGCCTGAAGCTTAGATCCAGGATGTGCTGCTCACCTTGTTTTAAACAATGTTAAACATTGACAACAGCACAGGCACCCACAGGGTTAATTTTAAGAGTAATAGTTCAAGTTCACATTTTCAGTTTTGCATTCAGTCAGACCCCCAACACTTCCTTCATGACCAGAGGGCTAGACAGTGTTTGCAGCCTAAACAAAACAATCTCTAAGTCCTTCTCAATGTCCCCAGAAGCAGCTACCTTTGGTTTGAGACTCCCAACTTCACAAAACCTTACAGCTCTTTCTTCTCAAAATGGTAGCCTGGCACAGGTCACTGTGCAGCCAGCTTGAAACGCAGAAAGATTACTATTTTAGCAGTCTATAAAAAAAACTACGTTTTTTCAGGCCTCCCAGATCTTAGGTTTTATTTTAAGCAACCTTTTTGTGGTCAGACAACACCCCCAGGCATGCACTTGCTGTTACAATGGCAGATAGGAAAAGGAATTGTAAATGCACACTGGGCTTAGCTACTCCAGTATAAAAATAGAGACTGGTAAGTAGAATCCTGCAAGATCAAGAAGCAGGGAGGAAGCCCGTGAGAGATACAGTGGCATATGATAGTCAAATATTTCATCAGGGCTACCAGTTCATCAGTGGTACAGTCTCTAAACAGGGAATTCTCCATGTCAGTCTCTTTGAGATCAAGCACAATTCCTGACAGCAATACCTCCGGTGTTTATTTTCATAAATAACATCTTTAATTTCAGAGCAGACGTATTTATCAAATAAGTCAGTTTGGAATGCTTGAAAACAGACCATTCACTGCTCCCATGCTGTAAACCAGCTGGCTGGATGAATCAGGTATTTCAGGATACTTATGACCTGCTAGTACCAGTGCACAACTAAGTGTACTGCATATTAATTGTGCCATTAAAACCAGTCACTTAACACATGCAGAAATACGAAATGTTCAAAATAACGTTAAATGACATATTGAGTTTTAAGTATTTAGCACATACATATGCAATGCAGAAACATCTCAACCTTGCCACTTTTATTGGCATATTTATTAATTTTCAATTCATTTGAGCATAATAAAGAATTGCTTAAACATAAGTGACTTAGTTGTAAGAATTCTCCATCAGCAAGAAAAAGAAGAACAAAGGTAAAACAAACTAAAAAAAAAAATCCAGAGAGAGATTCAAACTTCAACATATTCAAAAAGGCTACATTGTAAGATACAAGTTGTGCTACTTTAACATGTAAGGAAAAACTATGTTTCAAAAAAAAAAAAAAAGTTATTTTCTGTTATCAGTTACCTCCAGACACTTTAAATAGCTTTCCAATATACTATTCACAGGTTTCTTAAATGCCAAGAAGGTAACACAAAACTTATCTATCAAACAGAATTCAGAGAGGAAGCTTCAGAAAATTTCTACCCAGATGAAACAATTAGGGAAGTAAATACTATCTGGCATCCAATTTGAAACACTGGATATGGCTTAATTTCTTCTACATACTGCTTCAAGGTTAGATAATCTATCAGTCAGCATCGTCCTAGAACCTTAGACATATATGGGTTCCCCACTAGCTATTAGGGGCAAAACTGTCACACTTTAAGAATTGCTAGTAAATAAAAACGAGACAAGATCTTTAGCTGCCAAGACACCTCCTCAGACTCCAAAACTTTGTTGCCAAACTACTATCAACTTGCTCTTCTGTCCCAATTTTATTGGCATCAAAACCACCATAGGTGAACTCTTCAGCACGGATCTCTTCCTATAAGTAAACATTCTTTTCATATTAAACACAAAGCCAGGAACCCAGGTCAGCTTGCAAGTGATACTGAAAACAGACCAGCAGCTCCAGCAAGTTAGGTGGCATGACTTCCTACCAACATTTATATTCCTGGTGTGCTTCCTAAGTACAGAACTTTTAGTTAGTCACAGATCCAAAAAGGCTACAAGAGAAGCTTACCTGTGTAAGATCAGGGATATCACCTTTGTCAATTCCAACTTGCTGTGGATATAAAGGAATAAAGTTAAAATGTAAGGGCATTATTCCACTACAGCAGGCATTAATTTTGAGTAGAACTGCTCTTCAAGTTATAACTGTTATACACTGTCTTTAGAAAAACACTACAGAGTTAGAAAGCACATGTTCATCTTCCCAGTAGGCACCTTCAACAACCTGCACCAGTCTTTCTTAATTTCCACACAAAATAAATATCCATTTAAAGGATAAAAATAATGGAGCTCCATTAAAAGTTAAAGTTCACACTCTGTAATGCAATAACACGGGCCATCCACTGTTGTCTCAGAGGACAGCAACAGTGAACTGCTGAACACAGACTATACAGATACCTGACTATCCCAATGAAGTTCTCTGAAATTCAGCCAGTGAGAAAAACCTAGAAGGCATTCCTTAAAACAAACAAAAAAAGCTAACACTCAAGTCCCCTGATTGTTCTGCCATTCTCTGCTAGCACTTCAAATAAAACAAGTTAGGGTCTAAGTCAGCAATCTGCTATTAATTGCCCTGTTGCTTCACTACGGTTCTTCAGAGCAACTATTGGTTTGGCTTTTGCAGCAGAGCAAGATCCACTGCACCAAGTAATCCTGAAGTACAGTCACTATAACCCTGGACAGCAAAGCTGACCTGCATCTCTAAAGTACCTTACTGTCTCAAATTCAATACTCATCTCTGGCATTACAAGTCATTAGGGAGTCTATCAGGCCTTCATAGATAAGTAAATTAGCAAAGAAACAAACTTTTTATTCAGGTCATTACTGCTGTCCATTAGAATGAAGTGTGAAACATGGAAAATGCGCATCCTCTGCCAAAAAGCCAACTACTACAAATGAGAACCCAGCAAAGGAGTTAATTAACCATGTAATATTCCTATTATCCACATAAGAGGATGATAACAAGGAACAAAACCAGGAAAATCTCACATTCCAGTTAACTTAATGTTGGCTGGAAAGACTAAAAAAACACCACTTACAAGATCAGTATGCTTTTATTACTAATTGCTGTATCTTCCTCTAATGTTCAACTCTGTCCTAGAAGTATGCATTTATTACTGCATTTATCAGAAATACTGGAAGCCATGTCAAGTTAACCAGGAAAGCTGAGGCTGGCTGCACCATAGAGAAGTGTGGAAGTCCTAAGCAGAGCTTAACTACTTCAAGAGGAGCCGAACACACAGATCCAAGGACTTCTATATACATTTATATACATTGAGACAGATTCTTAACAAGTGTAATTAATATTTTATATTGGTGCTAAAAAATTCACAAAACATTTAAGTGCCAGACTCCAGAAGATGGGAAGCCACTTACCTCTGCAACTTTAAGAAACTCTGATACTCTGGTCATTCGAGTTAGAAATCGCTTGTAGATTTCAAGAGCATCTTTACATTGTCCCTTTTTCATTTCAAAAAATTTCTCTAAAGAAATAATTTGGTAAATTTCGGTTAAGATGTCTTACATTAGGTCTGTGTTCATTAGCAACTCTAGTTTTCAGAAAAATTACATTTCAAGAATATGGCACTACATTAACATTTTTCTACTTGAACAATAATCTTGTGGCATTCCTAGTCCTCAGCAGAATTTAGGAGTTGGGCTTGCTGAGCTGCTAAAAAGTTATATAAAACTATAAAGACTATAAAATTGCACCCCAACTAGTCACAGCATCATGTGTGATGTAAACCATATTTTTAGAGATTAAAAACTAAGCAAGTGAAGCAGCTATCAAACTTAAAAGTTCAAAATAATTAAGGATACTTAAACATACATTAATATATGTCCTCTCCCAAACTGCCTTCACTCCACAGAACAGTACTTTCTTCACTTAAGTAGCTCACTAAAGTTCATTTGTGCCCATTATTAAACACAGTTGTCACATGTTTCAACCTGAACTTACACTTTATGCTTGTCTAATTGAACTGTTATGCCCAACACATTCGTACCTGCTCCATAAACTTCCCACACCTACAGTTTCAGTCTAAACACCTGGGATTTTTATGAAATCACAGGAAACACTGAAACATGGATAAAAAAGAAATTGAGCTTTACAGCTCAGGAACATCTTTTTGCCTTTTCAGTCTCTGTAACATGGTTATAATGCCTGTTTCTTCCTGTTCTAGGTGCAGACAGTTTTAGGCCAGTCACGCTGGCCAAGCAATCTGAGTTTTTAGCTGTCTTTATAGACCAGATGCAGTGTTCACAAATTTTAATAGCTGAAGTCAATTTTCTACAGGGTCAGTTATGTTTCCTGCAGCTTACTACCCCTGGTTTTAGACATCATAAGAAAGCCTTCTGTAGGGACAGCTTAAAGTGTGTCGTGTTGATGATCACACCAACAGCTTCAGAACATGTTCACAGCCTCCTTTAGACTTTGTAGGCTGATGGTAGGTAGGGTTCTGGAGGAGTTCCAGCTTTGGCAGTCATGCTTTCAGACAGATCAGGAATGTTATTAAAAGGAGTGTATTCATATAATGTCACCACATAGCATTATCACTTGCTACACTAATGTAAGAGGTTACAGCTTAAAATTGTCTCATTTCAGAGCAGAAGAGTCAAGAAAAATGTAGCTTTAGTGAAAGTTAAGTAAAAAAACTGAAGCAGATTTGAAACTCATTTTTTACTTGCTTGTGATATGTGAGATAAAGACTCAAGGCTACTTACCTAGTAAGTTAATAACCCCATCATTGTAGCAAGCAAAAAGTTTGATGAGATCTTTAAATAGAAGCATGAATGCAGCATTTATTACACCATTCGTCAGTTCATTTGGATGAACCTACAAATAAAATATCAGTTATTTACAACAGAAGTGTTGAATACAATCAGAAGTTTTGGCTCACACCAGATACTTGATGCTGTTACAGATGGAATCAAGCACTGAAGCTTTCACACTAAGACACTAAACAAAAGTTTTGGTTAGCAGATCAAGGATTGCTTTTTTCTCCACTCCAAAACAATCCACTACAGCAGAGGAGTATTTGCATCAACAGTAAGCCTTGATTCCTTCACCTATCACAAGGAAGAGGAAGGCAGAGATGCTATTAACAAAGTTTTAATGAAAGGGGACAAAAGATATCAGTTTACAGCAGAACTTAACAAAACCCCAATTGTGTATGAGATAATACGACTGGGGTTAATGATGTCATGACCCATTCAGCTCTCACATTAACTTGTGAAGAAGATAAGCACTCATTTATTAAAAAAATATTTCTTCTATTAGAAATACCTCCTCTTCTGAGAGCACTATCACAATCCCTATGCCATTTAAGGAATGAAAAACACACTAGTGAGATGTATTTCTAAGGCTTTCCCTCAGAGCTGTAGTGGGCCCTGCCTTCCTCTTCCAAGTGTATCCTTTTGCCCAACAAGAACAGAACTTCAATTCCTTCAAATACCTCTTTGAAATGGTACACTGTGCCTCCTACAATTGACTCCTGCTTTTATCTTCAGATCAGACAAACAATTCCACCAACGTTCATGGCATTATAAATTCATTGTACACACTTATTGCTAAGAACAGTCTAAATTAACTTCAGCCAATTTAGTTTACAGCTGAAAACCAGATAAAGATTTTTGAAGAAGCCAAACAATGTACATGTGGTATTTTAATGGGCTTTTCCCTCCTCCCCAAAAGAGGTTGGTTGCCAAGAGACAGAAAAAAGAGTGTTCAGTCTTCTTGTTTTGCCCATTTCTTCCCCTCACTGATGCAGAAGATGAAACTCCAATTTCCCTCTCTACAAAACCAAAACTGCAATCTGCACATTTCATATATACAGGAAAGGATCATCCTTCATCACGCTACCACACTGGGACATTTGAAAGGGGATTTTTTTTGAATGATCAGTAGAGCATCACCTACAAGGTGAAATATGTTCACTACAACACAGCAGTTTTAAGTTGTTGCCCAGTGTTAATGCTAGATCAGCTTCAATACATACATCAAATTCAAGCAGTGCATCAATTTGTTCCTGTAATATTGGCATACTCTTCAGCAGCTTTTCAGGAGCCATTGTTCTCATTACACCTTCAGCTCTGTAAGAGGGAACACAGATTAGAAGCCATGGCATTTCCCCTCTCCCTTCCCTCAAACCGAACAGTTGTCTAAATTAATGCTTAAAGCAGCTGCAACTCATTCTAAACCATTTCAAAAGCACTGTCCGATTCTTCTGCTTCTCACTTTATCATGAGAGCTGGCGTGAAAAGTCCTTCAACCAGCCACCCTCCCTGACAGCAGGTGAGGAAAGGTTTTGTGTCCGAGTGATGAATGCGAGAGATCGATCTCTTTATGGAAACAGGACAACACTGTGAGTTTAATTGACTTGACAGCCTCAGAAGTACTTAGAGAATTGATAACCATTGTGTGTGAAGTTTGTTATGAATAACTAATGATAACTCACTGCTGATGTGTCCACAGATGTGTAGTCTTTTAGAAGTCTTCAAGCATGTTCATTTTTATCTCTCATTATCACAAACCTTCACAACCACCATTACGTATTGCCCTGTTCTGCCTGCAGACAGATACAGCATCTCCTCTCTGGAAATGCACACCACTATTCTTACCTATTTTATCCTCCACTCTGAGACAGCACCTTGTTCTGAGAACCAGAAATATCAGGCATAGAAGGCCTTTCTAGGAACATACAACAAGGTAGGAATAGTAGGATTCCCAAACTTATATTTATTTAACATGAAGTGTTCAAGAGCGAACTCTTCTGGTCCCAATTAAGTAAATGGTGTCCAGCTACAAAGGAAAGCTGTCACAGCAGGCCCTACACCCTCTGCCTGTTTGAGAAGCAGGAGAGAACAGCCTGGCAGTGATGCAGGCCAGAATCCCAAGCTGCAGAATACACCGGAACTGCCAGAACGATCCTGCATGCAACCCATGATTAGCAGGGGCACCTTTAGTATGCAGTCAATTAAGCTGCACCTTCAGTGGGTGTTAAGCCACTTGCAGTTTGTCTGTGCTTCAAGAGAGAATCTAGAGTCATTAAAGTCTCAGCTAGAGGAGTCAGAGACCAAAACAAGGTTCTCATAAATACCAACATACTACTCTGGGCTGGGCTAACTTTTTTTTTTTTAAAACACGGTGCTTGTGGGAAATAAAACTAGCAGTTTACAACCATGTTCTGTTCAGTTTGTAACTGTTTGCTCTGCTGCCTGCTAAGAACTTCAGGCGTTCACTTCAAGTTTTGCTTGTAATTAGCCATCTTTCTTAGAGAAAGCATCTGGAGAAAAATGGAACATCCTAAATATGGTTTCAGAGTGTTTCCTTCTCCAAATCCTAAACAAAATCTCCCTGCAGCACAATTTAATAAGAATCAGATTTAACACCTAGCACTAAAAGCTCCAAGTTGTGCAAGGCACCTTACTTTAGTCTTCAGTATTTGCCTTACTACCCAGTCTTTCCTCTACTCTTTCAGCAATTTTTAAACAATTACAAATACTTTAAAAATCAAACCATTTTGGTGTTTTGTTGTAGCTACACAAAGAACATAAGAACAAAGTCACTGAGAAACTAAAATTGAGTGTAATGCAGATACAAGATTTCATGGCAACCCTATTAATTTTACATATATAAATGTTGCTTACCCTTTCTTCACTCTTGCAAAGTCAAATGCCATTTGTCTGTAGGAAAATGCTTTTTCATTCAAGTATCTACTATAGCGCCTTATAAAGGTGGACATGTCATAACCTGCAAAAAAACAGGTACACATTTTGTATTTAATTTTCATGCTAGTTTGGATGTTCTTTAGCAAACAATAATATACAGTCAACAGATCCTAAGATTATATGATTTCTGTTGCACTATACAGCTCCACATACAGAACAGGCATCACGAGACATCTTCAAGCTTCTGAAGAAAAATCAGTAGTGATGCACCAAAACAACCTACCACAGTCCTATGCTGCCAACAGATTTATCCAAAGCACCAGTGGGATGGCTCCTGGGGAAACCTACCAGTGGCTCCCACCCAGTTATGAGGTAACATTACTTGATGGCAAAACTCTCCCCCTCTAATGACAGAGAAAAACATGAATTTACCATAAGGTTTTTACTTAACTGGTACATGACTTCCAGGATAAAGATCAATTTCAACTTAAACACTCCTGATGTTAGTCACTCCAACTCTTACGTGGACCTTCAAAATTCCCAACTAGGTTTACCAGAACAAAGAAACTATGATGGCATTGACAGAGATTAGTCCTTTCCTTGAACTGTTACACTAGACATCCTCAAGGCACATGTACAAGCAGCCTCAAACTTCAGTGACCTTCAAGCCTATGACATCTGAGCAGTTAGTATTACAGTCTGTCCTTCAAATTTTCTTCCTCTAAGCTACAGAAACGAGTGCAGAAGGCAACTCATCCTTCTCTTCAGTGCATGTCCCTTTTTGCTACCTTTGTAAAAATACACACCCCTCAACTTTAGTCACTGACTGCGTTTTCTCTTAATATCTCTCACCATTATCTCCACCAACTCAAGTAAAATACTACCAAATCTGATGCCTCCTTATCTATGACACGCTGTTGCACTAGGTATGAAATGGCAACTGAAGTTTAAAGAAAGTGGTGAACAACATAAGTAGATGCACTCAACAGAATTCATTGTTGCCAAATGCCAGTGTCTTTGAACACACATACTATGTTTTGCTTAGAAAAACACACTTTCAGTATTTGCTTGATTTTGTTCCTGTCCTGTGCTACCACATCTAAAAGATGCTGAAGTCTTTTTGACGTCACATATCTACATCGAGAGATGGAGCAATGTGGCATTGCTTCGATTTTGCACATTATTGTAGCATTTCTGCACTCTGCATGCAGTCCACAAATATTCTCTGACAGCTGGAGAATGCTTTCTCTCTTCTCCAGTAGAGCAACCATGGAACAAGCTTTTCCTCTGAAGTGGGGGCACATGAAAAATCACTAATAATTCCAGAGTAAAACACAGAAAACAGACCTTGCAAGATTTAGAGGGAACAAGTCCTTAACTTCTGCCTACACCTTTCTAAATTCATTACTCCAATCAAATGAAGAACAACCAGTTCTTTTGGTATCAACAGCCCCCCTACTAAATAGTTATAGACAATGCCTAAGAAGTTCAGTGTCCCCAAGCAACCAAGTTACCACTTAAGACTAAGTAAAAACCAAAAAACTAAATGGAAAGTTCCATTTCAACTTTAAGACACATGACAGTTAAGGAGATAGCTGACGCAGCCTAGGTTTCAATTAGCACTTAAGGGATTTGTACAGTTTCACCTTTTCAGTAAAAATATTGCAGGAGATGATAAACTTTGTTCTGAAGTTGTTCAGCAGTTCATTTGAGCTTCTGTATTTATTAAGTACATATAAAAAGGCTTCAGTAGCACATTTTGATATTATTTACATCTTATGAATGAAGGAGCAAATTAACAATAGTATCTTATTTTAAATCTTGTTAACATTATAGACATGAATAGGCTTACCATGAGAACCACTTTTGTCCAGAAAATTGCTGAGATTGAACAATGTGTTTCTAGATGCCAGGTACTGAATAAATCTCTGCAACACAAAGTTATTTTTCTTATCACAAGCTGTATCTGAAGGCTTTGTACCCCCTAGCAGGAAGATAAACAGTCTACTTCCAGCATATGACACGAAACACCAGATTTTTGTCTTAGCCTGCAATACCTTCCTCAAAACTTTTCCCATACATTCAGATTAACTACTTTTAGTTGGAATCTCTGGGAAATACTCTACTGTATATGAAAAAAATAGATTCTGTGCGAAATACAAACCAGATTGTGGAAAGAGCAATAAAACCAGTCAATTCTCAAAGAGATTTGAGGGAGTACAAGATTTATCTGCTTACAAAGCAGCATATCCAGGCTAGTACCAGACTTCTCAATCCAGCAGCCTTCAGCTTCAGCCAAGCTGAGGGCCTGTTTTAATAACAAGCAAGGCCTCACATGAAGTACAGGGGCTAACAGCCTGAAACAGTTAGAGAAATCAGATGAGAACATTGGCCAAAACTTGGAATTAAAGGATGCAAGTAAAAATTTACACTGTGAGAAGTTCATTGCATGAAAACATTTTTTATAAAGCTAGGGAGGAACTGTTTCACAGTCATACTGAAGTTCTTTAAACATGCTTTTTCTTTTTATGCAGACATACCTACCTATACAGGTCAATGAAAATCAAGGGAAAGGAAAACTCAATTGAAAAGGCTATTAAGTTGAATTTACAGCTCTAGAAAGGTTTTAATGCTCATACAGAGAAAGATTTTAATGCTCATGCAGTGAAAGGGCAGCTACTTGGATGGCACTACACACATGCCAGAACATCAACTTTGATCCTCATCAAAAAATCCTAGGTAATGTTTAATGCTGTGCAGCTCTGTTTTCAGAGAGCACATAAATTGCCAACATCCCGGAACAGGCTGTGTCTTGGTCTTATGTTATGATTTTAGAAATGGAGAGACAAATAATTGGCATGCCTCCAACTATGCTGTTAAAGGTTAGGTTTTCTCTTCAAGAATCATTCTCGCCCTTTGTTCTCAGGTCCTTACTGATTCAGAAGACATGCCTTTGCACTAGTAACATTTTTGGCTTGGAACCTGCTCAGTGCCAATGTGGTCTTGAGAGAGCTGTTACCTCATTTCCATGAACCATTAGATGATGTGTGGTAACTAAGGCTTTGAATACGACCACCCAGCTACTATTCGTTGCTCGCTCAAAAAGCGTATCAGCCATCTGAGGAATATTCACATTCGTTTCATTAGTTGCTTGGATCAAGTCTGTAGGAGAGAGAAGAGGAAGGCATTAGGTGCTACAAATAAGACAAAAAAGCTTGCAGCATAGCCAAGTTCTCAGATCACCAGGCTGCAGACCATGGTTAAGGCAAGCAAGAAGTTCAGTGCTTACATTTCACATTTGAAAAAAAAAATAAACAACAAAACAAATCACTGGTCTAACTCATCCAACCATACCAGTTTTTCAACAATTCTGTCTTGAGCTATGACCAAACAATTTTTCCATCTTTATCCCAGATGAAGTTAGGGCCCACAATATCACATAACCTTAAAGCTTGCAGGTTTTCAAGCTAATTGTGGTAGTTCACTGCTGCTGGGTTAGAGAAGTAAGTATTATTGAATTCTTCCCTTACAGGTAATACATCAAGCACACTGAACCCAGTCACATTAGCCATTAGACATGTCACCAGAAACAGATACTCTAATCATCCCAGAGGTTAGTTTCATCAACAAGCTCCAGCACACCTCCTAGGGTCTGTACAGACCCAGACAGCAGAAGATTGCATTCAGACAAGCAATAAGACCTTTTCAACAGTGGGAAAGAACACAAAAACAGACACTAGTTTATACTGAAGAATAATAGTCTTCTGCAAGCAACTGCACTTTACACAGAAGAAATAAGATATTTGACTGCCTTAGGGAACAAAAATAAAATACAGGTTTGTGCCCTTTACATTAGAAAGGTGTAGACTTGCATAAAAAGAATGCACGAAATTATGCAGTTAAATCCTAAACAGCAGGGCATCAAGCTCTCCACTAGAATCTATATTACACATCTACTGACAGGATGTGATTTACTACATCACCTATTACCTACAGGCTTTTGCTAGGCAGCCAGCAATTACTTTCTCTAAGCTATTACCTCTTTTTGAGAGACTGTGTACTGCAACTGCGTGACCAAAACCCATGTCATGCCAGACACAGCCCTAGCAACACTTCAGGACATGATGCAACACAAAGAGCACAGAATACCAACCTAATTGTAGGCTGAGGCTTTAAGTGTGAAGACCTGACTAGAGAAAGTTAAAAAGCTTAACTACTAGACTAAGCAATATCTGTGTTACTAATAAAAATACTCATCTTTCACTTTCCCTCAGAGGATAATTTTTAATGATTTCTTCCCCGCCTCCAGACTAGGAATTTTCATCCAACTACTCAACTCCTTCAGCATTGACAGATATTCTACCTTAAGAGAAGACTGATCTTTGCACACCTAAATCATGCAAGTCTGCTGTAAACACCCTACAGGAGATAAGTTCACCTGGGCAGTAGGGTCACCACTTTACAAACTTCCTTTCTTTTCCCTACATAACCCCATATAATGGAGAGCACTAACACTCCTAGGAGTGGAAAGTTAAGGTTCAGTCTACTCTTAAACTACTGATTCTGCCTCTGCAGGGCAGGAAAAGTCCAAAGGACAGGTCTGTCTAAACAGATCTATGAGTCACATTAGCTATTGAGATCCACCTGATGTGTTCGGAAAGCCACACTGCTATATCAGATGCATTCAAAAGTTCAGGTTTAGTTTGTTTGGTTGGGTTTGTGGTTTGTTGGGTTTTTGTTTGTTTGGTTTGGTTTTTCGTTTGTTTGTTTTGGGGTGGGGGTTTTGCTTGTTTTTGTTTGGTTGTGTTTTTTTTTTAATTCATTGCAAGTTATTTTTATTAGTATTTCTAATTCTATTACACAAACCTTTTTAAGATTTTTTTAACCTTTTTTCTAGTTCAGAGAAGCCTGGGAAAACTGCAGTGCTTAGTTTAAAATTGTCATTTGTATGGCCAAAAAAGTTGCAAGTTTTCTTCAGTTTCAGGCCATGGGAATTATTTTCTGTAATGAGACAGAAACAGTTATGTGAACTGTTTATCCAGTTTGAATTTAAAATATTTGTTGTCACGGTGTTTTTTGTCTTGGTTATGGATGTTGGTTTTGCTTTTTTTTTCCAAACACCTTTTGAAATGTAAGGTTGACTTCTATAACCTCAGTAATACTACCCTTGGCGGAGGCAGCTCTGCAAAGTATTACAGCAGTAAACCCATGATACTGAATGACAGCAGTTCAAGCTCACAGAGCTCCAACAATTCTCCTTGATCTTATTGTACAAACAGGTCAATAATCTTTTATTCTGTACTGCTGATTAATGCATTATAGAAGACAGCAGTCTGTAAAAGCCTAGAAGCAAGTCACAAGCGGTTTGCTCATTGTTTACCCTGTTCAGAGGTTTTACAGCAGATGACAGCATTTGTCTTCAATATAAGGAAACACACATCAAATTTGGAAGCTTTCAGTCCTAGGCTTCGGCGTGCAGCTCTCTATGGAAGACACTTAAATTGTGTATTCCATCGGTGGATGTTAGATAATGAAACCTCAGGAGTCCACCCACAGCAATGCTGGCAATGGAGGCTACAAGGCACTACTATATACTGCTACAGCGCTGCTTCTAAAGTCAGCCAGTCATTTCTGTCTCCTCTCCAAACTGCTGGAGGGTACAGCATCTCAGTCTGCAGCTCTGAATGTTTTAGGACACGAGTAATTATAGTGTGCCAAATAGAGAGGCATGATTAAATTTAAGCCCTACTACTTTCAGTGCACAGAAAAGAATTAAACCATGCATGAAGATGTCACTCATCATCTGAGCACAGAAAACAGAGATTGGGGGGTGGTGGGGGGGGAGGTAATTCTTGCTGAGTTATGTCCCATTTAGCCATTCCACAAAGATAAGGTACTCAAGTTTCCTACATTTCTTTCCCCAACACCACAGAGTCTCACCTTGACCAGCAATCACCAGCATCCAGAACAACTCACCAACATGGCTAACTCAACAAACTGACAGCAGAGTTTGGTGGCTAAGCTAAATTTTAAAATAAGACTTGGAAAAAAATAATTTTACTTCAGTGTGGTAAGGAAGAATAGGTACAAGGAAAGAGAAAGCATATAACAATAATATAAAAAGGATTAAAGGTTCCTTCCTGATGAAGTTCATGCTACTGCAGCCACCCAGTACACTGGCAGCTAATCCCCACACCCAGACACTGAGCTCAAATACAAATTCCAAGCAATCAGGTATCATACTGCAGTAGCAGCAAGTGCTTTCATCATGATTGTCACAGAAAGGAAGTTGTTGGAGAATGAAGACCTATACACCCTTCATTTGAATCCATTTGTTTACTGTGGGACTAAATTATAATTGCCAGATCACAGTATATGATCTTTCCTATTTTCTCTCTTCATATTTTGGTAGCTGCTATTTTGAATACTTATCAAGTCTAAGGATCCTTGTTTAAATTATAATTTGAACTTCAATATACTTTCTCTAGTTAAGTTTTGAGACGCAAAACCAATGCACATACAAGAAATATGTGGTTGTCAATTCTTTGACACCATAACTGAAACCTAAATATCAGGCTTTAGACTCTCTTGACACACCAGCTTTTTGACCCAGACTTAAAACATTTGCAAACTAATTTGGGAATAGAAGTAAAGCTAGAGTATATTTAACACCTTCATTAACAAAAAGATAAACCTGCCAAACTGAGAAAGATTGGTGGAGGGTTCAGGGAGGAAGACTGAATTAAGTTAAGACACCTTAGCTCTTCACGACACTTTAAAGAGACCACTAAAAGAAGATGTGACTAGCTTTAGTGTTTGTTAAGATCATAAAACAAAAAAACAACAAAACCAACCCAACAAAACCAACCCAACAAAACCAACCCAACAAAACTAACCCAACAAAACACAACAAAGCAAAAAAGATGAGGAAGAAAGTTTTGGAATTTCAGAGTTCTTCAGTCTCACTAAAAGCTAATTTATAGTTGAGACTTTTTTTTAAAGATGAGAGATTATACATCTTTATTTTGTTGTATTTTTTTAGGGGGGCCTCATTTATTTAATAAACAGACCTGGGATTTCCCAGTTCAAAATTAATTACTCACAATTTACATTTCAGTACGCAGAGAAACAGCAGCAGAGCACAAGACCTTTCTGTTCAGAGGGATATCAGTGCCAGCATAAGAGCAGCTGTCATTCCAGACTGAATTAACACACAAGCTGCCTCAGCATCTGAGCTGTGTCATACATTCAGTTCCCAAACTTTGCCAAATCTATCTCACAGTAACCCCCTTACAGATCTTCCTCACTATTACACTGAATGCTACAATAGTCTCCAGAAGGTTTTCTTTCTTGCCTATAGATATTTAAATAACCCCTTGAACCTATAGAAAAGAAAATGCAGGATTGTTTTAATCTAATTAAGAGCAGCTTATAGTAAGAATTTACAAGCCCCAGCCAAAAAATTAAATAGACAAGTAACAGTATAAGTCCTCCCTTGCAAAACACAGAACTGTATCAAGAAGCTTCTAAAGCGCTGTGCTAACCAATGCAAGGTCTGAACTTTCAGGTCTACAGAAGAGCATAAACAAATGACTACAGAACAGTACTGGAAAGCAGAACAAAGTTATCAGTTTCTGCTCCTATAATTGTTCATGAGAACATTAGATGATTTTAATGCTGTTAGTTTTGACTATCAAACAATTCCACAGAAAAGAGCCAGGAATTTATTTGCAGGGTTAAAGTTTACTGTCTACTCTTTTCACCCCCACATGCATCTTAATCTGGCTTGTAACACTCACCCCAAGCAGAACAGCAATTCATGCTGTCTCCTCCTTCCTCCCCAAAGTCTGCCTCAAGGGTTGCTACATCCCACCTTGACCCCTGCAAGCCTTTATCAAAGTCCAGCATCTTTCAGGTATTGCCTTGGCACTTCCATGTCTATGCCAACTCAACAAACTGAAACACAATCTCCTGCTGAGCACATGGTCTCCAGGCACTATAAAGACTCTCACAATAATGCAGCTATAACCCTGAGGGGACTGCTACCTCCTCTCTCCAGCCTTACTCAAAGACCTCCTCCTTCCAAAATATATCTCAGACTCTTGTAAAAACAAATACTGGCTGCAGATCCTGAAGTTTGAGATGTCAGGGCAGTCAGCCTTTGAAACACACGACAGCATCCCCCACAAGGACCAGCTTTTATATACAATTTCTTCCCTTCTGCCTACTCACGGGCATACTCATACTACCCATATTATCAAGTGTTTTGCAGAACCTATCAATCACATGAAGAGTCTCTGGAGAGACAGGGCAAATGACTGAGTACCAGCAAATTTCTCTTGGAGCATCCTCCAGTTTCTCAAACTGAGAGTTTAATTAGCCTTAGAATCATCTTATTATGTCCCTGTTCTTTTTTAAATACAACAGTGCACCACCTCCTATATCATCAATTATCTGTTTTGAAACAAAGCAGAATATCTACTGCCCAGAAACACTGCTGGATGTTATTCCAAGGCACTTCCATACAGTTTGCATCCCTCCATAACCAACTTATCAAGGCCAAGACATTTGGCCTTAAGTCATCTGTAAAAACCACCCCAGATCATTAGCAGTACTGAACCAGTTATGTTGGACTTGTGTCCCTTTTGGTCCTTAATTATTTATACACATGGCTTTTCCTCCTGAGATGTTCAGGTTCAGCTCTCTTGGAAAGAGGAAAATAAAAGCCAACTGTTAGGTGGCCTTCTATGGGATCTGAAAGGGTGCATTTAAGGCACTTGTCCCTGTACATACAAGTAACTGAGGAAAAGTGTGATTATACTGTGTTAAAAAAAAAAAAAATCTTGCCATAAGCAATTCCTTCAAGTTCCATGAAGTATGAATATTTTTTTACCTAAAAGAAAAGCTCCCAGGACCAAGAGCTCCACTGCCTCTGGGGGACGGGGGAATAGTGTGCACTACCTTCAGTGTTTACATTAGAGTTCTCTCCTTGAGAGCAGTACAACTAAAAGATGACATTCAGACCAGCTGCAGAAGCTCAATTTAATCAGCAGTCATTAGGGTCTTCAGTATGGTCTTTAAGACTGTTAATTAATTAGCAATTAATATATTTTATGAACAAAGTCTGAAACCTTGCTGACATCCATGATCCAACTAGCCAGAAGAATAAAAGCTTCAATTTTACTCAGGAATTACATATCTGGAACAACAGAAGATACTCTACACAAACTTCCTAGTACAAACATACTATGGAAAACAGCTTTTTAGCCTCACACAAAGGAAGCCAGAACACTAAACAAAGGGTAAAAGGCCCCATAGTCCAAGAATGCTGCTTGCTTTCTTCCCAACTACAGCCACCACAGCTGGTATCTCAGATGCCAAACTCTAGGGGAGGAAGGGACATGGAAAGAACCCTACTGACATTACAAGTAGCATTTGACCAATAAATTTGCATGAAAAGGAACTTTTATCTTGCATGGCAAATCTCAGACCTCATTCTACAAGACAGTTTATTCTGCACTTCGAACCTGAAAGCCTTAGCCAAAATACACATTAATTCAGAGAAGAAACATGAAACTGCAGCCACCAGCCAACCTTCTGCCAAGCCTTTAAAGCATTTATTCAATTTCCTCTAAGGGATGGAATTATTCTCTCGATCCATGCAAGCATTAAAGTGACAGACCTGCTACATCCTAGCTCCAGATGAAAACAAGAAAGGAAGTTTAAAGGTGTTACAGAGTTGCAAGATTATTGCTTAAAAGGATAAAACTCACTCAGATCTACTTAAATGACTACTGTCAACTGCCTATTGACACTAGGCACATCCACAACTGGATACCAGCATTCCAGCTGTGGCCTGTGATTATCCTTCCATGAAGGTGACCAACCCCTGTTGATACCTGTTGATTGTATAAATTCATAACTCTTATAACTTGGCTGCTTACTGGAATATCAGTAACAGAACCAACTGCAGCTTTTATCCAGACAGTACAATCACACTAGAAACACAAGGATTCCATGTTTGCCACAGCAGCACCTGGCCATTTTCTGTAATTTTTGCACTACAGCGTTTTCTAATCAGCCTTTACATACTGGGCTGATCTAACACTCCAAACACATCTGGCAGAAAGTGGTAATCAACTGAGGCATGGTACGTGAGCTATTTCAGTGTCTGTGCTGCTGTCGCTTTTATTCTGAGAAGAATTCTACCTCCAAATGATCTCCTTTCCTCAGAAAACCATTTGGTTTTAATAAACTTGTAGAAATGAAACTGTTACTGGCCTATCAACTCTGCCCAGAACAGCAATTTGTAGTCCACTACAAATCTGAATGAGACCAAAAATATATTTGAAGGAGCCTGATATTTCAACTGCACTACTTAGCTGTAACACATTGGGAATACACTTAAAAAAAACACGAAACAACAAAACAAAAAAACCTCAACAACAACAACAAGAAAACCACCAAAAAAAAATTTGGGTGGGGATGAGACAATGTGCAAGGAACTTCAGTGACATGGTGATTAGCTACAGCCTGTATGCTAAAAATAGGACAGATGCGTAGGCAGGCTCAAAAACTGACACATCTGGCTCAATGTCCAGACCACGGTCCAGGTTTTCCCTACTCCCTCAGCAGGATTATTCTCAGAGTCCTATTTTTTTTTCAGTGGATGCCACATAATAACCCGACCTGAAATTCTTAACTAGGACTAAAATGCCCACAAACATGCAGGCAGTCCTACTGAAAACATGGACATATCTGTAGGAAAAAGAAATGAAGTTAAATGCAAACCTCTCCACAGAGCCAGCACAACAGTATGACCTCCTGGAAGCACCCTGAAGCAGCTGCAACCACGCACCAAGTACTTTGTAACATGGTTGCCATAATTTCAATACATTTTTTTTCCTTTATCTATGTATCTACAGTAATGCAACAAAAAGACCGTAAGACTTCCTAAAAGCAGATGACTGCCTCACATGTAAATGCTGTGTCTTAGAACTATTTTTTTCACAAACTGACAAGACACAGCTTTACTCTCTCCTTGATAAAAAAATAAAGTAAAATATGAAACCAAACGTGCAATCCCTTTATGTCTATTCTCCTGTACTACATCAGTTAAACAATATTCTTTGCTTCTGCCACACAGATAGGAAAGTTTAAGTCTCAGCAATTTTGAAAAAGCTTACACCTACTGCCAGTAGGGTTTACTCTTCAATGTGAGCCAGCAGCTGTTTACATACTGCAGATTTCTTAATGCTGCAAGAAAACCCCAAAACAACTGTTAATGGCAACAGACCATCCACCTGAGAGACTGAAGACACAGTTAGGACTACCAACATTTAAAAAAAACCTGACAGCAGTAAGTTGCTATCAACAGTTCCAAGTCACCAGTGCTCCTGCATGATGCATTTGCCAGTGGCACTAGAAGTCTCCTATTAAGCTATTGGTGAGTGGGGAAGTTAGAATGCATCACACAGGCTCACATCCAGGCAGCAAAGTGTGGAGTCAGATCATCCGGAAGGGTTGATTAAACTCCTAAGCACAATATGGAGCATTATATTGGAAAGGTAGCTTCTCATAATACTGTCTAAGCAATTTCCAGCTGCCTGATAAACAAGAAGCAGCTCTTAAACTCACTTATTCCAAACATAGCAAACTTTGCCTGCTAACACTCTTGCCATTCACAAACAACAAAGCAACCTGAAGTTTAAATCAAGCTTGGCAAAACCAGAGAAACTCTATGTGATGTGGAATGACAGATCAGAAAGTCACAGATAAGGCTAACAAAAGAAAATACCACTGTTTCACATGCCAGCAATAAAACATCATTCATGATAAAATATATGTGTTTTGAAAACACTGGTACACTAGATATGCTGACTTGTGGCTTGCTGTCCCTGAGCAGAATGTACATTCTCCTGTTAGTAGGTTTAGAAGAAGCTGTAAAACAGATTAAGAGCTACAGGCACAAATAACCATACTTTGGACTCCAGCATCAAGCAACAAGATCCAAAGCCAAGCCTCCATTTAAAAAAGTAAGATTTCAGAACTCTAGCACTGCTAAAGAACTGATGCAATGGTATTTTAAAGCTTTTGTCTACGTTCGACCTATATGAAATGAGAAACAGCAGTCTTTAGAGCCAGGAAGCAAGCCAGCTGGCTTCCCCGTTTCATACAAGTCCTTCACTCCCTGAAATGAGAAGTGAAAGGAACAGTCCTTTAAAAAACAGTTTGAGCTCCCACCTAAGTGCATCTATGTTGGCTCCTCAAATATGTGTAAAGATATACACCCTAGATACTGCAGTCCTGCACTGTGGCATGATAAATGATCACTGCCTTATTTTGAGGACCTTCCTCTGAACTTGTAAACTTGCACACATTTAAAGAATGTGGGCGACAAGTCAGCATGTTTTATTCATGCTTTGAGCAGTCGTGTCTTTCTCTCACTTCTGTGGAGGACCATTTTAGAACATTCTGTAAACTACCAGAGTGACTTAAGAGATATAACAAAACTATGCCAGAGGCTCTAGGAGCTTGCCAGGCTCCGCAGGCTAACCCCTGACCATCTGCTATGGAAGCACCCGCTGCCATTGTGTCATTCGCGCTCACGCCAAGCCAAGAGTCAGTTTGAAGTGATGGACTGTACCGTCGGTAGTCAAGTCACAGTCGTGCCCCACCTCTTTAGGACAGCAAAGTTTAAGATGCTTTCCTGAAAAGACATGTCCTTTGGTCCTTTGGCAGAATAATCTTAGCTCATGTGGACACCAAACTGTACAATCTACCCTTACAGGTGTTTCACATCTCAGCCATAACCTAGTCTCCTAAACACCTAAAAACAATGAGGAAAGAACATTGCTTTCATTTCATTTGTTCTTTGAGACAGTTCTTTTGCCTTGGCAAAGCACACAGCTCAGCTATTTTGTTAAGAGGTCTCTAGCCCTACTGCAACACAGGAGTTCCTGCCAGCTTGCTTTCTTCTACCTGTGGTAATTTCGTTTATTGGCTTATGACCAAAAAGAGCTGATTGCCGCGAGTCAGACCCAGGCTGCTCCTGTCAGCAACCTGCAGTTCTCAGCACACATGAGAGGCAGGGATTGCTTTCTTGGTGGTCTTCAAGCATGATCATGTCTGTGTACTTCCAAAATCTCCTCTACAAAAAAATATCATAATACATTTGACTTTTATCAATAGCTAGAAAACCCAGGCTCTAGGAAAGACAACTGCCTGACATGCTGCCTCAGCTCAAATGGCCAGAGTAAAAGTTACATAAATACACAACATCAGCATAGCACCAGGACCTTTCAGTATGCCATCCCCTTCATTAAACTAAGTTAAGATACAGCTATAATCTAAAACAAAGCATGAAGATTACATTATCCAGGGCAGGAAGGAGGAACAGTAGGGTATTTATGCTTGACTTTTCCAGAAGTCAGTGGTAATATTGTGCACTACCATTTCCTCTACTATGCCTAGAACTAAGTTGCAAGCCTCAGATGCCCAGTGGATGCCCCATTTGTCAGCAGCCTAGAAAATACTGTTCTAGTATTCCGCCTACATTCATTTCAAGGGTGATGTCCAACAGCACTTGTGAAGCTAGTCCAGATGGCTAGTATATTCCCTCTCCTGGTAATTACAACTCTCAACTGCTTCAGCAAGTGTGCTTCACAACCTAAAGAGAAGATTTTATAAGCACAAGCAAAACTTGGTTTATATTGATTGCAAGGTTAAAAGCATTAAAAACTGGCTTAAGAGTCTAGTATATGGTTTGTCAGATTCCAGAAAAAGCAGGCTTTACCACACTCTGCAAAGAGACAAGGTAGCTTCTGCTAAATACTCCAATTGCCTTCTATCAATTGCTAACATCTGGTTTATTCAGGTTAATTTAAGCCACTAGCTTTCATCCAAACAAAATTTTGGACAGAAGGAAAATCAAGCAGCCATGCTGAAGCTGATGGGGTGGGATACTCTAATATCAGCTTACCAGTGAAGCTTCACACTGCAATCTTGCTGATACTGCTGACTCAGGGGAACGAAAGTACTGCTGCAAACCCTGCGCTACAGAGCACTGCCTGCAAAGCTACTAGGAAGGCTTCTTCTATTGTACCATCTAGTTTGAGCTCAGGATTTAACCCTGTGCCAGGTGACCCATTCTTTTCTTTATATGTCCTGTGCCAAGATTCAGACCCTGGCTTGCTTTAGTCCTTGCTTTTTAGCTTTCATGGTATTTGAAACTCCTCTGCCCAGAACAGCTAGAACATTATTCTGAATCTGCATGCCGTGTGTTCAGGCTTGGATATTCAAGGTTCATCAGACACTTATTGATGAGACTCCAGTATTTCCCCTAGGCACACAGCAGGACTTGTGCTTTTCTATCCTTCTCAGCATCCTAATCTGTGCCTTGAAAAGAAGCTCCAAAAAGGAACGGGGCATGTTAATTTAACGGTACTGTTTGGTATCACAGACTCACCTTTAGGCTATAGTAAGGCTAAGAGAAGGTATATAATATTATCTCTCTGCATCCAATTTTTCCCCACTCCCAGAAACACTGGAGTCAGCTCCTTCAGCAATACCATACAAGCACAGCTGACTGTGAAAGGTCTATCCCTTTCTTTCCATCAGTGGCAGGGGGTATGCTGGGTATGCATGGCAAAGTTTTCGTAGTAATAGAGGAGGTTGCAGCTGTGACTGCTGAGAATAGGGGTCTCTTTCACAGGCTGCAGAGAATATCTGCTCCACTCTGCCACTCTGTTTTCCCTCTTCCTCTGCCTGTCCAGTATTTTTTGTCTTTTCTTAAGTTTGTTTTATTTGAGGTACCACAAGCTGTCTGGATAGGTTCAGCTGTGTACTGCAGTGGATCCACCATGGAGCTGGCTGTGTCTGGCACAGAGCATGTCCTGATCTCTTCTCACAGAGGCCAGGCCTGCAGCCAAAAACTTGTCACGGACAACCAGTATTGGGGGAAAGTAAGCAGGGCAGGAAGAGTAAAACAGTCTCAAGAATCTTGAGCATAGGGAGAAAAATACTAGAAGCAGATGTGCCTCTGCTATATTACCATTTCTTCAAAAGTGGGAACTAAGAGAGCAGGAAATTCTCCTCTTTGGCTACCAATTTCTCAACACAGCAAGAAACAGGGAAAATGAATAGCATCCAATACGCTTTAAGCCCTTCAAAGTTATGCTGACTGTCACCTACTCTTTAGCACTTCAGAGGATCCTTTATATGGTAGAAACACAGAAGCATGGACTGACCCCACCTCCGGAGCATTTTCTTGGAGACTTCACAGAATTCCTCACTAGTGGGACAGGTCCATGTAAGGCAGGCACAGAAGATAAAGCGTTTAAGAGTGAGGCTGGGAAATCAGAGGCACACATCAAATCAAACCACAGAAAATCAAAGTGCAGATATTTTTTTTGTTGTTTAGAAGTTGTGCGATTGCTGTCACCCCAGATCTAAGGGAGTAACACTATGAGACTATTATGAAACATAGCGAGTTACTAAAAAGAAGTGATTAAAACTATGCTCTGGTCCCTGTCATCCTGACCATCTCATAAATAACTACTCCATTATCAAGGTCTACTAATGGAAGTCAGTGCAACAGAAAGACCTGACTTGTCCCAGAATTTGTCATCCATGACCTTGACAAAGCATGTTTAACAGAAGGATCTTGCTTACTATTGAAAAAGACTAAGAATACTTGCTCTCAGCTGAGGAGATGCCAAGGGGATGGTGGGTAGGACTCGTCAATCTATCTTTATCAAATTACACTGCTTGGATGAAAAGAAGTTTAATATTACACTGCCTACCCACTTCTCTGTTTCCTCATCCTCCCTTTTCCTTTCCTTAGGCACGGCACCATAAGACAACTTAAACACAGAACAGCTGAGATGCACAACATCAAGTGATCCAGCCCAGGCCTCAACATTCATATCTTAACATGAATTCAAACTTCTACCCTGACTCAAACGTATTTTGAAGAATTACTGGTTAGCTAACTCTTAGTTTAATTAAAAGGGCAGACTTCTCTTGGTATTACACATGCCTTAAAAACAGTATGAGGCTAAGGGGGTGGGAACCGAAAGTTAATGCCACTTAAATACTCAAAAACAACTAATCTAAAAAGCCTTCTTATTAGCTCCCCTTACCCAAGAAAGACATTTCTACTCCTATTCAGACATCTACATGCTTCCAAATGAAGTGTGTCTTCAATAGTGTTTTGAGAAGGGACAGAGAAACAGAGAGCTGTTCCACAAAAAGACTGATGACAAGTTCATACACACAAATAAATGCGCTAATCCAATATCCATTAATGAACTAAAGAAAGTAATTGCTTGCTTGGGTTTTTTTCTTTTCATGTGTGAAAACAATTCATCGGGATGACAGAGGAGTTCACAACTTAAAATTCACCCTAGCTATGACAACGAAAACTAAAACACAGTATTGCAGCTGATCTTCAAGAGTCACTTTTTAAGCAAAGTTAGTTCTCTCATACAAACTGTGACAAATTACAGCAATACAAGATACAGTGAGACATACAAAAGCAGTTTCCTTAGTAAAATGTGAAGGATTAAGCCCAGTATATACAGGGACTGCATTCTTGGCAATTTTCTTGAAGATCCTTCGACAGCTGTAAAGGCAAAGTGTCACCTGGACTGCAGAGCAATGCAGTACAGCTGCGCTACTCCCGCTGGGAAAGGGCCCCGAGTGCCAACAGACTGGGAACACTCCTCAAATCACTTCAACAGCAAACAACTTCTGAAATACACAAGCCAAGTTAACCTCAACCTTTAACCTACCAAGTTAACAGGCACTGAAGTCTAGGGACTCAAGATAGCTCCACGGACCCCCACCTTTCCCAAAAACCAGAGGCATACATACTCCTCACGAATGAGACAGAGGTTTCTAAGACTAATCTGTGGGACCTAGCAATTTCATCTTTACTGAGCCTAGGCAAAAAGGCTCATTTTTGAGCTTTTGGCCAAAAAAGCTCATTTTGACCCATGACTTGATCAACAGACACTTCTGTTTCAATAGTACAGACCACAGCAATTCAAACTTTTTAGGTCAACCCTCCAGTTTGCAATAAAAAATGGTAAAACACTGCAGGAAAAAAGGTATCTGTATAAGCAAAATACTGACACCAGTCCTGCAGTTTAGTTACCACCATGAATTAAACTACAAACCTCCTTTTAGAGCCTTTGTTTGCCAGCGACATACAAACATGCAAAATTAGACTTGGGATAGAAAGATGTTACAACAGATACACAAGTCATCTCCACAGCCACAGAAAATCAAATCCTGATCTTCATCCGCTGTTTCCACTTTTCACAAATATCTCCTAGATCTTGATCAGGCCTCTGGAAGGGCCTTTTATCTTATGAGAATTATTTTGAAGAAGTAAGAAGGCACCATGTGGTCTTTTTAAAATATGCACTCCAGAATTTCCTCCTGTTGCAAAGCAATTCACTCAACAAAATAAGTCAAGGAAAATCCCAACCATTTTTATCATTTTCAGAAACAGGAACTTGTTACAACCAACTGTAGATGTAACAACCTCACTGGTTTTCAATTCACTTCCCTAATCAAAAGCTTGACCATCTGTTTCTGAGAGAGATCTTCTATAAAAGGAGACAAGTTGAAATCTACCTATTTCTCACTCATCTAGCATTTAGTTTCACATTTGAAAGTCATTTCCCTTCTTCAAAAGCACCTCCCTTTCAATACCATCAGAGTCATCACCATTTGAGGCTGGAAGCATTGTCTTTTACTTGTCCCACACAATTAAACCCTCAGTGAAGCCTTAACACATATTTCGGAACAGTTCTGAGAATGAAACTTCTATGCTGTGCGCTAGGACTGCCTTCCCAGTTGAATTATCAGTTTATATATCCTTCATGTAGCCCATATGCCTCATTCCCCCACTCTGCAATGGCCCTTCTCACTGCATCAAAATAAAGTTGCTAATACCCAGTTCCTCATGGGAAGGCTTTCCTCACTTACTGCATCTAACTGCAATTTAGTTAACACAGCATGGTTAGCTGAGGGATATGATTCCATACCATTGTGGTAACTTTAAAACAACTTTAAGATGACAACATTTTGGTAAGTCCAAAATGGTCAGAGCTCTAACACATCAACTGTCCCAAGCCATCAGAGTAGTACAGATTTACATTCCTTTTCTCCCCACAGGGACTTGAGAAGCACATTTACTGCCATCTGGCACTACTTCCAGCAGTCGCTGAAAATTCACTTGTATGAGAGCTGCAGTTCAAGAAAACGGTAAATCCTGCTGTGCATATGACAGAAACCTAATCATTCTTCAGTACTTCTTTACATGACAAGCCTGTGCAGCTCTCAGAGCCCATGCCAAAGGACAGCAGCACCTACATTAAAATCTGTATTTGAACATGCAAGTACAAAAACCACTCAAAAGTGAACACTTAGCAGCTCAGCTTTTGTTCACGTAAGACATTAATTCTGTTCTTTCCCCCCTTCCTCACACTCATGCACTCATGCCTAAACCATACTTTTTAGTCCTGAGAGCAAACTCTGTCCAAGTAGTACTCAGCAGAAAACCCAACCCAAAACAAAACACCCCATACTTTGTCACCTATGATCTTCCTTTAACCCTCCTGAACTAGTATCTTCTGCAGAACACATATGAGAATAGACATCATAGTGTCGTATCCTTACAGGACTCCTTACTTCACATTAAATAGTTGATCTCTTAATTTAATTTACAAAGCCCAATTGCTAAGCAGGGGAGTGGAAGAGAGGTTGTGTGACATGATGCCTGGCTACTACAACAATAATGAAAATTACGGAGTTCCCTAAGGACACAGAACCCCAACACTAATAGTAGAATTACAGCTCTTCATAAAAAAGAAACCATTTCTTTCTGGTACCTGAAGTTTTAATCACCTAAATCATTTGCCCCTTGACTTAAAAGTTATTGTAAGGCATTGGCAAGTTTTACCTTTCATTTTCCATGTCTTCAAATGCCATTTATTCAATTTGAAATGCACTTAGCCACGTGGTTCAGATCTACCTCCACTCAGCATCATCTCCTGTATACATAGGTGCATTGATCTTTCAGAGGACGAATTTGTAATTTACTCTCTCATTATAATATATAAAGCCCATTTTAACAACTGCTCACAAGACATACGTCAGAGTTCAAGAAATTGCCATCAATTCACACTTACGAGGACATGCCTAAGGTTTAAGAGCCTGATAATATTTTTTCTTTTAAAACAGTAACTTTATTTTCATTATAGTCTGCAATTTTGAACATGCATATCTCCCGTGGACAAGATCCTGTCCTTAATCATATCAGATAGTTAAACTCTGAACTGTTATATAGAGACTGGAAAACAGAAGGGAAAATAAGCAGGGATGTATTTTCACAGGAGACTATAATTTCTCTTCCTCAGTTGTCGGACACACAGGTATGTATGAAATTGCATGGAATGCTACTAGCTTCTGTCTCTGCTACACTCACTTTCTGAGGTAGTAATATTAGCACCAATATCCAAAACCAGACCCTTTAGAGTCCTTAATATAGCACTGGTAGACTATTTCAACCTCACTTTAATCCTGCCTATTCCAGATAGTATTTTTATTTATATTTGTATATATACCCACAAACATACACACAAAGCCACAACATGCTTTTAAATATGAGCTACACCTTTTTTTTTAAGCTAAAGCTTCCAGTAACAGACACAGTAGGACAGTCCAGACCAAACCTACAGATTAAAAAGTGTCGACAGCTACCAAATAAAAACATAGGAGAGACATCAATAACCAAAATGATTTTTTAAAACATACAAGAAAACAAGACAGAATACATGATATCAAGACTAGTGATCTATCTAAACAACATTTTAGACTCCAGACTTCAATCAATGCTGCTTACATCAGCATTTCTTTGACATATATACAAGAGTATTTAGATACAGTGAAAGACCAGTATACTGTTTGTCACTTTAAGGGTTAGCTACAAAGTCAACAGAACTGAAATCTGGAAGTGTTTTCCAGAAGTAATACTACCTCCTTTTAACAAATATAGCATCGTCAGAATTGTACTCACAAACACCTGCACTAGCATTACTTAGTAATGGCCAGCAGCCAAGAGACTGCCTGCTATGAAACCTGCCGATCTTTACTTGAAAGTATTTCTTACCATGTCCAAAAAAACCCACAGGAAACCCACTTAATTTTAGACATTAAAACCTGCTGTTGATCTGCCAAGTTCAGTGCTGGACAGAGCTGCTACTGGTAAACAAGGCCAATTAACATCATGCAACTAAATTCCCTCACCATTCTACTCCTTGGTGTCTCCAAGCAGGGACTGACAGCTGAAATGAAATTGTCAAGACAACACATCACTAATTTATAGGTTTTTTTAATAAATGTTTTGCCTTCAACCTTGTGTCATGGCTTAAATAGCTACTGTCAGTCCAGAATACTTCATAAATCTATGAGACAAAGCCACCGACATCTTCAATAAAACATGATGCAAACAACTGGAGAGCTCAAGAAGTTGCTGTCAGATATTTGGGACCTCAGCAACAGCCCTTAAGCTCTCCAAAAGTTGTCCCAATCTAAAGTACAGTATTATCCCTGTGGCCTGCCATTTAAGCACATCATCACCTTAACCTCTGCTGTGGAGACACAGAGGCACACTCCTGCCAGTGCTTGGCCAGCTCTAGACACAGTATGTATGTATACCTCAGCCTACACCAAGCCTTCCTGAGTGAAGCAGACAGTGTGTCCATTCTCCCCTGTGTCCGACTCCCTCCCCTCTTTCCAAGCCCTTGCTCCACAGGGGACCCTTTGCACTGTCTTCCTAGATAAAAGGCGAGAGGTCATGAGAACAAAAAATGGCCGAAAGAGCAGTATTATGCAATAAGAGAAGAAATGCAATAATAACTCATCCTCTCCTGGAGATTTCCCAGCACCCTTACGCCTTGCAAGCTGGATTAGAGCAAACATGACAGCCAGCCGGCTCAAAGGCCCACTAAAGCACCCTGCGGGCAAACTCCTCAGCCCCGGGCCACTGCTGGGGAAACAAAAAGGGATGCTCACAGTCCAGGTGCTTTTTCTTGGGCCCCATCACTTCATGCGTGGTGGCTTTGCAGACGGCTCTGGCTACGGCCGATCCCGTAACGCTGTACTGAGCAGCTGCGATGCGATCTGTCAGCGTCTGACCCGACATCTTCGAACGGCGTGCGGGCTGCTGCCTGCTCTGCAGGGGCGGAAAACACGGGAGGGGAAGGGGAAATCCCGGGTTTATCGCCGGGGGAAGGCACAGCAGAGACACGCAGGGGCAGGGGCACAGGGACACACGCACAATTGTCCCTCGGGCAGCCCGGCCCCTCCCGAGACGCAGCCCCCCCGCCCCGTTGTGTAAGCCTCTGCCTCCCTGGAAGCCGCCTGGGGCAGAACGAAGGGTATTTTAGGCGTTGCAAGGAACGGGTGAAGGGGCAATAATGACGGCAGCTGAGGGAGGATGCACACAAATCAAGTGCGAACCCCCGGGATAGCGGCGAGAGGAACCCCTCCCGCACCTGCCCCGGCCCCGCTGCAGCGCCCGCCCCGCCGCCTCCCCGATGGCAGATTATGGCACCATTGCGCCATGTTATGCCCTCCCGGTGCCTCCCCCCCGACACCGCCACCCCCCGGGCCCCGACAAGGAGCCCCCCGCGCCGGGAATCGGGGCGCCGCTGGATGCGGCGTGGTCCAGCGCCATGCAGCATCCCTGCGCGGGGGGCCGGGCGGATGGGGCGAGCGCCGGCGGCCGACCTGTCAGCGCGTCCTTCCTTCCCTCCCGTCCTTCCTCCTCCTCCTCCTGCCGCCGCCGCCTCTCCGGGGAGGGCACCGCCGCCTCCCACCGCGACCGCTGCCCGGCCCGGCCCGCC
>JAWWMP010000116.1:80528278-80539284 GCA_035047865.1 Dendrocincla tyrannina | reverse complement strand
CCTCCCGCCGCCGCCGCCGCCGCCGCCGCCGCCGGGGATGCGCTGGGCGTCCACGCCCGGGAGCCGACGCTGCTATTTCCAGCCGGCGGCTTAATCCTCCCGCAGCCTAATCCCCGCGCTACTGCCGCAGCAGCGCCGCCCCTACCCCGGTGCAGAGGGCGGGACGGAGCGGAGCGGACCGGCGCGCCGCTGCCTCTGCCGCCGCAGATCGGTGGCCCGGCGCAGTCAGGTGACACCGGCCCCCCGCCCCGCATCCCGCATCCCGCATCCCGGAGGTGGCGGCGGGGCAGCCGCCGGAGCTGCTCCCACCCCGGGGGCCGTCCCGGTGGGGATGCGCGGGATGGGGAGGAGGGTAGCGGGGAGCCGAAGCCACTGATGCTTCCCCCTGTCTGCACCGTCGTCCTGTCGTGAGCGCTTAAAATAATGCCCTGAGGGATCCCAAAGCTGCACATAGACTAGATTTCTCCATAATGTTGTTATGATGCTGTTATTGTTATCAAAGACATCTGAAATATGTTCCCAGAAGGGTTTTCTTTCTCTTATCTAAGATACCCTAAAGGTCTTGGTTACAACCCAGCGCTGCGCTCGGGAGGATATACTGCCACAATTTTTGTTGTGTAATTGAAGCCTAACGGAGTGATCCGTGGAGTATTGGGAAATGTGGCGTACATATATTACCATAAATTGCTTGAACTTAGTTTTGGAGTAAAGTGATTTAAGTGGGTGGGGTCTAAGCGAAATGGCACTGGTAGCAATTACTTCGAGCTGCCGGTAGAACAAATTTCAGAAGGCGATGTCAGTGCACGTTATTAATTAGCTGGAGAAAACATGATGTACAGTCAGTATCGAAGATTTGTGCACACAAAGTGATAATTGGGTTTGGTTGCATACAAAGACATGCTGCACCATTTTCATTTATTATGCCAGGAGCAGAATACTGACAACGGATTGTGGTCTGTGACAGTATGAAACAGCAGCTTTTTACTACTTCTTTCTTTTCTTTTTTTTTTTCCTTAAACCTAACAACCAGGAGATTTTAAAGTCCTAGGCAGCCTGAAATCTTGGGAATGCTATTAAAATAATGCTCAAAAGTTCAAGACATCTTTTCTATGGGAAATCCAGAGTACCTATTAAAATGGTGCCTGTGTCAACTGAAGGAAGGCGTTAGGATTTTCAGGCTTTCAATATTGATTAAACTTCCATCATTAAATTCCTCTCTATCTGCAGAGCAGATTTGTTTGGATTTCAAGATTCAAAGGTTTTCTCAAATGAAGTGTTTGAATATGGAGAGGAATTTAATTTAAAAAAAGATGTAAAGTGTATGTTGCTGTAAGCAATCAGCGTTAGGGGTCTGCAGACTTTAATGTTCCTGTAAGTGGAACTCTCATATTCCAATAGTGAGAATGTGTCTGTGCTTCTCAGCTCTATTCAGTAATGATCAGCAAATGAATAAACACTGGAGTTGTACAGAAAGATAATATAATAGTGTGTTCTCCTGCATTACTGTAGTCCACTGTTGAAATAAAGACACATTTTTATAATATTTGGAAATTGTATTTCATTTATCTCAGAAATGTTAACTTCTATTCCTAGTGGAGTGATTTGTGACAGCTAGAAGCATGTCTTAGCAGCGGCACACAAACAGTTTTTCCCCTCTGCTTCACAGTCTGTTATTGGTGTCATACTTCCAGTTGATTTCAGAGGAAAGAAACAGTTGGGATGTACAGTTAAGTCTTGTTCCATTACTGTCATTAAGAGTGACTCTGAACTTTATTTGGTAATACTGACAGGAGTTTATAGAGGCTTGACTTTAAAATAGGTTTATTTTTAACTAGAAGACAAAAAAAGATATACAAAGTGTTTTGGAGGTTGCGGATTCCACCCAGCAGAAATTTAGAGTGGTTTATTTGCTGCAAGCAAATAAAGTTTCAACTTTATGTAAGGCAAACTATTTAATTAGTGATGCAACTTTTATTAACATCTAGTGTACATCTTCAGTTGGAGGTCTGGATACTTTCTGAAGTATTCTATGTTGTTATCAGCAGTTCCTGTCACAGAGATTCTCATCTGTGTCACCAAAAACTATGATGGTTAATACTGATTTTATATCTTAATTATGTCAAAATATTTAAGCAAAAGATAAGTCAGATAATTTGTACTATTGCCTTAAAATTTATGCATTGCAAACTGAGTTTAAAAACAAATAAGAAAGAGATCCTCCACTATTTTGTTTATAATGCAGCAGTGGCCAAGTCACCATCTGAAAGCACTCAAAGGAGCAAACTGCAAGAATGCAATTACAGAAACTTTGTAAGATTTTAATTTATCTGCCATTACTTGCATATTCATCAGCAAATAACCAGTCTAATGAATAAAAACCACTGTGAAAATTTGTCTTATTTACATCTGTACCACATTTGGTCAGTACTGCTCTACATGGGACTCCTGTATTTCTTCTTAAAGTCAGAGGATGGACTTCCACTGACTTCCAGATACCAAGATTTTGTTGAGCAAAACCAGGATCGTTTGACTTGAGATATTTGTGCGGGATTTCACACAAATGTCATTGTTGAAAAAGCATGTCATCTGAACTTTTGATGCATGATGATCCTTATTAAAACATAAAATCCTTTAAAAGGGTAAAACAAGAAGACATCAGTACTCTTAAAATTCAGAGTGAAGGGATGTGACCTACTGAAACTGTATTGCTTTTGGATTTGAAACTAACAACTATCCCACCCAAAAAATAAAAAAAAATAACCCAACCCCACAAACCAGAAGTTCATGTTTGTAATAAAAGTCACACAGGAAATAGGAACCATATTGAATAAGGAGAGACCATGGAGGGAGCTGCCCAGGACTGAACAGGTAGGGTGTTGGGGTTACCATTTGACAAGGTAGTTTTCGACTAATTCCTGAGAAGTTGCCTGGTGTGCTGGCTCTGTGAAACCCAGGTTCACAGAGGTGGGATGTACTAGGAGGTCTAGATGAGAGCCATATAAGTATCTGGAAGGGGTTCTTGCTGTTAAGAATAACACAGAATCGTCAGCTTTTTTCTCAACTGTTTGTAACTGTGCTTTCAACTTCACAATGAAAACCTTAAAGGAGAGGAGAGATATTAATGACAAACTGAATAGCCATTTTGAGACGAATGCTCAAAGGTAATTCTTGAATTTGGAATGAGAAAAAAAAGTTGGTCTGTGTTAAATCTCACATTCAGACACCCACATGGAGGGAAGGAGGCATGTCTAGGAGCTGATTCATCACAGCTCACACCTGAATTCTGCCCCAGAGATAGATGCCCATCTATTTATGTCTTGGGTGACATAAAGCATGTAGACTGTATTTCCTGCACTAAAGTACACTTAAAAGTGAGAGTTCTCTCACTATAATTCTGGGGTGTTTTTTTCCCATTTGTTTCTCAGTCTCTCCTGCTGGTTTTTGCAGTTCTCCAACCAGCTTTGATGCCCTTTCCTCCTGCCTTCATGGACCAGGCAGAGGTTTAGACTCCATCCCTTTTAGGCCTGAGCCAGCATCAGGCCCAGTGCTGCTGCTCTGCTGCTTCTTCTTACTCCTAGGGCCAGTGGTACCAACAGTGCTCCTGGAGAGGCTGGCTGTAACCATGGTGATAGCAGCAGTCCTGAACAGATCGGTTTAGCTCTGGGGAGAGGGAGAAGACTTTTCAAAGGAGAAGCGTCCTTCTGACTTTGTGTCAGGTTAACAGACCCAGGTAGGCAGTAGGATGCTTCCTCTACAACACATGCAGCAGAAGTTGCAAAACAACAGTAGAAACTCAAATCATGTAATACCTAGGAATTTCTGTGCTTTCGCTGTTAAATATAACCTCATTGCTTGGTCTTGTGTGGGTTCTGTCCACAACAGTTCACTCAGCCTCTGTTGTCACCCTCCTTGATGGCTATAAAGCATCAATGAGAAATTAAAGCAGGTTTTCCAGTCAGAAAAATGGCCTGAGGACATAGCCTGAATGTGTTCAGACATCCCAGGCAGAAGATTTGTTACATTTTGGAGAACTGCTTCAACTACTGAATCTTAAGAGAACTGCAATACACAGTGGCAAGGGTACAGGCTCAGAGGTGTAGGTATATACTCTACATCCCATAGGAAATGCCTTTTTTGTGTATTTGAAAAACTTCAAAAAATTAAAAGTTAATTTAGATAAGGGAGAGAACTAATAGGAGAGAGAAAGTGACACAAAGAATAGCTAATGGGCTCTTTTACTGGTCGCTAATCCGTGTGAAACTGAGGTCGTGTTCTGCAGAATATGGAGCAACTGGAGTATTGCAGAGTTGATGGTTACAGAAAGGCAGTAATTGGCGCGTGCTGTGCTGTTCTGTACATAGCAAACAGCTGTGTTGCTGGTTCCCACAAGGACAACCTTAAAATCTCTTTCATCTTAGAGACCTCTGTTGACTGATGTATTAGCGGACCTGGCTGTGCCCATCACAAGGATAGCTTCTGCTGCTGGAGTAGCTTTTGGCTTATGTCTGGCAATAATGCTGAGGTTAATAAACCAGAAACAGGACAGATGGACACACATATGAGAAATGGAGGAAAAGTCCTATAATCATGAAAATCAGTACCTGTGAAACTCACTATTTAGTATTGATTTTGGTTGTTAATTTTTTAATCCTGGTAGAGCCTCCAATGCAAAAGTCTGGAGTTTTGAAGCACAATGCACTTCAACACAGCAGACTCGGACTAGGCTTAAATTTGTCCTTTTTATTTATTTATTTTTTAAAAAACCACCTTTCTTTTGCACTGAGCACTAATCTTGTAAAGAAATATTTAAACAAGTCTGTCTACCAAAAGCTACCTAACTTGCCACTTCTATAGGTAATCTGTATTCTAATATATTCAATGTAGAAATAGAAGCTTTATATTGATATTAGGCAGATGTGAGAAGAAATGTAAGAAAGTTGTGTGTCAACTTCAATACAGATATTTAATATTCCATTGAAGCTGCTGATAGTGGGAAGGGAAGCATCTATCAAAAATTTAGGTGAAGTCGTGCTGGGCTTCACAGACATTATCATGAAATGGATTTGCAGGAGTATACAGAAACAGATAATTTACTACTAATTGACATTTAAAATTTAAGTCATTGAATGATGGTCCTGTCCTTGAACACAAAGTAACTCTGAAGGCATTGATCACAACTGCACCATTTTCTCAAAGAGGGGAGAATGGTGCCTGAAATAAAATCCAAATTTCATGTGCCATAGAAATTTTTATCCATGGAAAGACAATAGATGCTTAACCTACCTTGGCTTTGTGGACATTCAGTTTTTCTTTTTGAGCGAGACCAATTTTTTTTTGCAGAGGTGCATTATTTTGTTATTCATATTGACAAAGTGCCAGCATTTTGCTGTAAATGGTGAATTGTTTTTGTATTAACAATAGCAATAATTGTACAGCTGTTATACCTGTATTTTAATACAATAGTGATTGGATCCTGGCTGTGGCCATCATCTATAGAACCAGGGACTGTCACTTACCTACTGTCTGCTCTGACAGTGGAAGTGTTGCATGGTGTAGCTTACATTGAGCACAAGTGGCACAAACTATGCCTGAGAAGCAGTTATCAATGATATGCAAAGATGGAAGCTTCTCTATATTCTTCCAAAGAGAAAAGACTGTCAAGAGAAGGAAATTTCATTTCTCTTTTCTCTGCTAAATCAGTAGAGGCTGCCATCCTGAAGCCTCAGCCTCATCTCTTACCTGCTTGTCTGGCTCTTGGCAGCTCATCAATTTCTGCAAAAGAAACTTTAACGTTCTGAGTACTCTTTTGCGAACTATGTGCATTTACAGCATGTTTTTATTTTACACGTTGTCCAATATTTGCAGGAGCTGATGGAAGAGAGAGCGTTAGGCAAAAGCTATTAAGACAGTGGGTCTTCAGCCAGACCTGGGAAGGGCCACCCACCCCGCATTCAAGAGCTCTGCCAGGTGACATGAACTATTTGAGCTTTTTGACATCCTAGAAGCAGAAGCAGTTTTTAAGCAAATAAGAACTTGATGTGTTATAGAAAGAAGCTGACCTCTGAGAAGGAGGTTATTGGGATTCACTATAATGCATTTCCTTCGTGGTCCGTGGAAGTGGACCATCTAAACTTCAGGACTGAGCTCTCAACCACATACTGCCTGCCCTGTCTGTCACTGCTCTAGGCTCAGAAATACTCAGCTGTACAGTAAAGTGATAGTCAAAGTCTGCTAAGACATTTCTGAAGTTATAATTTCAGCGACAGATTTGTTCAGCAGAGGTTCAATAGATGTCAGACATATGTCAAATAAAAGCACAATTTTCAACCCAGAGGGTAAAATAAGTTTTAAGCATAAAAAAATAAGCATGTATTTAATAGGGAAGGGAGATTATGAATTGTAATACCTTATGACCAAATATGACCTCTGTTCACTGGAAAAGAAGCTGGTTTAGGCAACTAGATATATGAATGTATGCTAAAACTTATATATGCATATATGTATATCATAGTGATTTTTTGGTTCTATTTGTAGCAATACTTAATCCCTAATCTTTTAATGGTTTGGGTATTTTCAGTGCACATCATAATTTTGCTAAGAGCTGTGAGCCTAAAGCTCAGTCTGCTAATGTAAGACCAAATTCTTCAGCAATTTTAAGTGGCAGTGTGACTGGTATGGCGTGGTGAGTTCTCACTTCCTACTCTTCCAGCCTTGAAGTTGCTCTTTAACTGAATCTGTACACCCACAGGAGGACACTTTTGATTGTACTGGCCTCCAGTGGCAACCATTTTGGGGGTTTGGTGGTGAGGTGTAGTCAATCAACTCCTTCACTCCTTCTTCTTGACTTTTTGACTTGCACATTTAATTGGTCTTGCACAATATTGACTGTATAAAAAACTAAGCCCTTCTGATTTGGATTGCTTGGTAAATTGGGATCACTAACAATTTAGCGATTTAGTGCAGTTGAGTGCATATATCTAGAAGCAAATCCGGTAAGATTACTTGCTAGAAAGCTTTTACTCTGGAAAAGGATTAGGGGTCATTACAGGCAAACAACATATTTGAACTTTCAGTGTGGAAAAACCTGGTCAGACTTAGGACTTTGTAATCAGATACCACCAACAGGACTGGTGTGTCATTTTCATTTCTATGTGTGACAAGGGTAAGACTGGTGTTACAAGACTGCTTTAATTCTGATTTTCATGTCCTCTTTAAAGAATCTTGGCAAAATGGTGGAGTGTTAGAGGGCTCTTTCCGTCCTCCTCATACAAAGGTCCATGATAGCCGTGTACCATAAAGGGGAAGAATTTTTCTGCTTCTCCATATGGACTAAATAATTTGATAAAAAGGGAAGCAGAAGAGGGCAAATAATTTTCTTTGTCAGGAGCATCTGTGAGAGGTAGGATTTCCAGTATTTTTTTCTGTGCAGCTGTAGACATTGCTACTCTTTCTGTAGTGGGAGATGTGGGTCCTTTTGCACGGAGTGGTTGGTTCAAACTACATCCAAGCAGAAAGGTTTTCCACTGGCTCTCACAGGGGCAGGACTGTAATCAGGCCCTTTGCAACCACCAGTCCTGACTCAGAGACCTGTAATGAACAGTGATAAATACAAGTTCTCCTGACCATTCTTTAGCTCACTGTGCAGTCTGGTAATGACCACCTAATTGGAAAAAACATATCTTCCAGCACAGGAGGAAAACTGGCCACTCCTATGTTTGCACATGTACCATGCAGGTAAGTACTCGGCATAGGCACTGCCCAGTGCAATCCTGGTGCTCACAGCTGCTCTGCCTTCAGCAGTTCAATCTAGTGCACATAATGAGACCATGTTTTCTTGCCTACGGGGTATTCCTCATTTCTTTCCTTGTGTCTTCTGGTTGTGGGATGATTTTCTCATTTCATCAAAACTGCTTATACTTGAAGAGAGATCCAGAAAAGCCTTTCTCAACTTCTTGAAAGTTTAGACTATAAAAAAACAGGGTCATAACTTTGGCATGGGGTAGATGAGTTCATTTTATTCGTAAGACCGAATAAAGGACCGGTTGGAGCATCTTTTTTACAGTAGGTGCAGCATCTGACCTTAGTAAACTAAATTGCTACTTAAAGAATATGCATCGACGTTAATTTCTCCTTGAGTTTAGTGCAGTTGGGTAAGCACATTATTGACTGCTCAAAATATATAAAAAAATACTAATTACAATAAGGACTGTTTAAGCATCATCCTTAATGAAGCCAAATTGTGTTTATCCTGCTGCTCTAGAATACTTAGTCTAAGAGGAAAACAATTACCTGTTAATTACTTTGAGTTCAGAAAAAAAGCCATATATTTCCTGATGTCAAGTTGAGTTCAGCCTATGAGAAGAATAGGCCCAACATTACTGAAATTTTGCAATCTTTGTTTAGCTATCTGATGAGACAGGCTGTTTTTCAGAAGTGCTGAGTGCCAGCAGTCTCCTTGAAACTGATGGTACTATGAGTATTTTGCAGCTCTGGAAAGTGTTACTGGGTTTTTAAGATCCAAAGATTGACAGGAGCAAGTCATTGACCCTACCTCAAGTTAGAAATTACACATGTGAGGGCTAATACTGTTCTGAATTGGGGGTGATGTACAGAATGCAAGGCTATAAGTAGAAAAAGGCAATGCTCTTTTAGCGTGCACATTTGTATATGTAACATGCCTGGTTTGATCAAGAAATGCTACTTCCAATGGGCAGAATGGCTAAAATGATCTCTAGAAGGAACTGTGGTAAGGGAAGTGATAATCCTGTACTCCCAGAGTGAGGCCACATAAAAAAAGCATAGGAGAACCTGCAAGAACAGGAGGTTAAAGATGACTGAAAATCTTTATGCTTGAAAGAGAACACCCTCTAGAAGCAAATATGGATTGAGATCAACATGTAGACAGGCATTGCCTAACTGTTCATGTCTACTGAGCTACTTATTTATATCCCTGGGTATATAATTAAGTGCCTATGTGGAAAATTTCAGTCTAAAATAATAACTGATCCACAAGTAGCATGAGTTTCATTTTGATGTGTTGCTAATAGAAAAATTACGGCTGTTACTGAATAGCATTGATTGTTGACATTTTTGCTTCACAATGTACTTTGCTTTAGCCTTCATTTCTATGGTGTCCTCCATTCAGAGAACTCCAAGGACTACACAGATGCTAATTTAACCTTCCAGCTTCACTGTGTGGAAGGTAAGTATTATTACCCCCAGGGACTGCCTTCTCTTTATGTCAAGGAAGTGCTCGCCACATTGCTGGTGGTGCTGGAGACCTTCCATAATAAGCTGTTTGCAGCACTAGAGACCAAAGGAACAGAACCCATAAAAGGCTATCTTTGTTCAACGTGAAACAATTCTGCTAGTACATTTCTAGGCGCTAGGTCTAAAAATGGTCAGGAAAATGCAAATGGATGAAAAAAAAACTTCAAAAAATGTGCAGCAAGGGTATGACATAGAAAATATGTATACCTTGTTATATTTAATTTATATTTAAATATATTTATTTTCTACTGTGTAGAAACAGTATTGATAAGCACACAGATACATGCACATGTGGCTTACAGCTGTGTAAATTACAGTTAGTGCGTCTTACTGCTGTACTTAGCAATGGAGAATATGGAAGTTTATATTTTTTCATCTTTTTTGCTTTTACAGTGTCAGACTTGGCAGATCAGGGCAGAACACTCAGTATTTGTGGGTGTTTCATCTTGATGAGTTTGAGTGGGACTACTGTAGAGGGAGGCTAACTCATTGCATAATGCTAACATATTTATATGTCTTTTCAAATAATTAATGATATGCATTTATGTCCCTTTAGTAAACATGCATAGAATGAACAGCCTTTTCTCTATAACATGCAGACATTGTTTTTTACTGGCACTGAATTTCACCTGGATTATAAAGCTGTTTGATAACTACTTGTGAAAAAGGCAGAATGTGCATATGAATCCTTTAGACCTGTAATGTATGCATTTTATGTATATTAATAGTGGAGTCATTGTTACATTAATTTTTCAGTAGGGGTGGACTTGTCTTTGTCTCTCAAGACTGACATTGGAGAGTTAACCTAATCTGTTATGAAGGTTAGATATCCAGAATTCTTGATAGTCATTCTGATCACCGATAATGACTTTGGAATAGATGTATTAAAGTGGAATAACTCATTTAGATTGCATCTTATCACCATATTATTAATTTAAACCATCTATTTTTTTAAGATTAAAAGTAGCTGTTGACGATCTGCATTGGCAAACAAATAAGTGAGTGGAATAATGGAGCTGGATTTCCAGACTGCTGCCGCCCTTTCATGCCACTCCTGCCCCATAAAGGATCTGGAAACCTACCAGGATCATCCCACAAGTATTTCTAGTGGAATAAAAACAGCATATGGATGGCATGCTGTCTCCTTCCAGCCCTTCAGTAGGAAAAATGTCTGATCTCAACCATGAATAACAGTAATGGGGGTTCTGCAGTCTTTCATCATGTTTTTTCTGACTTGTATCAGGCACCAAAGAAAATTTTAGTGGCTATGGCAATGCATGAAATAGACCATAGCTGAGCTGTATTGATGAAGCTAGGCCTAAATTATGTGGTAAGCCTTTATTTAAAATGCCAGAGCAGTTTGTAAAGTTAATTCAAACTGTTAGATATTACCATAGGCTGTTAGGATGATACGAGACAGGGCAGGAATGCCCCTGCATGCTCTGATTTTTAGTGTATTGATTCTTCACTGCACTCAGACATCCTTGAAATGTACTTGAAGTGCCTCAAAAAAATCTGAAGGTAGAAAAAGAAGTCTGCTGCTGTATTACTGCTTGCAAACTGGGAAAAACAAACTAGAATTCCTAAAACTTTCTTTTCCATTGTGCACTGGCAGCAGAAGAGCTAACACTTTTTACCCAAATAAATCTGGTGTAGGCAGCTGTCCTAGTTCAACAGGAGGGGCCAGTTATCACTGTGTGGGGGTGATCAAAGTTATGTATTCTACCCCCTCTATT
>JAWWMP010000116.1:80486561-80528178 GCA_035047865.1 Dendrocincla tyrannina | reverse complement strand
CTATTTTCTAAATTTGAAGGAGAGGGATTATTACCTGGCTGATATAGATATCTTAGTTCTTCCTGGAACTAAGACAGCAGCCTTGCCCATGCATCCCTTACACATTTAGAATTCTCCAGTCCTTGGAGGGTTTATGTCTGATTACCTTGTTTTACAATTCAGCCACATTGTGTTCCAGTATTCCTGCAGAAAGTTTTCATGTAGATGCTTTACAAGAGCATGGAATGGAAGAGAAGGATACATACAAGTACAGAATATAAAATGTTAAAATTTAACAGATTTCCCGTATGTGTTTGATGCAGATGTAAAAGAAGAACCTAGGTCTTAGAGGCTTCATTATAATCAATGGTCTGAATTACAGGAAGTGTAAGACCTTACACTGTCAGAACAATGTAATTTTTCCAAGACAGAGTGGAGTTATGGAAGGCAGAAGTCTTACTGAAAATCAAGCACATATTTTTTGTGATGCAAAATCCCCCATGAATGCAGGAATCCAAAGAACCTGGGTACAATTATGGGGTTTTTAATTATAGTTTTGTTGTGTGTATTGCTGTATATGTTTATCAAAAGTTTTAGGAATTTCTCTATTCGCAGGTCTGGAATTCAAGTTTAATTATGGACTTTGTTGTCAATCCTGACACACAGAACTATATACAAGTAAAAATTCTCTCTGAAACTCACCAAGCCATCTTTAAGTTTTGCACTGAGCTTTGCTGATTTTGAACAATTGCATGAAGGGCATTCTTCATGTGGGTCTGTAAACTTGGTCCTGGCTCATGTTCAATTCACAGCAACAATACATTGTTTGGTCTTTTACAGGAAAATTACATAGCTGAGATGTCTGTTCAAGTGCATATGCATCTTCAGTTTGTGCGTTGTTGGTCTTTTCTAAAAGCAAGGATAGCTAAACTTTTCTTCTCCATGTAACATACCTAGCAAATAAAGAATGAGATAGTATTTCTGAGTGGCTTTAGATATATTTCATCTTGGGTCATTATATTTCTGTTTTCCCAAAATGACAATACAAAAAAATAAAGGTTCATACTGAGGGAAAAAAAATAGGGTGTTCTTAAAACAACAATAAAATCTACAGTGAACCTGCTTCAAGCACCCACTCAAAGGACAAGTAAAAATCCAGTTCTTTAATGATCTAAAAAAGATGAGTTGACTCATACTCAGCTTGAAATCAGTTGAAGATAGTTTGGGGATAGTATTTTAAGAGGAGGTTTTCTAAACAGGTAATACCATGATGCTTTTTACAGTACCTAACATGTAAGTATTGTCTTGAAAAAAGTAAAAAATATTAATTTTTCCTAGGAAAAAAATCACTGGGGAAAATAAAGAAAGGGTAAAAGATGACCTACTATAGCTGGGGAAATAAGAGATCATTGCAGAAGCATTGCTGTCCAGCTCTTACTCAGAAGGGTGATGTCCTTGTCTTTGGCCATTCTGATATTCCACTAACCTTCTTCAAAGCTTTGTGTGGTTTTAGATCTCATACATACACTCCTGTCACCATTGCGACCAAGTACATTGTGCTGGCAGTACCGCAAGGATGAAGACATGGAGCTTTACCTCTAGGAATGTGATTCATTTGTGGAAATTTGGATGTTGAACGGAGCTATTTATCTGCTTTCTAGCCAAGAAGTGGCAATTCTGAGCTACAATGCATCTTAGCATAAAATAGATGTCCTCATAAAGATCAGATGAATCCTGTTTATATCTCTCCTTTGACAATAAGGGATAGCCAGGTAATGAGCTCACACACAAACATCCATGGTACTGGCACCTAAAGTGACCTAAGACAAATGTTAGTCCCAGCTTCACCAATTTAATTTAAACTCTGCGACCTTTACTCCCCCATTAACACTGTTGTTATCCCTGAATGAATCCTGCAAAGTGGAGACAATGGGATAGGACACTTGAAAAGTGTTAGCTCTGCAAAGCACGTAACATGCAGGAATCTCTCCAATGTCTTTGTATCCTTCTGCCCGGGATTTCAAGAGTGCTACTAATTCCTTATAGCTGACAATTTCAGAGGCTGCTGAAGTGCAGGATGAACACCTGGTCTTCAGCAATAATAAAGGCTCCAGGCTGTATCAAAGGTCACAAAACCTGAGACCTGCTGAGCTGCTGAAAATACTTCAGAGCATCCTTCTTCGCAGCCCTCTTTTAAAAGGAAAAAAAAAGGTTTTATAGAGGGTGAATTGAGAGCTCTCCACAAATCCTGAGTAAATAGGTCTTAATAGTCTTCCTTGAAACTGAGTGGGAGAGGTTGGGAAAGAGAAGGGAGAGCAAATTCCCTGTTTTCCAGATGCAGATGGAGAAGGAACAGGACATCTGCTCCTCCAACAGGCTGCTGTAGTGGCTGCTTCCATGGAAGAGACCATCAGGAGGGTTTCTGACCTATTTGTGCCACGTGCTTTTATCTCCTGTGACTTACATGACCCAGTAATACTAGAGCAGAGAAAGTTACAGTGATTTGTTCAGCTGTCTGCACACCCGTTTCAGGGACTTCCCACTCACATAGCTCAGGTACCCCACAGGCTAATCCCCAGCCTGTGCATGCAGCTGTGTAGAATGGGTAGAAGGGTTTTACTTTAATATTATCATCTCACTCCCTCAGCAGGTCAATTTTACTATGATGGATTTTACTGGAAATACATTAAGATCTTTATCTGGTGAAAGTCAGTTATTCTATCTCAAGGGAAGAAACTGCGTGCAAATTTTGGGAAAGACACCCTGTACTGTTGTATCCAGTTTGGTGACACTTAGATCCAGTGGCAGCTCTAGTGCCTTTTAGTTAGCAAGGTTGGCAGCAGAAAACTCAGTGAGAGAATGTGCAAACAAGCACACATAACGTGATGGAGATTTTCATGATCCCAATTGCACAAACCAAGCATGCACCACAAAACTTGGGAAGTATACAAAGATAAGCTCAAACAGTAGCCCTCAGTGCTTTTTCTAAGCTTCTACAAACAGAAAAAAAAATATTTCCTTGATGTAGAATAGAACTAACTTGCTTATATGTAAGGACTAGGGCAGCAGCTGGTAGGAAAGATGTAGGTCACTGTGTGTATCTGCTGAAAAGTCCCTCCTTGTGGAAGGTGAGCACTGGCTATAGGACTACGAAGGGAGTAAGTTATTTTTTTATATGAATAAAGGGTTTAGAATTTGAATCTCAGAAAGAATCCTGAATATGTTTAGATTCCCCTTCTGTAGTTTTTGAACTTGCATAGAAGTGACAGACATAGATCATCACAACATACACTGCTCCAATCCTCTTGCAACTAAGAGCCAACACAAAGTCTTTCATAAGTGAAAACAACTGTTGTTTCATTTAATGTTTCTCTCTACAGTTCAGTACCTTCTGTGACTTCAAGATGCATTTGATTGCTGGCAAGTATACATATATTTCTTGCATTTAGTTTTTTAGTTTAAAAAAAGCAATGCTTTCACTGTCGGCCCAAAAATTTTAATAAATATTCTACGTTCTGACAATTTTTTTAAAAATTCTTACAGATGATTAATAAGGTACATATATAATTCAAAATTACTGTGCCATGTTTCTACAGTAAAACTAGCTGGTATTCAGCTAGCCAGAATTCTTGCCACAGATTTTGAAGTTACATCTAGACAATACTAATTCTACTATCAAAACCAATTATGGAACAATTCACCAGTCTAAATCTTTAATTCAGCCCAATCTGTGCACACATGGGAGAGGCTAATCTATTTTTTTTTTAATTAAAAATCTGTAAGATCGAGGAACAGAGTTAAATATGACATTGAGTTTATATTCTTGCTCTCTGGCTCACTTCAGATGGCAGTGCTCAGAGAATGCTAGACAATACTTGTTTAACATGATTTATATATTTATTCTTCCTATTTTTGTTTCAAATCCAACTCATTCTGTCATTTATAGGACCAAATTACAAAAATATAAATCAGTGCAGTAATTAGGGGTATATATATTGAAAGAATTATTAAAATAAGCTATCATTTAATTCAGCAAGCTAACAGTCAGTAAAGGCTAACTCTTATTTGCCTACTTACTGTATTGCAATGAGATTAGTCACCTAACATAAGTAGGAGTTGGTTCTGTAATAAATCTGCAAACACACACACAAAAATTGAGTTAATCCTGAAATTCCATTTTTAGCTTGCTCTCATTGTGTCTCTTTAATATTATAGAGGTCTCCTAGTAGTGACAGTTTTAACCTTGGCTTTCCTGCTTTCTGAGAGATGAAGTCAGCCCTTCATCTGAATGGTTTTTTCATAGTTTAATATCCTCATCATTTTTACTTGAAGGCTAGGCTAAAAAAAATGAATAATAAATTTGATGAGAGCTGGTTAAAGAAAGCATTGCATTGAATCTGGATTGCTCCCAGCTGTCTTAATTGAACAAAGGGAAATTTTCCAAATACACCTTCTTATATTGGCTGACTGCCTTAGAAGTTCTCTGAAGAGGAGAAGAAAAAGTCCTTCCTCTCCAAATTAAAACACATCCTGTAAAAAAATCCCAAACAATTAAAATCTGCTGTATGAAGTTAGACCAGAAATAGTATAAAACAGATCATTTCATTACAAGCTGGCATTAGAATTAAGCTATATTATGTGTCTGCTTCAGTGTTGGAATAGATAACAGGGTTCTAGCTTTTGTCATTGTGCAATTTTGTATATTGATAAAACCTGATTTTTAAAAGCAGAAGTCCTGCTTTTATTTGAGCAGGCTTAAATTGGTAAAAGTACCAGCACTGTTTCCTAGCGATGTGGAAGTGGGTCTGCAAGGTCTGACCCCAAACTGAAGCTGGGGCTGCCAACGCCTGAAAGCAGTTGAAGAGACATGGCTGAAGGCATCAGAAGAATCAACTGGAGCCTGGGTTATTTGAAGATAAACCCAAAATGCAATGTTTTATCAAGCTCTATCATCCTTTCAACATTACCAGCTACCCCTTGGTCTGTGGTGGCCACAGGTCTGCATAACCTGGTTTTCCAGCAGCACATGAAGGGCAATATAGTAGGTAAGTTGATGACTATCAGTGAAAAAAATTCCAGCCTTGTTATATTGGTGCTTTCTGACAGTGGGATGGGGTTTCTTTGCTTCTAAGCTGCCAAGAAATTCCCTCTGGTCATGGCAAGGGACAGTAGGAGAGGCAAAATCAAACTGGTGGTGGCAAAGCCTTACAAGGGTTTTCAGGAAAAGGGTGGAGGACCAGCAGCTGAACAGTTGTTAACAGTTGTTCACATCCCTCTGCCATGTGTGTTTTGAAACACAATATCCATGCATCGTTTTGCAAAAATCCCTTTAAAATTCTCGTGCTCTGATTTTGCCTGTTATGACACTCCTAGGCTGTGGTCTGCCAAATCTCACCAGTGAGATGTCAAGGAGATTGCTCTGTAATGCTGTGAAGGTGGCGCTTGTGTAATTGAAGGCAGCAGTTTGTATGTCATGTCTAACAAAAGCCTGTGCTCCCACCATGAGACACCAAAGATTTTTCCATATGGGAAGTATACCAGCCTCTCAGGAGCAGCAGGAACATGTGATTTTTATAATAAATAACGCTGAGCAGAGAAAGGCAGCAAAAAACCTACATATTTAAAACAAAGGGGAGTTATTGATTATGATCTGTACATGATATTTCAGTCTGGTCACAACACCAAACTGGCTTATCTTTGTACATAATTTCTTGTACTTGTCACAGAAATTGCAAGTTCATGGAAACTGCTATTTACCATTGGGTATATGGCAATTACACCCAGATTATACTGAACAATTAGTATACATAGAATTCAGTTTGTAGAGGCATGTAATAAAAGAATGTTTTAAAAGATTTATTCAAGCTCTTAAAAGTTAGGGAGTGCCAAAATTAGAAGAGCAATTCGAGTTTAGCTCACTTGTGAGTACAGTTAGTAATACCATACCTAATGACACAGTCACATTCCTTTCCCACAGCACACCTGCCTGATTTGTCTGGAGGATGGACAGACCTCACTGATGGCAAGCTAATGAAATATTCCACTTTCAGTAAGCTCAAGCCTTACTTACACGTTATTAACATACTCATTCAAATCCTCCATTGAATTATTAATCTCCTTGTGTGAGTTACTGTGATGATCTCTTTGCAATATTATCACTGTTTACCAACATTAATTAATGTATCCTTACAGCTCTGTTTTGAAATTACTCTTCCCTTAATTTTCTGCCCAGGGACCTGAGATAGAGAGGCCTGAAGAACAGATATTAAACCCAGAATTATTGCGTATTATCTAAATTTGTGTGCCCGATTTTAGAAACTCAGAGCCTGATTTTTTTTTTTTTTTTAGTGTGTACAAATTGCAGCTAGGAAGTTTAAGTGCGGCTGCGAATGTTCAGCCCTTTTCTCATTTAGATCCAGATGTCTCCCGTTGGGCCACAAGAAAATGAAAAATGACAGAGGCAGGGGTAGCATCAATCTCTCCAGGGCAGCATTCAATTGCCTGCAGTCCCCTGCCTCATTTTCTGCACATTTTATAATTTATCTAGAGCTCGTGAAGCAGGAGTCACGCTGACAACAGCTAGACCAGCTACATGACCCTGAAACCTTCTTTAATTATATGATTGCAGATAATTTCTTCACAGCTATTTCTGCTTGTTAGTGCAGAGAAAGAATGATCCTCAGAAAAATACTGTAATGTGAACAGACAAGATTGCACATGCATTTCCCAGCTACTGAGAGGCTGACTTTGCAAACTGTGCCTTCTCTAGTACATCAACGCACTAACAATCTAGGAACATCCTCATGAAAAATATTGAAATTATTGCTTAGTAAAAGGCCTTTTCCTCTTTCTTCCCCCCCCTCCCCCCTGCTATGCCCTGGAGAAGAATGGTCTTGTGGTGAAAGCCTAAGGCAAGAAAATAGGAAGTTTATTTCTAGAATCAGTTCTGCCATAGACTTTCTTAGTGACCTTGGGCACTCCTTAGCCTTGCTGTCATTCCCTTTCATCATCTTGAGGTTTGGACTAGCACAAGGGCTGCTTCAGGGTAGTTTTGTGGAGCTTGACTCATTCTTCTTGGTAGAAATCCAGATTCTCAGGTGGAATGTGCTATGAAAGTGTGAAGTATTGTGCAACAGCATGCTGCAACAGAAGTGTCAAACACAAAGTGGTGTTATGAAATACTAATAATTGTATAATTGTATTAGAAAATAAGCCTTTAAAATTGTTTACTGGCCATACAAGGTATCTGTATTAAAATTACTCTTTTGCCTTGGCCTAACCATGATGATTAGGTAGCAAGGCCCTGATGGCTAGTATCAAATACCCAGCATCACTGCCTGGTTTCAGAGCTGTATTACCCAGAACATCGAGTAAATACATACAGCTTGCCTTTAACTGGGATGACGCAGAATCCAAACTGAATTTCACAATAGTTTGATGCCTTTAGCATCCTCCTTCTGGCCAGTTTTTTACCTTTTCCATTTAGTGCTGTAGCCTTAGCGTCATCAGCTCCATAGGAGTCTTGGCTATAGGAGTTTGGCCCTACATATTCCCTTTTTCTGCAAGATTCTAACTTTAGTTGATAAATGTAGCTATGTGATTGCCACCTGAGAGGCTTTTGTAAGGACATTTACCCGGCTTGCCAAGTAAAATTTATCAGTGCAAAGTACCAATAACAAATTTTTAAACAGGATTGAGAACAAGATGGAGCATTTCAGTCTTATCCTTGGGGATTACTATTGAACGTGAATATTTCTAAAGGGGTTCTACATGGGATACATAGATGCAGCATATGCAATGTTCTTTGTGTTCTGTAACAGATCTATAACATCCCTGGTCTGCAGAGGACAAGGACTGGCAATATGATAATGCTGAGGACTGGGCCATCCTACACATTGATCTGAACCATTTGGTTACCTGCACCAAAATATATTTTAATATAGCCTGAAGTACTTTTATACATCTCAGAACAAAGTACTCAAACTATCTTTATGAGGGGCACGTTTGGGAGAGGAGCACAGGAGACAAGCAGCTCACTGGGAGAGCCCAGCACCACACATGATGTGCATGGATGGGGTTGCAACCACCAGAAGCAAGGGAAGATAGTGCTGTAGGTGGAGCTGGTGAGATGGATATTGAAGCACCCCAGAGTCCTTTGATCATCTTTAGAACATAGGGGAGAATGCAGGCAAAAGGCGCAGAAATGAGATAATTTCTGGCAAAGGATCAGAAATTGTAGTTGTTAGAGTAGATGTTAAAATATTTTTAAAAATTAAATTACAATAAATCGACCTCTTTATGGAAAAAATATGAAAGGTGGGATAAGTCTCTTTAATTTGGGAAGAAAAGCTGTGAGAAAAAAAAAAAAAAAAAACAAACCAAAACAAAACAGTGCCTGGAATTTTAAACTGTGAAGCTTAATAGGATAAAATGCAGGACTGTTTTTTTTATTTAGTGGGCTGGTAAGTAATCATGGGAACATGTCACCACCAAGGATACTGGTGGATTTTCTGTCCTTTAGGAGTCACAGCTTGGATGCCATCTGGAGGATAGGCAGTAGTCCAACACAACATCAATATCAATGATATACAGGACAACCTAATGATCCCTTCTGGCCTGATACTCCAAGAACTGAAGTTCACAGGAGTTCTGTCACTGACCTTAGCAAAGGCAGGATTTCATCTTCTGTTCCTGAGGCTTTAATAATGGAAAAGGTATTAATTACCTCTGCTCAGATGAAGGGAGGCAGAGTGATGTGAATACCATGAAGGAAAGCTGCCAAGAGAAAGCAGCATTGATGCAAGTGGAAACCAACTTTTTTTTTTTTAAAGTGAGCATTTTCTGCATTTCAGCTGCGTAGTCTCTTGAAGCACATCTGTGTGGTCAGCTCTAATTATAGAACCCTTCTGGGACATAACCCTGCGTACAGTGGGAACCAGGGCTGCATCACAGGCTTTGAAAAGCAGAAGATGAGAGGGGAGATCCTAGTGATCCAGATTTTGCAGAAAGAAGGGATACAATTTTGGTAATTGAAGGCCTGGGAGGTTGTCAAAGATGGGTCAAATTGAAGGTCAACTGTGTTCTCAGTGAAGGGAAGCAAAATTAACAGCAGTGGATTATTCTGGACTCTGGAGATGACTGCATCTCTGTCAATGAGCCAAGAGAAAAGATAGATTCTTCTGCTCCAGCGGGGTTGACTATTGCTTCAACTTCAGAAACTGGCCTATTTGTATAGCTGCATTTAGATACCCTGCCAGAAGTGAGGCTGCTGGCTATGTACTAGTTTCTTTTAATCAGACATGTCCAAATGTTACAAATCTGTGAATTTTCTGTTTCTATCTGTCTGTGCGAGGGGGTGGGAAGCACACAGCAGCGACATAAATGGCTGATCAGCTATTTAACCTCTTCCATGTTAAGAAGAGCTAGAACATTGTCTATAATAAAAAGTATTCTGGGTTTAAAGGTCAAGTACAGGAAATACTCTGATAATACTGGGGGTACTGAAAGCATACTTTTGATTCTCCTCTTTTCATTTAGGTTTGCACTTTGAGGCACTGGTCAACAAAAAGCAAGAGGTCCCTCTAAGGTATGAACACAATTCAGTAAAATACGGATATATATCCCAGGTGAATACACACCTACAGATAAAACCACAAAGACATAAATGTCTGTGAGGTACCCCTTAAAATGATTTCAACATCAATATTTTTGATAGGGAATATGTACCGTGAAGCCATCAGAATAGTCAAGCAATGATTAATTCTATGCTTTAGCTCTTTGAAAATGGAGGGGAAAAAAGCATAAATAAATGGGTTCCAAGTCAGCAACCCTCCTTAGTGTACACCTTTCTGATTCAGAAAACCCTTAAATTCCAAATTGAGTTTGTAACAACCTCATTCTGTAACAAAGATTATGTGAATACTGATATACTTCCATTCACTGTCATGTTTGATTTGCATAAAGTTGTACTGGTTTTTCCATGATAATTAGACCTAGGATATATGAATTTTGCATTGCTTTCTGATATGACACATGATCTAAAGGATTCACTTAGTCTCAGTGGTTCTTCATCTCCTTATACAAAACCAACTAGGGTTTTCCTTCCTGTTGAAGTAAAAGGACTTGTAATTGCCAAATATTACAATCCTGTCATTTGAAGAAGACCAATCCCATTATTCCAGGTGTGTGTTGCTCAGGCTGGCCACAATGTTTACTGTCCTAAAAATAATTGCGTTTGTAAAGCTTAGAACAGCATTTCTATGACTATGTATTGATCAGTTTTCAACAAGACAGACACCTCTTCAAGTCATCTATACACCGTACTCAAACCACAAACAGTGCCAGTTGCGCCATACCAACAGTCACTTCAATGAAAATATCTGTCTTTTGAACTTCCTTGTATCTTGCTTTTTCCTCTTTTGTTTTTCTTTCCTGTCAGGTGGTAGAAGAATGACAGCATGTCAAAGAGGTCTGCCTGGTCCAGCTGTATTTCTACCTCTGGCCTAAACTGGAAAATTAGAAGATAATTGAATAAAAGTCTTCTTGAGAAATTTCTATGATTACTATGTTATTAGGGGATAGTTTTCCCATCACTGACAAATTCAGACACTCATGACAGTGCCTTATGCAAACCTATTTTCTGTACTTTCAATATTACAAATCCATCTAAAGTCTTTGTAAATTCTGCCGTAATATCACATCTACTCACCTTGAGAAGAAAAGGTCCCAGTACTAAAATGTTTTTGTCATTTGATAGCTTCATCCTATTAACCTCTCTCTTTCAATGGTCCTGCACCCACTTTTGCTATATTCCCAGTTGGGTGGGGTTTTTTTCTCTTTAATATTCTTGTATATTTTGTGTGTTCAGGATAAACATTTAGTTTCTGTTATTTTCCCTACTCCCCAGCTACCTTTATTGCTTTCTATTACATGTGTATCTCTTAAACAGTTTAGACAACTGTTTCATTGTTTCATTACATTTGGTTCCTATGGATCCTGGAATACTTGGAAGCCATAACTCTTTCTGAGTATCATCATTTTCAAAAATCCAGGAAAGTAATTTAGGGCCTACTGGCAAAGCAAGCATCACAAATAATGAGAGGCTTTCAAATTCTGAACCTTGAAGACCCTGACTAGTAAAATTCTGGTTTATGTGCAGTCTAAAGCAGTGTTATTATCTGTGTGAAACAGCTGGTCTTACTCAAAGTACAGGAATTCATGTCCCATCCCCTTTCTCTGTGTCACACATAATACGTGGAGGTGCACAACACCTTCACTTGAGTATTGCATCAGAAACCTCACTGATGGTATCAGGAGATGTGCTGCATGAGTAAACATCAGATGACTGAAACTATAGATACAGATCGGTAGACAATTTTCAAGTAATTTGGCTATTTAAATAATCAGTTAAAATATCCTTCTTCTTTCAGATTCCCACAGCCTAAACTGACTAACGATCCTTGCACCTATTAATTATATGAGTAGAAGTTATTGGTACAATATTATGAGAAGTTGGAGGAAATTCTGAAGTGTGGTTTATGTAGACTGTACCAGCTGTTTGCAGGTTGTGAGCAGCTCAGAGAAGATAGCCATACAGTCAGCTGGATCCAGCTCCAAGGCAACACACCTGAATTTAAGCGCCTGGTGTTGCCCTCACATAGGCATCTATAGCCTTCTGGACATCCCTTGGGTGTCCTGCTGGGCCACCAGCTCCTGCTGAAGAACGGTTTGAATCTCCTGCAGGTCCCGCTGTCACACATGGCAGCTCTGTGAGGATGAGCGAGATACCCAAGGGCATCTTGAATAGCACAAGGTGTGGGTGCAGCATCCCACTCCTGCCCTCTCTCAGTGGCTGCAGAAGGTGGGATGTTTGGCCCACACGCAGACATCTACATGCAGGTGTTGGCATCCTTCCCTGTATTCCATCTAGGAGAGAGACTCATTTCAAGAGGTTGTTTACGCATACCCAGGTTTGGTCCTAGCTTTGATGTGCCCTACATTTCTTCAGAGATACTTCAGGAGGCTTCATAGCTGTCCACAAATACAGAGTCATACAGTGGAATTGATCCAAGACAGAGGAGAGAGGACACACAGACCTCTGCCTTGAGATGGGCAAGCTCTCCAGGCAGCGTTGGGTTTGCGCACATGCCCTTGCCAACACCATTGACTACTCCTGTAGAGGAGCTGCTGCTGAGGCAGGAGTTGGTAGGTAGCACTGCTGACATTGCTTGCCAAGAGATGGACTCACAAACACACTGCAGCATGGCTGGGGATGTGCTTGTCTACTCAGTGTTTTTTACATCTGAGTCGTCTTTGCAAAGCCATGGGCATGGCCAGACAGCATCCCAAAATGACACAATGACCTCTGGCTGTGACACTGACTGCTGCCCATCCTTGGGGATGCATAAGTAGAAAAAGGGAATGACACGGCAAATGATGTCTATTTTCTTTGTTTGTGTAGAAAAACAGATGCTGTATCTTCCCTAGTACTGTTTTCTCCTGTAAAGTCCTAACTCCATATCCCAAATTAATTTTCTGTTCTTTGGATACAAAGGTCACTTTGAAAAGGATTTAGCAACTCCAGAAGGTATTAACAGTCTTAGGGAGCTCACTGGTAGCATCCAACGGCTGGCAGAGAAGTGATACATTAATATCCATAGAGAGATTTATAGGTGCATGGTACATAAGTGTCCTTGCCGATTTCATCAAACGCACATGCATTCTTGTCTTCCTAAAATGATCGTGGGGTGTGTGAGCAAGTGTCTGGCCATAGATGGCACCAAACAACCACGAGCGGAGCGATCCCTCTTGCTGATGGAGCAGCCGGCTGAGGCTCCTGGCTTGTGGCTGCACCTCGGGACAGCCCCAGCAAACAGACTGCCTGCCATGTGATGCCCAACATGTAACAACTACTTCTTCCAAGAAACGAGTGTGTATACAGCCCTCAAATCAAATAGCCTTTCTGAGCGTGGTGACTACTTTTTCTTGGGTTTTTTTTTGTTTAACTCCCTACCCTCGCCCTGAGTTATTTGCTTTTAAATGCAGCAGAACATAAGAAGCCCTGTCACAGTGGCAGATAAAGTATGTTGGCACTTTGAAAGAGCATGGGAAGCAATCCGTGCTGCTCAGAAGACCAAGCAGTCTGAATAGGCTGTTTCATGGGATCATATGCTATGAAGCCTAATTTTAGCATTTTCAAGCCATTAGCTAAAACAATCCTATTCATGAACTGGTGAAGCTCTATCTTAAAAATCTAATTACTGTGTTTGATTCCCACAAGAGTTACCTGGATGGTTTCTTCTCCTGTACTTCTCGGAAGCTTAGAAAGTTTTTATTTCCAGCCAAGATAAATTTGTGGACGTATTCTTTCATTCCTGTACCAACTTTGTGGTTTAGCTTAAATACCTCTTTTCCCTACTCAGTATTCCCTACTCAACAGAGTTTCCCATTATTATACTGCCTCTGAGCCGCACAATCACAGGCTTGGGCTAAAGATATTTTCTCTTCTTCACTTCCATATCTTGAAAATATGTCGAGATTTTTTTCCTTGTCTCCCAGAAAAATGCCCATCTGCCATTGGGGCTAGAGCATCAAAGACTGGGTAAAGGGCTTATAAAGACATCAGCCTGATGAGGGCCATCTGGAGGGCAGGAGTCAGGTGAGGTTAGGGGAGGGATGAGTAAGGAATAAAAAGGTAATGAAAGAAGTGAGGCAATGGGATCTCTAGAAAAGAGGTGATGGGGTTGAGTGGTGGTGCAGATGGTTTAGGGCACACTGTCTCTTGACTAGCTTTGGAGGCTTCTGTCATTGCCTATTGTGAGCATGCCAGGGGGACTAGAAAACAGGCATTTTGAGTCACATGTGAGGTCATGGCCTTCCTCAATTCACTTTGTGCTACTATTTGTTGTCCTGGAATCTTGCCATTAGGGTCATCAGTCTCCCCCAGCTTGCTAATGAGGTGCTCCCCTGACTCACGGGTGTCTCACAGCTGTGTTCACATTGGTGCACAACCATTCCCCAAACCTGGACCATTAAACTGGATCCCAGTTTAGATCCTGTTATTTCTCAGAGTACACTCTGCCTTCAAGCACACAGTGCTGTTATTCTCCTCCACTCCTTCCCTCCCCAGTTATGGCCACCTTGAAACTCCCCTCACTGTGCCTTCCTTGAATAATTGAGTTAATAGCTTTTTCTATTTGGAAAGCTTATTAAAAACTTCACAGGGGTCCAATCAAGCTTCTCTCCTCTCTGAAGTAATTTATTTTGAAATGAGGAATGTAAGACTAGGATTAAACAAGAACCTGATGAATTGACAACACTGGAGGTTCATTTGCAATGCTTACCCAGAGGTGGGCATTTTGTCCCCAAGCATACCTACTGTATTTTGTTCTGGCTTTACATCTCTCTGTGCAAACTTAATTGCACATATTGAAGTTTTGTGTATTTTTAGTTAAGAACAGGAGTTAGGAAGTTTATGGATTGCTGGGTCAGAATGTCTGCTTTCATAATCCTCAGCTCAGATGTGCAGTATTACATCTGAGAGGACTCCTTTCCTTTCATTACATTTCCATTTCATTTTAGTCAATTAATATTGACTGATACTGACTGGTTGCTTCTGGGATGAAAAAGGGAAAAGTACTACGAGAATATGAAAACAGGTTAGGCAAATTTATTTTGCAAGCAGAAATTTGGACTTTTAAGACTTTGTTCTGCTCTCTCATTAAACACAGATAATGAAATCCAGAGATTGAGGATTTCTTGTGTATACTGTAGAACACTTTAGCTATTAAATCAATTATAATTCTATTGGAAGTTTTTGCTTGGGAAAGGTAGAACAGAAAGTGTAGATCTAGAATATTAAAAAGGCTCAATTAGCTCAGACCAAGAATTCATATAGGATCTTCATGCTAGGAAAAGGCAAAAGGACAGGGGGACATAAAGAGATACCTTATATCTGCAGCATTTGGGAATCTGGCACTTGTTTAGATTTGTATTCTGCTTATGCTCATCTCAATGTTGCACTTCGAGAAGTAACATCTTGTTAAATAAGTGAGGATTAATAGGTCTTATTACTTAGACATTTCATGTCCTTGACTGCTCTTTCCTTTTCACCATGAGGTGGTGGCAAAGCTAATGTAGTCTCAAAGCTTTTGACTAACACAAATATTTATGTAAGGAGATGCATAAAATATATGTAAAATTGATAAACAGATATTCAAGCTCAGATTTCACAGCTTCTCTCATTTAGCACAAAGTAAAATATCCCAAGCATCCCTCTTCTAATGTATTTGCTACTGGTCATACATGACAATTGTGATATGTCCAAATAACAGCTGTATTCCATGCTCAGAAGTTTTCTGAATTTGTATCAGTACATTTCTCCATTACTGTCCAACAGAATGAAATGTTGATTAATATTTGCTCACTACTGTAAAACAGAAAAAAAAAAGGTGGGTAGCTAAACTGGTCACTACCCTCATCTGAGCCTGCTGGAATTAAACAACCTTTTTCTATCCTTCTTTCTGTTTGTTTAAAAATAACAATTTTGGTTTATAGCTTGCCCTGAACTTCATCTACCCTTCCATTCCCTTTAGTTATTCACTCTTTTTTTCTTCCAATTTCTTCTCCTGTATTACCATTGACTCCCTCTGAATTAAGAAAAAAGAGAGTATTTTCAGCTTCAATTTGAAATTTATTTTCAATAATGTCCTTCAGAGAAATAAACTGCGAATGAGTACCAGACAAATTCACTGGCAGAACCCAGGACACTTAGTATGAAAGTCATGTCATTTAGATACACTAAATATAACCTGTTTTCCAAAACCTAAGAGCAGGTTTTGTATGACCTCAGGCAGTAAAACGTTCCCCACATACACAGGCAGGTAGAAGGTCCCCAGGGTCCTCAGCATGCCTGAGCTCATGGAAATGAAAAGACTCTCCTGTCAGCCCCCAGAGGGATTTGGAGCATGTACTGATGGTGGCATGGAGAGTATTATTTTTTCCTGACCCTGAAGCCTTGAAGCATGAGATTTGATTATAATCATTGTCCCCATCGCAGAGCTGCAAAATTTATGAGTATTAAAAGCACAGCAGAAAGTTTCCTTTTCCCTATAGACGATCCCCAGTGGTTACACGGGTGGAGCCCTGGATTTCAGATGCACATACACACACACGGAGCTTTCCATACCACACCCACTGGCAGAAGGGAGACAACTAGTTCATCTGAAAGCATGTGAGCAGCATCTCTTTCTTTCACAGATAAAGTGTTCAGTCAGTCACTACCTGCTCTGTTCAGCTAAGCTCAGATGACAATCCCTGGACCACATTTTGCTCCTGTTTCCCAGGGTGAAACCACTGCAGCTTCTCCATATGTGATATGGTTTTAGAATCACCTCCCATCTTCCTTTTGTGAAAGGTTTTGTCCAGTCTTTGAATTACTTGTGGATCTCTTCTCAAGTTCAGTGCAGTGTGGGCACTCTCCCAGTTGGGTTGCACAGGGAGCAGGTTTGCCCCTTCACTTACAGGCCACCTTCCTCCTTACAGCTGCAGGAGCAGTGGTGCACCATGATTTGTCTTCTCTTTCATTTTTTTTTTATTTCATCTCCTCATAGTTTCTCATTTTCAACATCTCCTCTTACACTGAAAATGTATAGAAATATGCTTTTCCCACCAATAACTGGCTCTATCTTTTGTAGACATTAGAACAAACCCTTCTGTATCAGAACCATGTACACAACAGATCCAGAGCACTAAGTAGCTGATTCCTACAACATGTTACCAATGCAATCTTCTGATATCCAAAATCTTGCCAGCAAAGATTTTGTGAGTCATCCTGTGAACCACGATCATAAGTGCTGAGTAGCCTTGGACCAGAAACTGAATGCTGGGAAACCCATCAAAACCTACCTGATTCATTGGAGATCTCCATTCTCATCTACATTGTGACCTGTCTGTAAGTGTCTGGATTTAGAACGTGCCTTTTTTCACCAGATAAAAGCTTTTAGATCTAAATATATAAATAAATAATATATAGTAAGTATAGAAACATATATTATATATATATTAAATGTATATATAAATGCATTACAGAAAGTCAAGTAGATGGTATTGACATATTGTCACTATTGCCCACACTGTGGCCAAGTCAAAAAATGAAATTTGTTTGGAGAAGATGTACCTGCTGTGAAACTATGACATTGATTACTTGCCTTTTCCATAGAGTCATAGAAACATCAATGTTGGAAAAGACATTTTTTCAACCATCCACCTGGCACTACCACTGTGACCCCTAAACTGTATCACCCAGTGCCAGATCCTGACACCTCTTGAACACATTTTTAGCCTCACCTTTTTGCTGCTACATTCTTATATTGACCATTACAGTGTTTGGCCTATTACCTTCCATATATTTTCCCCCTCTTTTTAATATTGCAAATGAATATATTGAAACATTTCCAAGCATTGAAATATTAGTGTCAGTGATTACAAAATCTCTTCATTTATTTCCATTAAAATCCTAGGTGTGAAATTTCTAGTGGTGTATATTTGAAAATGTTTAAATTTAGTAGGCACTGCTTTGAATTTTTCCACATTAATTTTATGAAAATGAAGAAGAAATCTTCAGTGCCAGCTGAAAATTTGTTGCCATGGTTTGTATTTTAATTTTTTCCTATACAGGTTGAGCACAGAGCTGGTCCTTTCATACCCCTAAAGTCTACGGAGAAAATCTGAGCTTCAGGTGAGGGCTTCATCCAAAGGCTTTCAGACAGCAGCTTTGGGGAGCCCTCCCTGTTGCTGCAGTGGTGGGTGTTTGGGGCCACCCACTGCACTGCACATTCCTCAGTACCTGCCACACTCACTAATGCCCACAGATTCCTCCTGAGAAACAGCCATAAACTGAATGCATTTCAGCTACATGTGTGGCAGCTTTTGGGTTTGCATCCTGATCATGTTATTCAACAGATGATTTTTCTAAGCATCTGGGGAACTGAAAAGAAAGAAACACTTCTGGTTTTAGTACTTTAACCACTGTTTAATGGTGCACTGTGCCTTTACTGCCCCCTTGCTCTATGGTTTTTCTTTCCCCAACACTTAATTCTGATCTTCAGGGTGTATTTAAGCCCTACAAAATTTAGAAGAATACACAGCAGTTACTGTGTATCTTGGCAGTAATTGCATTACCCGTCCTGTTTTCTCTCCACAATTATTACCTATGATACCTGTATCAGGCCTTCCCCCAGAGATCCTAATTGATATTGATGTTTTTGATGAGCGTGTTTTGGGAACTCTTGCTTCTGTTGCTGTAGGACATTTTTCTCTTAGCACAAAATACTAATTATCTTTTTTAGTGTATTGAATTCTAAACTACATAAATCGTAGTGGATTATTTAAATCGCTTTCCCTTCGGTGTGGAAATAGGCTTCCTACAGCTAGCTTAAATCCATCACTTGAGTGGAGATTGAGGAGAGCACAGGTGGCCACAGAAACCCTGAGAAGACTGTTGTGGAGTTCAGAATTGCTCTGTGCAGTTCAGCACTTAGCACAGGAGCTACAACCACCTTTGGTTGTTTCTTTTCAGATTGTACAGTGACAACCAGTTGGGGTTTTTTTAAGGACTATCATAACTAATGAAAAATCACAACAAAAAGCTTGCTGCTTCATCGAACCATAGAACAATTTGGGTTGTAAGGGATCTTTAAGGGTCATCTAGTCCGATCCCCCTGCAGTGAAGAGGGAAATCTTCATCTAGGTCAGCTTTCTTAGAACGCCATCCACCTTGACCTTGAATGTTTCCAGGGATGAAATGTTGTCATGATGTGAAGAAAATTAACTCTACCCCAGCTGAAACTAGCATGCGTTTACCACCAGTCTGAACAACCTGCTCCAGAAGCTTGAGAAAGCCTGAAGCACAGAATTTATGGCATGATAAGAAAGTTCCCAGAATTAGTTTGATTTGGTACTCTATGGATGTGAACCTAAGAACCAGCTGCTTTAAGTGAAATACTGAAATAAGTCCTAAAGACTTTCTGTGGTTGGTTGGTTTTGTAAAACACTTCTGATGTTTTAACCAAATTGTCCCCAAGAGCAAAACATGTAGACAAATTCATGTCCAGCTAAGAGAAGTTCAGATATATTAAATATTGCACTGTATTAGTTTGGACCTAATTTACTTTACAACATTTTTCTAAGTTAACAGAGCTTCGAAGGTGTAGATATGTGAGCTTAACTCACTCTTACTTTGTTAGAACATTCATATATAATCTCTGACTGCTACATTTCATCATTAATAGCTGTGTCCCCAGTACAGATGAGAAATGCTAAAATACATTGATTAAGTGCTGGCATATGTTGCTCAAGCATGTCAATCAACTGAAGAGCAATATAATTGTAAACATGTAACTCAAGATGAATTGTTTATCCCAAAGGAACCAAGCCAGCCCTTCAAGAAACTGCAAAACCTGAGAAGGCCCACAGTCATTGGAATTGTGCACAAGCTGAGTGCAGTTACTGATCCTCCATAGGAGACCATGACTCGGAAATTACCCCTCAGTGCCAGTTGGTTCAGAATTAATGATTTAGTAAGTTTAAAAAAAGGTGTTAATCTCTAACATGTCTAAGCTAGTAAAGCAGGAAAATAGAATAAGCATTAAAGTACAGAACATGTTCAAATTGAATATTATCACTAAAAAGCTCTTTTAATCAAGTGTCCAGTGTAAATAAGTCTGCAGTAGAACAAGCTGAATTGACATTTCTGAGCCTTTCTGTACGCCTGAGAAGCTGTAAAGATGGTTCCTGATCTGTGACATTACAGAGCTTCTGTTTTCATTGCCTTAGATGCTCCAATACGCCTGTGAGTCCTGGTCTCCACTAAAGTTAACTAGGGGAAATTTAGAGGGGAGATTTAATTAAAAATCTAAGATCTACATTTTTTTGTTTACTTCTTTCTTAGATTCAGTGACTAAGTTGCTATTTTTCTCTTCCTTCATATCATAAAAAGTGATAAAAATGTAGGGGAAAAAAAAAAGATTAAAAAAGCAACACATATAGTTGTACTTGAACATCCCGCACACTCCAGCTTTGATGCTTTATTCATTTATTTTATGCCCCAAACTGAAATTCTCAGGGCATTGCTTTATTTTTCTGCTGTTAAACTAGCTGAAAGAAAACAGGATCTTTGTTTCTTAAGACTTTGTTTCCTTCCACTATTTCTTTCCTTTACTAAGTTGCATATTGTAATCCTGTTGCCATCACAATCTGTCGTGGGAATATGATATGATGCCGTTCTCACTGACAGCAAAACCCATTTTGACTTAGGAATACAGGGAACCACATTGTATAATCTCTTTCCTCAGTTTATATGACATAGAGTCAGCCCCAAGGTATCAAATGGGTAAAGAGTAAAACATTGAGTTCTCAGATAAGGAAAATAATTAGCAAGCAGAATGTTCTAGGGATAAGAGAAATAATCTCAAATTGGTTTTTTAAAGAGTGTCAGTACCCCTTACTTACTGAAAGCTAGTTTATTCACCAAGCTCAATATGTTTAAATATCTTCTGTAGGGCTCTTCAGGCTTGAGACACAAATTGAGAGATTATGAAACAAATTTCATGCTAGGCTCTACGCTTTCTGCATAACATTGTGCAAGCTGTCCTGCAGAAGCATGTGATCTGCAGTGGAATGATCCCCCAGTCAGAGGGGCAACAGCACTGCTCAGAATAGCATGGTTCATGGCAGTGCAAAGGGGTGCTCTGGGAACTGAATGAATCCTCAGGACTAACCTTATGTTGTTTGCTTTCTAGCTAGAGTATCATATTTCATCATGAAGAAATCTTGACCTGATTCAATCCCACTGGGTTTGAATTGAATCAGGCTGTTTTCCCCCACTGCCCTCCTGTTAAATTAATATTAGCACAGGCAGTGAAATTTGACTCATGAGTGCTGTCATCTAAACTTAATTGAAAAATTGAAAAGAAAAATCAAAATATAATAACTCTACAGAATTTTTTTTCAATAGATGCAAAGGATCTTTATCAGAGAGGAAAGGTTATATGAGAAGCAATATACAGGCTCTTGGGTGCGACACAATGATCTGCAGATTTCCCACTATTCTTTTTGTGCACCTGGAACAAAGAATGTACTCTCAATCTATTTCTATTTTTCATTATGGAAATATGCAGACTAAGAAGAATGTTACACAAAATTTCCACAGATTAGGAGAGGACAAAAAGATCATCCTCTAAATGACTTCTCACCTTGAATTACTCGATAGGGTGCTGCCCAACAGAAAAACAAGCAGTCTCTCTACTTACAAGTAGTCATACCTGCAAACCCTATGTTTTGCTCACCTCATTTGTACGTGGTGTGAATTAAAAGTGCAACAAGATCTGCTCAGAGGATTGCTGAGGTTACTGAAATACACTCTCAAATTTACAGCAAGGAAGAAAAAAGTGAAAGGTTTTGTACTACCAGTACAGATAATGAGGGAAGAGATCCAGACAGTACACATTCAGTTTCTTTTCTTTGCTGAGCTCTGGAGGAAAAGCATGTCGTTCTCATATTGATGAAATGCCAACAGGTGTAATTAAAATTGGAACTCCAGGACAAAAAAAGACATTGTTGGAAATGCTTCCGCACAAGGAAGTCTTGAAAGCAAAGGAAAAAAAAAGACATACATGTTTGAGTTACAAAGTACCTTTTCACTATCTAATCTGTGAATGAGAATCTTGAGAATAGTGAACCTTTCCTACTCCCAGGATAATCACAGCAGTAGATGTTGCTAATAATCAGGATAATCATGCCAATAAATTATGGTTATGCATCTACTGGAGACCTCCTCATGTGGACTGCAGGCAGAGGTTTCAGTGTTAAGGTATTCAAGGAGTGTCTGTGCCCTCCTCCTGCCAGCTCAGCATCTCTGCTCCCTGTCTGGCTGCTTTTCCTCCTGGCCCCTCACCATGTATTTTTCCATGTGTCCCCCTCCTTACACACATTTTCCCAGCTGATGCAACTGATGTCCTGAGAGGGCTTGGGCTCCTGCTGTCTTCTTGGGACCTGTTCCCCTCTGCGGATTCAGGAGATGCTTTTCACTATCTTATGATCAGTGAATCCTGAAATACTTTTCTGTACAACAGAGTGTCCTCAAGAGACTCAAAAACTTTCTCTCTCCCCATCAGGATGGCCTGTTGCTTCTCGATTAGACCATTTCCTGGGAAAGTTGAAAACCTAAGTTTCAGTTCTTTCAGCCTGAGATAACAGTCAAACAGACATATCCTGGTGCAGAACACAGCTGAGATCTCCCTTGTGGTTTATAAGGGTCAATAGCCCCTTTTCAGCGGATGAAATCGACATATCCCACAGCAGACCACGGTACACCATGCCCTATTCCTGAATTTAACACTCCAAAGGCAGCAATTTGTTTTTCTGCTTAGTTCAAGATACACAACTCTGCAGATATGAATAGGAAGTTCCTGTGTGCATTATGTCTACAGCATTTCTAATTGTAATACAATTTTGAGTTTCAGGAAGGCTGGTCAGATGTGAAAATGTAAAGGGAACTGATCCTGATGATAACGATAAGGACAACTGACTAACAAAGGGGCATTTGGTGTTTAGCTCATGTTCTCTTAGACAACAGCCTGATAATAAAAGGGAACAAAAGAAATGTGATGAATGAGAATGGGGCTCCTAAGAGGAAGCAAAACACAGTTGCAAACAAAGATAGTGAAATAATAGGGATCCTTTAAATCAATTGAGCTTTCCCCCAGAACCTAAAAGACATAAAATTCACATAGGCCAAAAAGGCTGATTGCAAAACATGTATGTATTTGTAAACAACGTGTAGTTTGGAATCAGGAAAAGGGTAAGGACTGGATGATTTGCTGACTGAACAGAACATCAATTGGGTCAATTCAATATAAGCCTTCAGTGCTCATAAAAGTTCAAAGACTTTTTAAAATAATATTCCTATCCTATATTTCAAATGAAAAATAATCTTGGATGCAAGCATTTCCCTGTTCTCAGATTCTGCAAAATGAAATTTGCTACCTAGTGTGGGACACAAAATGGCAAGCACAAAAACTCAGCCAGTGAATCTGCATTTTTTTGCATCCAGTTTAGATGAAATAGAAATAATAAAACGTATCAAGGCAGGTAACCAGGCCAAGGCTAGATGGCTTCCAGTGCAAATGGATGCAGGTGCTTTGGTTTCCTTTTTCATTCTTGGGAATGAGTGAACGGCTGTGATGCTGTTCCTCTCTGAATATGCCCTGAGCAGACCCCTTCTTCCCCAAGAGACCAGGAGCTCCAAACATGGACATGAGCTGGCACTTCCACAGTATGAGGATGGATAATCTCTGTACTGTTCCTGTGTGTCCCCACCTGCCCACCTCAAGCACCGGTCAGCAGTTAAAAGCACAACACAAATGCAGGGAATTGTGAAGAGTGGAGCACTACACAGCCCCTCAGATGGAAAGAAAGGCCCTCTGAGGCAGAGTGAGCAAGTGGCTGATCTGACAAAGAGATGCAGTGAATGCTGGTGTGCTAATGTTGGCCCTTAGTGATCAATATATGAACTCACATATAATCATGCATGTGTCTGTGTATATGTGATTTTTTACATATCTGTGTAGGATGTAAATTCAGTGGATACAAACTTGAAAAAAAAAAAAGGAACTCTAGCCCCTCCAGACTCTGACTGGGCTATAAAATCTGACCTTCTTCTTGTCAATAAGGAATAACTGCAGATATAAGTTCTAGTTACTTGGAGGTTTAGGTTTTATTAGGTTGTTTGGTGGTATTTTTAGCTATGGGAGAACCATGTAGAGACTTTTAAGCACAAATCCCCCCCCATCCCGCCCCCGCTTCTTATCCCAAAGAAATCATTTCACATATTCACACAAAAGATTCCATTCATAAGATACAGAGTAAAGTTACCTTCCTAAGTAAGAAGTGTGATCAACACATGCTAGAAAACATTTCAGAACCATTTGTTAAAATAGCAGAGGTTGTGTTGTTTGTATTAGCACTCTGAACTATTCCCAAGCTGAGACCAAATCTTCGTGTTTGCTCAGGCATAAGGGGAAGTGTTAATGTTTACAGAGTCGGAATGCTGTTGCTTAAGGAGCTTAATTAAATTTATCATTCTTGGCCCAAGGTGTCTCAAGACAAGTCACAGAAGGCACTGAGCCACCAGAAAAAGGCAGATAAGCACAACTCCATTTTCTGTGCTTTACAAGTAACCAACTGGGACAAGGGGAATTATCAGTCTGAAAATGACCCTATTCTATTAACAGTTTTTCTCACCAAATTCTCAATATAAAAGAAGAATGTGGAAGTGAAAATAATTGAATAGTGGATTGAAAGAGATGTATTTCATATGAATTAAAGATGCTTATTTTCATTAAAATAACCAGACAGGGAGCTGCTGTGCTTCATTCAGTTAGGAAAGACTTGGTTTTCATGTTTATTTTCCATTTAGAAATTAGAATCCCTGGGATATGATAACTTAGCTGGAGCTGCTCATTTTGAAATTTTCATTTGGAATCCAGTCCAGTTTGCAATAATCAATGGTTCTTATCTGACTGGTAGGAGTGGAGAAAATAATATCTTGGCTTTTAATCTAATTTTTAAATTACTTTGGTTAGAAAGTAAGAACAGCAACCTCTGGATAGGTAGGGTGCCTGTCCAGTTCAGTCTCTGACACTGGATGCTGAGAAGCCTGGGATGTGTTTGACTTATCTATGTCTGATAGTTTTAAAAACTTCTCTATGCTTTTGATTTCTCTGGCACTCTGTGGCAATGAGTTTCTAGATTTAATTACACATTGTATCAAAAAGCGTCTTCTGACAGTTTAAGCCTGCGGTTTGGCAATTTTGTAGAATGCTTCTAGATCACAAGTTACGATAAATAGCTGCTTACATTCTCTATTTCATTAATGATTTACAGATACCCAATAAAATCCTTTTAGTCACCTTTTTTCTTTTTCTTTTTCCTCTTTTTTTTTTCCTGCACTGAAGAGTCCTGTAATTTCTCTCCTTGCCTAGGTGATGTTTCCAATTTCTGATCCTAATTGCTGCCTGTCTGTACTTTTTCTAGTCCTATGTATCAGTGGAACAAAAGTCCATGCAATACTCAAGGTACAGATTCACCAATGGCTCACATGGTGGTTATAATCATGGTTTCTGTTTCGATACCTGCGCTTAATGAGTTCCCAATACCTTACACAATGTTTAGTACATTAGTGAAGCATGACTTCAATCTCTACAAGCCATGCTTACTCCCTCACATTAAAAAACATTCACCTTTAATTTTTTATAACTCTTGTCATTTATTTTAACTAATTTCATCATTTGTAAGCAGCACCCTTCTCGAACTTGGGATGTCAGTGCCTTTTCTGTTTTTGCAGGGATATTGGAGTTGAGTACCTTAGACTCACAGCTACAGAGCTATTCCTCCGTAGTAGAAATACCTCCTTCAAACTGCTCAGGATTAAGTCTAGAATGGCTATTCTCCTTGTGGATCATCTGACTAGTTGGGCCAAGAACTGAAACGATCTAAGACTGTTCTCTGAATAATAGCGTGCTCTGAACTCTTCCTAATCCCCCTGCAGACAGCTGAAGTCTCCCTTTGCCCTTATCTGACCCTTGCAGCCTTTAATCTGAGGGTGTTTTGCAGCTGTTGTCACCACCCGGGTGAGTCACTAGAAGCACAGCCTCAATCATCAGGTGGATTTATCATGCTAAACTTTACCCATTGAACAGGTAAGCGTTTTGTCAGAGCTTTCCAGGCAGACGTCCACACTTGCCATCAACAGAAAAGGACAGGAACATGCAGAGCATTGCTGGTTCCCCTTGCTTTGTGCCTTGCCTTGGGATGGGGTGGGCTGTCCCCTAGACACGCCTGGCTTAACTCTGAGTACAGGTCGATTGTTTTTTAACTAGTGCTCCTTCTCGTCTAGGAAATTTCAACTCAAATTGATTTTAGAGCACATATTCTTTCTGTTAGCAATGTGAAACTCAGCTTTCTTTCAACAAATACTGCTGCTCCTCTAATGGTGTAGTCTTCTCTGTTATTCACATATATTTGAACTCCACTGTATTACAGTATTACACTGATTAACTTCTAGCAGATGCCTACCACTACAAACAGTTAAAATTAGATATTCCAGTGCACTAACCTCCATCCTCAGATTCCCACCAGTCATACACATGGAGTACTGACCTAACCCCTATTTGTATGCCTGATTTCTTTGGACTGTTTGCACCAATCTTTGTGGGTTTTTTACTCTTTGGATTTTGTCATCTTCTCTCAGGCACAGAGTGTTTTCAGTTTTGCCCTTTCAATAATGAGTCACTCCAACTGGCATGCTCTCCTGCATCTGTCACCTTGTCCTCAATCCTTCATTATAAAGCACTCCTACCGTTTTTGTTTTTTTTTTTTTTTTTTTTAAATCCTGAATGCTAGCAGACCCCCTTCTCCTCTACATTGAAAGCTGGGGTTCTCACACATTCTGTGTTTGCCTACATTATATTTACTGGAATGCTGGCTTATGGAAACAGAGACTCCTAAACACAAGACTTGAGATGTATGGGGAATAGAAATCTAAACTGATAAATGGGAATGTGTGTAATGTCCTCATGGGGCACTTAATCATAGCAGTTCAGTTCAGCAAGAGAGTAGAGAGTTGTGCTGAGTCTGTCCTTCTTGTTGACAAACTTCCTTGATACGGATCAGTTTGATTAGAGGAAACTGCAAAACCAGTTTGTGTATAATTTACTAAAAATGGAGATGTATGTTTTTAAATAAACAGAATTGAAGTATTTTTCAGCCTGTACACAGTTATATTGCAAAAGTAAAGAGACATGCACATTTGCACACACAGAGATGAACCTTTGGAAATAAATGATTTATTGAAAATTATGTCCTTGGCTCCAGTGCTCACTGAGGTGTGCTATTAAGCTGAATTTCTTGAGTCTGTCTCGGAAAGGCATTACCCCCACTGTCACTGTGGTTTGTATGCATAGCACAGAGGAGGACACAAACCCCATGTCTCCTCCTCCCAGGGAGTGCTCCTAAAAAGTATATACTGCTACTGCTTTCTGGCTCTGAGTTCCATTACAGATTTATCCTGCTATTTGGCCTGTGATAGGGAATCCTACGTCCATGCAAAGCCCATGAATATAACAATGCTAAGTGCTGCACATGCCTCTGCTCCTTCTCCGCTGGCAGCCTTACATATGTACCTAAAGGTGTGCTGGGGAGGCTGAGAGTGATGCCCTTCATAAACCCTTTGCAGAAGATTCATAATGCTTCCTCTCGTTCCACTACACCAAGGGCATCTTGAATGCAAGGAAGGATTAAGCCTGGTCAAGCCAATACTTTCCAGGGACATTAACTCTCATCTCACCCTTGACCTGCCCCACTGCACCCCCCAAAACAAATGGAATCCTCCAGAAGATTAAACTTATCAGCATTTATGACTAAGAGCAAGCAACTGAAAATTCCATGTGGGACTTCCTATATGTGTTGTGCATGCAGAAACCCTTGGGTATTTTAATACAGAAATGTTTATTATAATTATAGTACTAGAACATCTCTATCTGCCAAAGCGTCTGCCTTGCACCTGCTCTCCTACCAGGGAAAGAGAGCAATGAGAGAGAACAGAAGCTGCAGCAGGAAAGGGAAGAAAAATAGCAACCTCTTTAGAAAAGCACCATCAGTTTTTCCTCAAGCAATTTTTTTAATTCGCTTCAGTGTCAGAAAAAACAAATGCAGCTCTCCCACTGTTTCCTTGCTCATGATATATGCAAACTCATGAAGGGCATCTCAGCTCTACAGTTCTTTGAAGAACCGAAATGAAAGGATCGCTCCTCAGAAGCCAGTATTTTCTCTTTGTCTGGTTGAGCAGACACAGGTCTTGCAGTGTCAAAACAGGCCCTCTTACCCATTCTCTGAACGGAACGTGTTTATTGGCACTGTGACATCATCTGAGAATCGATACCGCTCCCTTGCAGTTCAAAGTTAAGTTGCTTCTGGTTTCAGAGGGAGCCAGGTCAGGATTTAAAATGGCATTTCCTTTTGAGGCCATTGAATCCCTTATAGATTTCCAGCATGCTGCCAGCCAACATCAGGGGTTTTCTCTGATACAAGCAAAAAATGCACCAGTAAATGAAGCCCTCAGCTATTCTGAAGTTAGTATATAGCCCTGGTTATATATCTAATGAAAATTAAATATGAATACATAATATATATATACTAATGTATGTTGAAATTCAAAGAAAAATACTTAGTCTCAATAAGGTTCTTAAGAATGCATATATATAAAAGTTGCTTTACCAGAGCATTCACTGAATATTTGTGAAAATTATGCCTAGCACTCCATATTCATGTTCTCTGAATACTTTCCAAGTAAATCAGTAAATAAATAAACAAACAAACCCACCATTAAATATACATGCTTCAACATATTTAAAATATTTATTTTAGGCAGAAAGGCACTTAGTGCACATGTCAAACAATATTTCATTATGGACTGTTTGCCAAATGTTAATGTCACAGAGTCAGTCTGTGACACACAAACTCACTGTGTGTCACACAACTGAGTGTTGCAGTACTGAGATAATGAATATTCAGCTTAATAATTTCCATGATTAGCTTTACATTTCAGGTGGAAAACACTCATAAAATTCTTTATGTTTTACCTTTTTTTTAATAGCAGTACCATTTCAGAAAATAAATATTTTTCAAAATTTGTATTTAGGAAGATACATCTGACAAGGTTTAGATTTGCTATTTGTCACACTCCAACTAGGTCATATATATTCATGTAAAAGCTAATTTAATATGTATTTCATATCTACATAAAAATTCCACATATATGTTCATGATATATACATATATATATTCTGGGACAGTAAGAATATATATATTCTTCTATATAATACTTATATAAAATACATTTTCACAATATAAATATAAATATAGCTAGAGATGGAGGTAAATAGAAATTCTGTGAAGGTAAGAAAATACAAACAGAAAGAATTTAAAATGTATATTGTAGCCACAAAGTATTCCAATAATAAAAACAACAAACATTTTTATGATATGAACTGCTATTTTAGAGAAAGAACTTGAGAAAGAGCTTTTTGGAGAAAGAAGCTGAAAAAGATGGGAGGTAAATGTAATAGAAAAATTTCAGACTTTTTTTTTTTTAATATTCATGCTGCAGTAATGCCTGGAGGCCAAAGAGATACTTGGCTGACTAACAAAATGCAAATTATTCAGAGACTTCTGTTTCACAAAGTAAAGCCACATCAGTAACTTGGAAAGTGGGATCTGTGGAATTCTTAAATTGTACTAATGAAAAAACCTGTCAGGAGAAAATTTACAAGATAAGATAGTAAATATTTTTGATAATGTGATATCACACTTTTTTGCCATTCTGTATTTCATATTGTGAATCTAGGATGTGCGGGAATGCAATATGTAGGTCAAAGAGGAAAAAAAATCAATAAAACCTTGAGCAGAGGAAGGTGATTACAATATTGAGGATGCAGCTTTAAAAATATTGTGATAGTGTTCAAGTTCTTTAAAAATGACAAATTCATTCCTATCAGAGAAAATTTTCTATCATCTACTTTGCAATTTTTACTGGTGTATGATACATGTATCTGAGTATCCATATCAAAACCAAACATTGTACCTTGTAGTTTTTCATTCAATATAAAATATATTGAATACTTTGATATCTCTGTATTTTGAAAGTGAGTAATATCTTGAATCTTAATTTTAGGCATATAAAGAAATGCACAAATGCTGTTGAAGGAAATTCAAAAGGGGAGGATCTTAAGCAAAATCTCCAGATGGAATATACCAGACACGCATCTGTCTCACACTCCCAGAAAACTGTGTGTCAAAACAACATTATTAAGACAGCAACCAACAGAAAGTTAGAAAAATGCCAGAATTTTGGTTGTCTGCACAGGTTGCATGTGTATATGCATTATGACAGTGAATGGTACCACCATCTTCTGTTTTTCACAAGTCCCTTCCCTCTCTCAGTGCCCAGAACAGGTGATGAGAATATATTGAATGGCTTTTCAATATACCATTTGTTCTCTGCACCTTCTGATGGTTATCTCGCATAGCAAAAACTTACAGAGAGGACTTCAAAATGCTGCTCTGATGGCAGGAGGGTTGGACCTAGATGGTCTTTAAGGTCCCCTCCATCCCAAACCATTCTGTGATTCTAAGATTCTGCAGTGCCAGGAACCATGGTGGCTGAAGGAACTAATGAACAGACTTCACAGAGCCTTTGGGCTGCCATTTTTTACCTAGATAACTAATGCCAAAAAAAGCAATTTTAAACCTGGCTGGCCAGTTTGAAATAATGAGGATCTCATTTTTCCATAGCCTTGGATTATCTAGTACTGCATTTAAGGCATGACTCTTAGTGATTTCAAATGCCGTCATGAGACTCATAGCACTATTTAGGACACACAAATGCAGGAGGGAATTTGCACTTGCAAGCTCTGGGAGGGCTGGACTTAAACACTTCTACAAATCATACTACAGACTCTCATATCAGACACACAAATATAGAAACATGTAATTTGGATTCACATTACCTAGCCTGAGACATCTAAACGCTATTTTCAAGATAAACTAGACATTTCTATGTTAAACCAGTCATCTTTCAGAGACAGTAGAGACACAGATTGTGCCAGAAAGCTTGTCATCTTGCCTGCCCTGTGCATTTTAGACATTTTAGACCTCTTTTCCTAGGATGCAATCAGTTGTCTCTAAAGGTTCCTATCTAACAGCAGCTTGAATTCACCATCTTAGACTTAGATCACTTAAACACTTAAATTAGATGAGATATAACTCACATGCGAACCTCACAGAATTTTTTTAAAGTTTCTGCTTTTTGGGTGACCAACTGCAGTGCTAAAAGTGTGCCCTATCACAGTCTAGAGGTGAATTTCTATGTTGTACAAATGCCAATGGAACAACTAGTGGGAAAAAAACCAACAAAACCCCAACCCATCAGGTCATGCAATAGTAGTACCTGGATAGAAAAACTTCAGGTCTATGATGCAGGATTTTGTTTCTTGAGGTAGAAGAGTAACTGTTAGTGGTACTGACTTGGAGCCCCTCTAGAAGGTGATGGGACCTTGCCAGCAGGTTTCTGAGGCTTTGCTGGGTTGGGGTCTCCTGAGGTCCACATAGGCATTGGAAAGGTTTATACTGGAGCTACAAGTCCTATAGCTGGGGTTTTTCCAATTCAATTCCCCTCTTTATTCCCCTCAAATGTACTAATATTTTAATCATGTATCTTCACAATTTTGGCTTTTCATTTCACTTATTAACCAGCCCCAGATTCTAACCTCCAGATCTCTCTTCAGACCACCTCTGAGACAAAGACATCCAGGCCCAATATCCTTCACTAGGAAGAACCTGTCTCAAGCCTTTTGACTGTTTTCCCAGTCTTTTCCCCATTTGTAGGCACTTGGGGTTCTTCCTGTCCGCAGTCCTTCACCTGTCTTTTTACCCTATTAATGCTATTTCTTTCTCTCAGTTTCTCCTGCCATCCATCTTTCACCCTTCACAGAACCTATTCCTGTCTGACATCACCAAGTTACTCTTTTCCAGTCCAAATTGCCCTTCCCATGCTCTGTGCTTTCCTTTTCCAGCTCTTATTCCTGTCACTCTTGCTTTGTTTCTGCAAACTTGCTCCTTGGTGACTTGCCCCACCCCTTCCCTCTTCCTGTTCTCCACTGCCTACTGAGGACTCAGAGCCAGTCTGCTTGCTCAAACATGGTCTGCGCTTCCCACATCATCAATCTGCCCTTCTCCATATCTACTGGAACTTACTCCTCCTCAAAAAAGCACACCAGAACTTTTTTATCTTGCAAGATGGTATTTCTACAATTTCTCCCCTATCCCTCGAAGCATTCAAGGCCAGGTGGATGGGGTCCTAAACAATCTGACCTAGTGAGTAGCATCACTGCCTATGGCAGAGTGGTTGGAACTGGATATTTAAGGTTCCTTTCAAACCAAACCATTATTCTTGAAAATGGTTCAATGATTTGAGCTGTCTTATTTTGATTTGAATTTCCCTCCCAAATTTATTTTCCTATCACAGGAAAATTTAGCCCAAGTAAAACTTGGAAAATTCTATGCAATAGAAATTGCGTTTTTTAAGGCCACTGACAAGCAGTCTTAACAATAAGTGACACCAATATTTACCTTTGGTACCTCTGCCATTTATCTGCATCTTCATTAAAACAGGCAGACTAGCAGCCTGTACCCGCCTATTCCTTGTGCTCGGTGCTACCTCTAAGGATTCCCAAGATGTGAGCACGCCATGAGGAAGTGCTGAAATTCTGATATGATGGAATTGGCAGCCTTGTAACATCAATCACAAGAAGCCAGGAAGGAACTGCAGGCTTAGAGGGTCTCTGCCATCACTTATCTCTGGGTGCCTGTGTAAGAGCTCTGACATCCCCGCAGTGCAGTACAAGATACTGTGTGTACTCCTCAGAGTTGGCACTGCTTACCTTTAGGACTCACATCCCCTTTCTCAGGTGCTTGTTTGTCGGAGGTACAGCTCTGTTTCTTACAATTCATTCCTTCCTGCCAGAGGGTAAATGCTGCATTATATATATATCACTGGTTTAGTGGCACGCATCCTTTCAGAGTTGATGCTGTGCTGATAGCTTGAAGAGACAAGGGAAATTGAAAACTCTGCTTCCATGACTGTCTTTGTAGCCAGGAGGGCAATAAATCTGACTAAATAGTTAATTGAATGGAACATTGTGATAGGAGAGATGACATTATCAGGGACTGTATTACCAGAGGAGTGAGATCAGGACATTCCAATGATTATCTTAATTTCTTGATCTCTTCTGTCAGCAGCTGTTGACTTCATTTCATTTGGTCGCCTCCCACTTACTTCCAGAGGCAAGAGGACAAATCCTGCCAGTGCCACACAGCAGCACTGTGTGTTCCAACTGCAGCAAACACTGTGACATTATGCTGCATTATGCTGAGCCAGCCAGACACCTTTGCTGAGCCCTGGCATCAGTGATGCATCAGTGTTTCACTGACTCCCATTCTATTAAAAGAGCTTAACTAGATTGGTGTTCAGCACTGATGTCTTTGTTTCTTATCTGCATGGAATTTAAAGTGCCCATAACTCAATAGCAAGTGATACTCTTACTTTTTAAAGGATTCCAGTAACCGGTGGCTGATTCTATTACACATTCTCAGTCACTTGATGTGTTGCTCTCCCATGTGGATACATTACCCTTTGCCATTTGCCAGCCTGGGCCTGGGAGTGGAGTGCGATGGGGGAGGGAAATGAGGAAGCCCAACCTGCTGTGTGCAGTCACACCCTGCCACATGGACACGAGAAGGTCTCAAGCAGCTGTGCGTGTGCCACAAACACAAACCCATTGCTCATCCCCCAGCAGATACAATGATCACCCGACCACAAACGTTTTTGTTGCAGCATCAGGTCTGGGGTACATCCAGGAAAGCTGGAAGGTTTCAGTCTCGTTGAGAGATCAGAGTGTGGAGCTGTGCCCCTTCAAGCGAGGCCATTCATTCCTGAATCCTCAAACCCTGTCACCTGGAGCTAGGTTCCCCGTAGTAAAAAGAGGATGAAAAGATGTGCTTTTCTAGAACTGCATCCCTCCTTTTCACAAAGTTTTCTTTCCAGTGTTTCAGTTGGATAGAGGAACGGGAAGAATAATTTTCTCCATAAAATGAAAGAATGATATTTAATACTATTACAGCCTAGTCAAAATCCAGAAAGAAATGGGATAAAATGAGATTGTTGTCTCCATGAAAGAGCATTCCATCTTTGGGCTTCCAAACACACCCCTCTAGGAAACACCTGGCACTTAGTCTTAAGTGGAATTACACTGTTTGAACATGTGCTGCATTTTTGCATATAAATAGGATGGAAAAAATACACAACAGCAATAGGACAAACACGATCTTTATTAGCGAAACAATAATTTTATAGCCATTGGTACCATTGGTAATGTGAATAGACCAATCTGCTGATTAAGTTCTATTCCTTTAATTTATATTTTATGAAGAAAAGTTAATTTGTATTTGTTTTATTTCCTTGGATTTAGTTTGGGTCTTATATTATTTACTGACAAAAAATAATTTCATGGACATGATGAATTAAGCCCAGTTTCAGGTACGTCAGGTCTATCAAAAATACTGTATTAAAAACAAATAATGGTAAGGATAAAACCTTGCAAAATTATCTGCTTTGGTCTTTGTTCTTTACAAACTGATATTTCACTTTCAAATTATAGCAGGAAGAATGCCCTTCATGCCAGGTCACAACTAAAAAATGCTTGAAGATTCATAAGATACCATTGCAAAGTTTTCAGTAAAGTGTTGGTAGATGAACATCTACCAAAGTTTGCACATAAAAGTCCTACACAAACTTTGGTTTTAGTGACAAAAAAAGAGATCCATTTATGAACTAATACGTCAAACATGTAAATTAATGACAAATTCATGCACAATCAATATTGATATGCAAATATCAGGCCTAAAAAACGGGTCCTAAAGTGATGCCAATAGTGGATGCATCAAGATGAAGCTAGGCTATAACATAAGATCAAATTTTGTCAGCTAATCAGTTTTCTCAGGTCAGTCCCAGGAAGCAGAGGAGCAGCTACACATGTTTGACCTTGCTTTTCTCCATTAAAGCAAAGTCCTAACAAGATCAAACCAATCTTCTCCCTATATCAACTCATGCAATAATTTTCATACAGTGACCCTGCGTTATTACTGTGAGAGCTCAATTTGCCTTCAGAGAGGTGAATATGAAGCCAACTGAGTGTCCTCTGTCCAGATATTCCCATGTCCAACTGTGATTAGCACTGTCTTGTCAAATTTAGCTCTAAGCCATTTGTGAACACCTTCTTTGTTTATAGTAGCACACTGAAATCTCCACAGACCTCTGTGTTTGCTCTTCTGTGTATCCTATTAACAGTGCATTACATTTCAAGGTGTCATACTGCAGAAAGCCAAAAAAAGCACTTTTTAATCCATCTAAACCAAACCAAGTGAATTACTTTCATTCTGGATTAATAATGCTTGGCATAATTCTGAGGAAACAAAACTGTGTTTTAGTTTTACTTCTGTAAATCCACAATTGTACTGTACAAGAATTTTTTGTACTGAATTTAAAATTCTTCAATTGCATCCCTATAAAAATCCAGTTGTGGCTAAACAGGATTGAACCCCACAAATGACAAGCTATGACCTGCTTGGAAAGTGATATAAGGAAATTTTGAAAAATATATGATCTTTCGAGAAACTTCCAAGAAGCTGGTAACTGGTGGAATGCCTGGATATTTTTATTATTATATAAGAGAGTAAATAAAATCATATAACATATTATTTCACTTTTCATTCCTGTATGTCATTTGAAGTGCAGTGTATTAGATCCTGACTCCCAGCCTTGCTTTACTAAAGGCAGTCTAGTTATTGACGTATAACCAACAACCTTCAGCTCAGGACTTGCGGTTTTCTTAAAAGCTGAATTTCAAAAAAACCCCCCAGGAACTAAGACACAGAATGAGGAATATTGTTTTAGTTAGAAGAGTCAAGAATGCGTGAAAGGACGATACCATACTTCATGTTGAATTCAGAACTGCACATTCGACTACCATATGCAAAGAATCAACTTCAACTGTGTCCCAGCACTCCCATTTGACCAACTATTTGCTCCGCGGCTCCCTGTACCTCCTGCCTACAGAGATTTTAGGAGGATGAAACTGTGGCTGGGATAGTAACTTACCCATGCAATGTTACTGTTGCTTTGTGCACAAACTGTAGAAGAGAAAGACTAAGCATCTTCTATCCCTGATTTACCAATTTCTAGCCTATATTTCAAGGTCAGTGGGAAGATATCAAAATGTTAAGGATTGCGTTTCAGTTTTTTAATGGTGTCAGTGAAAACAAGTTATTAATGCAATGACAGACTTTTGTATTTCTCTCAAGAAACAGGGCTGCATTACTGATCTATAAATCCAAGAAGATTCATACAGTGTGAAAATATGCAGGGGTACAACAGCTGTTAGTCATTATTTTCTCCTTATCCTTTCAACACCTCTGTTTCAATTTGCTCTCTAATGGGTAAATCACACTTTCTCCCTAGGACATTTTCTCATGTCAGGCAGGTACTAAAAAGAATCCTGAAACAATTAAGAGTCATTGGCCAAAGACACCCTGTCTTTTGTTGCTTTTACTGTAGACATTGAAGCTCATTTTTATGCTTTATCAAACAGATAAAACTGATGTTGTGTTGTTTTTTAATCATCAGTAATGTGATAGATGATGTTTCTGCTTTTCTTCTTTAGACAGTGAACCTTGTATCTTTTTTTTCCCTTATACAACCTGTGTTACATTTCTCAAAAGAGAAATACAAAGTAAAAAAATGATTATTCTCGCTTCATTCAGGCCAAACAAAAATCTACCATCAGACAGCTTTTAAACATTTGTTTTATGCTTTACCTCATCTGACAAAGCTTCACAGTAGCTGTAGGAAAAAAGAGGAAAAATAGAATGCACAACCTGCTTTACTCTGTGCTATTCTCCATTTCTAAACTGTAAAATGAATATTTACTGGTGTTCGAGTCTTTTGTTCACTCTGATTTTAATTAGTCTAACTCTAGGCCACAGTGAAAATGAGGCAGGGAAAAATGCAAATAGCTACAAACCTGACACGTCCTACTAAACTGGACTTTTAACCATAAAATATGTTTTCCTATAATAATTCTGAAAGTCATAATTATAAATTTTTCCAAGCAGTCAATGGCTGAAAATTCCAAAGGGACAGAATATGTCCACTGATGAAGCTGGAGCATATCACAGCTTCTAATATGTAATGTTTTTTTACAACTGCTACTGCTGATATTATTTAGTGAAATGGATTGTGGAGAAGGCACAAGCCACCTTTTACCTGCAGCTACTCTTGGGCAGTGCTAAGATAGACACACTCCTTATGGCTACATTCAAAAAGGCAAAATATTATTCCAAAGAGTGCCTCAGTCTTTGTGGTGCTCAGTAATATGAATCTTTAATGGGACAATAAATTTACCTGGATTTTAAGCTCTCCTTCAGCATCTAGGGCAGCTCCATACCACCAACCCTCCTAGCTTCTTCCTCAGTGCTGATATTATTACTGTTTACCAGCTCTTACATAACTCTGTTGTTTCTGTCCCCACTCACATGCATCACTGATTGCAATCTCAGGCAGAAAAGGAGAAACAAAAATAACAAATAAAAATAGAACATAAAATAAGCTCCCTTGATAGCAGGGATCACGGAAATGGGTAGGAGCTTGGCATAAAACCTTGCACGTGTTGTGACAGCATCTGATGCTGGCAGCGGAACGAAGTATTGGGACCACATGAGAAAAGGATAAAGGCATGAATGCTTCTTCTGTAAAAATACCCTATATATGTATGTATGTATATACATATATATGTGTATGTATGTATGTATGTGTATATATGTATGTATGTGTGTGTGTGTATGTATGTATGTGTGTGTATGCATGTGTATGCATATGCATATGTGTATGCATGTGCAAATGGGTATGCATGTGCAAATGGGTATGCATGTATGTGCATATGTGTAGAGGCACCACAGCGTTGCCTTAGTGGGAACATGCCAGGGAGGGTACCGGGCGGTGACGCGCTATTGAAAAAGGACGCGTCCAAAGAGCACCGCGTTCCCGCGAACGCCAGGAGCAGACCCCTTAGCCCGTGCCCGGTGCCGTCCTTGCCCGCACGCCGTGCCCCGCTGCCCCGGGCCATAAACAAGCGCGGGCTGCACAACAAAGGGCCGGGGGAAGGGCGGCTGGGCACGTCCCCGCTGCTGCCGCTGCCGCCCCGCGCCCCGTTCCCACGGGGGCTGCCCCTCGGCCCCCGGCAGCTGCCGTGTGTCTGCTCCACTGCGATTAACACCGACCCGACAAATCCCCCCGCCCCCGCTTCCCTTCCCACCCCGTCCCTTCCCGGGCCATTTGGGGCATGCCCGCGCCCCGTGTTTGCGCGGGCCCCTCCGTGCCTGGCGCTGGCAGCCGGGCCGCGGCAGGGGAGGCGGGGGGTGCTCCGCGCCGCGCAGCGCAGCGCAGCGCCCGCCGCCCCCGGCTATAAAACCCTGCGGGCCGGGGCCGCCCGAGGATGCAGGGCGGCGGCGGGATGCCGTGCGGCTGCCCCTGCCCGCTCTCGGCGCCGCTGCCCCGGCAGGGCTTCTCGACCCTCTCCTCCTCCTCCTTATCCTCCTCCTCCCCGCGGGGCCTGCCCCTGCCCTGCAGCCCGGCGCCCTTCTGGAGACCGTGGGTGCCCGCGCCGGGCGAGGCGGCCCGGAGGAGCGGCCCCGGCTCCGGCCCCGGCCCCTCGGCGGTGAGTGCGGCGGGGGTGCTCGGGGTGGGCCCGGCGTCCTGCCCGCGGCAGGGCTGACCTCTGCTCTCCCTCTGCTCTCTCCTCCGCAGCCCCACGGCCCCGGCGCGCTGGCGGCAGCCTCCCCCAAAGCGGCGCAGTACACGCACCCAGTCAGGTAAGCGGCTGTTCGGGCCAAGGGCACTTGCCCTCACGCCCCTACTGTTTCCACCCGTATATTTATGTAGGTATTAAAGTACCTTGGGAGTGAATTGGCCGTCTATGTGCTTTTGAACGGACTGGTCGCTGGGCAAATGATTGCCAGCATTTGTGGATTAACCATCTTTGAGGTGTTGGTCTGATTCGGTGGCGTGGGACTGAAGACATGCTAGTTATGTGTGTGTTATTTTGTGGTGGTGGAGATGGCTGAAGCATCGTGTTACTCATCCCTGTGCCCGGAATTAAAAAAGGAACAGGGGTGCCGTTCATAGGCTGTCTTGCTGTGCAACCATCCAGCGCCCTCCGAGAGCAAGGAAGCAGGTGCAGGCATGGGAGAGAGTGGCTGGAGGAGAGGATATGGTCTGGTTAAGCCACCATCGCCAAGGAAAATACTTGTGTAACTACTGCTTTAATGATGAAAGTAATGACAATACCTGCACTGTCAGTTCTGAAAAGGAAATAATGAAAATGACCAGTTGAAACTGCGGGAAGAGTCTGTATTCAAATATACTGGTAGGTGTCACAGGGGTACTTAACATAATTCACAGGCAGTGCTTCCAGAAAAGATGCAGCCTTCTCCCAAATCTAGGCTCTGATCCTTCAAATACTGATGCACAGACTAAATGATTGCACAGGCTTAGTTCACTGTGACTGCTTCAGTGCTTAGGTATGAGTGAATTCTGCTGCAGGAGCACTGGGAATGGAGACGTGTTACAAAGCCGGTGTCAGTTACTTTGTGCTGCAGAGGAAGCAGCGTTCTGTTAAACAGTAGCCTAGAAAGTATTTCCTGTTGCTAGAAAGCCGTCTCATTCTGAATCTTTAAGCATTTCTATTATGAAGGATCTGTAGTCATCATTTCATTATGTTGCAGTGTACTGGTGTCTGGGCTCATGGGACTTCCATGATCTGTCTCCTCTACCTATTCCCAAACTCTAAGTGACTGTTAGTTGAAAAGGAATACGAGCTATGGACTATATTAATTGCAATATATTATCTCTAGCTGATAGTCCTTGCCCACTATGATATCAGCAATTTTTGTGAATTTCTGGATACAACACAGACTACTTTAAAATCTAGATCCACAAGACATCTTCAATAAGGAGTTTGGTGGTTCTTCTTGGAAATACTGAGTGAAATATTGAGGTCTGATCACTCCTAAACCTTTGGTATCTTTCCTTACAATTTGGGATTTGTTTCACACCATTGTAAACAACTACCTATGTTGGGGACCTTCAGTAAGAAAGCTATCAATTTAATCCAAAACCATTCTGGATCCCGTTTGACACCTATTATATTCCCTAGGAACAGTTCCAGTTGGGGCAGTACTACTTGGATCAGACCTCCAGGTAATACTGTTAATAAGGTACTGGAGCGGAAAGTTTCAGAGTAGCAGATCTTGGGCTTTAGAGTAGTTTTGCTGCAAAACTAGCACTTCAAGTGCATTTTTATTTCTTCAGATGAAAATACAGAATCCAGAGATTTTTAATTTTTTTCCCCCAATCAGATGTAGAAAGTGATTTAATAATTGAGCATGTGAGGAAAAGCTCTGTAGGATGCTTGTCTTAATAGAATTTCCCTTTGGTTTCTTGCCTGTCAACCTCCATGTAAAATAACAGTAAGCAAATCTATTGTATACTTGTTTCAGACTATTTTGGCCCAAATCAAGATGCTATGATTACTTGTATCAGGAAGCTGAAGCACTTCTGAAAAACTTTCCAGTTCAAGCTACAATTTCCTTTTATGAAGACTCGGATAGTGAAGATGATGAAGATGAACTGGAACAAGATTCAAGAACAGAATCAGGTTCCTGATTGCAGGGCAGGCCAATGCCACTTCTAAGACTTAATTTAAACTTAATATAAATATGTATTATAATATTTTTAAATATAATTTATTTCTATGTAAGTTATTCTTAATAAAACTGAGATGTCTTGTAATTTTATCTGAGCTTTTTTCCTTTGTTCTAGTCCTGCCCTGGTTTAGGCAGGGAAGGCATTGATTAGTATTTTTATCTGAGGTCCCATATTTTGTAGACTGTAACTTGACCACCAATGTTAGGAGTAGAGAACAGATGCCTTGCTTTAAAGGGTCTATGGTTATGTGACTTTCTCAAAGTCTGAGGACACAAGGAAAGCTTTTCATTGTGATTTAGTAGGCTCCATATGGAAGTGTATCAAGGAATCACTGGATTAAGTATTCTCATGTGCCTGCTGTTACAGCTGAGTTCCAAATATGGAGAAAAGAAACAATATAGCTGCTTTTGAAACGGAGAGAAGAGTTCAAATTCTACTCTAGGTTTTGATTTTTAAGGAAGGCGTTTGGCTTAAGTCACTCATACTCTCAGGTACATGTAGTGTGTTGTTGTACATACGTGATTTGTTTGTGAAGTTGACATCAAGAAAGGAGAAGAATGCCCAATGGGAGTTGCTCTTATTCTGAGTTTGGTTTTAAGAACTCAAGCAAAGTTTGCTGCCAATCATGACGAAGGCCAAAGGCCCTGACAGAACCCCACCGACAAAAATCCACAATTTCAAACTGACCATCAGTGCCTCTGTCGGGTGGAGCTTGTGCACATACCTGGCCGTGCCCTCCCTGCCCTGAGCGCTGTGTGTGCGGCTGCGGGCCAGCACCACCCCTGCAGGGGATGCCACACCACACCTGCTCCCGATGGGGCGCCGCGGGAGGGACAGCCGGGCCCGCCCTTTCACCTTCCCTGCACCGTCCTGACCTTCCCTGCACCAGCCCGACCTTCCCTGGACTGTCCTGACCTTCCCTGCTCCATCCTGACCTTCCCTGCACCATCCTGACCTTCCCTCCCTGCACCATCCTGACCTTCCCTGCTCCATCCTGACCTTCCCTGGACTGTCCTGACCTTCCCTGCTCCATCCTGACCTTCCCTGCTCCATCCTGACCTTCCCTGCTCCATCCTGACCTTCCCTCCCTGCACCATCCTGACCTTCCCTGCTCCATCCTGACCTTCCCTGGACTGTCCTGACCTT
>JAWWMP010000116.1:80459096-80486355 GCA_035047865.1 Dendrocincla tyrannina | reverse complement strand
CGATCTCGCGATGCTCAACGCGCCGCCGCCGGCCTTCCCCGCGCCCGCCTCGCAGCAGCGGGCGGCGCCCGGCCGCGCTAAGGTACGGGGGGTGGCGGCGGTGGTGGCGGTGGTGAAGGCTCGCCGGCGTTTCTCCCGTCGCGCCGGTGCCGGCGGCCCGGCCTGGCCCCTCCCGGCCGCGCTGCGGGGCCTGCCCGGCCCTTCCCACCGCGCTGTGCCCGTGGGGCGCTCCCGTCCTCCGGCGGCTCCCGAGGGGCCACGGCAGGGCCCCGGGTGGGGGGCCGGCTGCGCTGCATGGCTGGGAAGCGCTCGGTGCAGCTTGTCTGAGAAGGCGCTGCTGACAGCATTTCCTGCTCTGCCTGCCCAGGGTGTTCCCCCACCCGCACGGGCAGAAGCGAAGGCTGTCAGCTCGGGATTGCTGCCTGCAGCTCGGAATTATTGCATACAGCTCGGAATTATTGCCTGCAGCTCGAAGTGCTGCCTCAGCTGGTGCTTTGTGACGTGTGCTTGCCCCCTTGGAGGGGCTTTGTCTGCAGACCTGGCTTGGCCAGCAGGCTTGTACTTAGACCGAAGTAGCATTAAGCGGTGTGGGTCTGTGTACGCTTTAGGTTTTTTGTCGCTTTTGTTTCTCTTGTGGCTTTGTAAGACCGTGATTCTTTAACCCTCTTTCCTGTTGTTAAAGTTTGGATCAAAAGGGCCCCTAGTCTGTCGTAGTGTTGAAAAGGAAGGTGTTAGACATCCTGGAGATCTTGCTTTGCTTTTCAGGGCAGGCCACGGCCAATATCTCTGGTTAGCTACTGGACCTCAGTCCCAGCTTTCTCTGGGTGAGTTTTCCAGTTGCTGTAGGGCTTGTGGAAAGTCTTTATGAACACTGTGAAAGTGAACTTTCCACCCTTGTCATACCTGATCACGATTTTCAAATTTTCCTTGTTTATTGCTGGGGGTTTCCAGGTCATATCTCAAATGATGCTGATAAAAAATTTTCACTGCCACATGCAGACTTGGTATCTTCAATTTGCTTTGGGAAGAGTCTGAATGTTTGTTAAATTTGAGAATTTCTGTGTCTGGGTTGCTACTCAGGATACTTCCTGAACCACCCCTACGGTTTAGTAGAGCTCCCAAATATCAACGAAATTAATATGAGTTGGGTTATTTCTCTTTTTGTCTGTCCCCCTAGGGAGCTTAAAAAAGTTTTTTAATGGCTTTTTCTTCCTTTAGAGTTTAATGGTGTTTGTACATTTGTTATTTTCCAGGTACCTTTAAAACCAGGAAGGAGTCTTATGGATTGGATTCGACTGACTAAAAGTGGGAAGGACTTGACTGGTCTGAAAGGGAGGCTGATTGAAGTGACTGAAGATGAGCTTGCTAAACACAACAAGAAGGAAGACTGCTGGATATGTATAAGAGGTTGGTTGCTGTGATGTTGCTTCTGCATTTTTTTTACCTAGCTTCTCTTTTCTTAAAGAAGAAGCAACAAAACCCAAACAACAACAACAAAAGCCATACCCAGAAACAAATGATGCATTGTCAGCGTTTAGGCCAGGTGTAATCTTGACATAATTGGACACAACTCTGTTTAAGTTAGAGATTTTGTGTCACAAAGATATTCTTTGCTTTCAACCCTTTCTTAAGAAGTCTTCCAAGTGGGCATAAAATATGCCTATTTTAAAATGGCATATGAAAGTAATAAAATACAGAATGGTAGGCGATGTGTCAAATAACAAGAACTTAGCAAGAATAAGGCACTGAAATTACTTACACTCCTCAGTCTTGGACAGTTTATTATATTTTGCAGTTGACTGGTTTTAGTGATTCCTTTAAAGCATCCAAAGACATATAAATATTAAAAATGTTACTTAAACCTGTAGAATGGTCTTTGGGAAATAATTATGCAAGGCCACATACTGCTTCATGAAACTTAGCAATGCAAATGCAGCTGCGGCATAGGGCAATTGTAATATATCTAGCTTAAGAAATGTCTGTGATAACTATGCCATTCTGTTTAGGTTATTATTTTAATTAAATATTAGCTCAAAAGTTGAAAGTGTTATGTGCTATAAGTTAACAGTGGATGAAAGGTGGCCTGGAGTAATAGCTGTGGCTAGAAGAGTATTTTCAGGTCTGCAAATGGAGATCCTAATTGTCCTACATAAAGGAGTAAATTCTTTGTTCTCCCGTTTAATCATGTAGAGGCTGAATACATTAATATTGCCTTAAATCTGTTAGGAAATAACAGCACAGTTAGGATGCAATATAGCTAATGTAACATTTCTGTGGAAAGAGTGGTTCTTTTAGTGGTAACTTTGATGTAGTGAGGAACAGCATTGATATTTGGTGTAATGTCATATCTGAACTTCAGCAAAATGAAGTTAAGAATTTCTACCAGAGGGTGACTGTTTTTGTTGAGTGTTAAAGGGGATGAGAGTGAAAGTAAGGGTAAAATGTCATTCAGTACTGGTCTTTGAACAAAATAATAGGATTGTTAATGTTCTGTATTGCTCTTGCTTGTGCTAGCAAAGCTATAGTGGGAGGAGAGCTAAAGAAAACTTGTTTAGTACAGAGATCTGTTAATTTATATTTCTGAAAATGGGATATGTACTACTGCGTACAGAATTACTGCTTAAAATGGTTCTGTGTTGGTTTTAATCTCATACTCTCCCTTGAATGCATCTCTGAGGTTGGCTTTTGCAAGAATTCTGTCAAGCTGCTTCTGTATCGTTCTTTACATTTTTCTATCTCTGCCTTTTCTTTCTTCTCAGATGACTAATATAAAAAAATCATAACTGAGGATCCTGGTAGATTATCGTATGTGGACAAGTAATAAAGTAACGTAATTGTGTAAAAGCTAAATGAGGTCTCTGCATTGCTAGTTAGACTGTGTCTGTATCAGAAAGAGCATAAATTCATGAGAGGAATGTGAAGTAAAACAAGAACAGAAATTAACTTTGATCAAAAACCCATGGGATAATCATCAAAGAAAGCTGTCACATATGCCCCAAATTTATATATAGAGAGAGGGATGACAGAGGACCTAAAAAAAACATGAAGGGTATAGAAATGAGATTTCTTTTGCTTCTGCAAGTTTGGTGGTAAATTTGACTAATGTTCAGGAGTTCATAACTCCATATATACTTATATTTTATTGTGTGCAGTAATCGGTGCTGCACACAAGATGGCACAGTAAATACAGCCATCAGAAGAGCAGGTCAGTAAAACATGCAAAGAAAGATCCTTCCTTTATTGACTGGGATTGTTCCTGCCAACTGGGATTGTCCTTAGTATGTCTCCCCCCTGGCTCAGTGCTGAATGCCTATCTCCTTCTGAAGTAATTAATGTACACTTTTTAATGTCTTAAAAGCTTCTTCTGAAAGCACTGACACAGTTCTACTTTTAGTAGCTTCCTGTTTTGATAACGTTAAATATGTTTAACTGTTCTGCTAGGTAGGCTTGTTAACAGCAATATGTCTGTGGTTAAATCTCTTTATAGCTGAATTCTTCAGGCTCTAATTATCCTGGTTGCATAGCAACAGCAGTTAAACTTCATCATTTCAGACCTGTGAAAAAACATTATTTTATCTCTCTGGAAGTGTAGAAAGAATGCTGAGCACTTTTACTGGGTCAGATTTGGTACCAGACGTGTAAGCCTTTAATGAGCATAGGCTGTGTTAAGTTTCCTATATTGCTGAATCTGAAAAATGGAAGTTTTATTGCTTATGGTGGTGGCAGTTTTTCTTTATGGAAGACAGTTCATTTCTTCAGGCATTTTATTCTGTAGATGATGGGTGGTAGGGAAACAACTATGACAACAGTTCAGGCATAACTTCATTGGAAAGGAGAGTGAAGACAATTCTCTGCACTAGCTGGCTCAATCTTATGTCTCTTGTTTAAACCAACCTCAGGTTCTTTTACCTCTTAACTAGGATACATCATGCTCAGCTTCTAGGTTGAAGTCTTAACCCAGCAGGTATCTCCAGGTGTTCACTGGGACAAGTGGTATGGCACTGTAGGATTGGCCTCTCCATGTAATAAGATACCGCTTGTGCCCCTTGTCTGGTTTATGTTTCTGTTTTTGCAAATTCATACCTTTTGTTCCAAACGATGTCTGCTGTTTGCCGTTATGCTCATTAATGTGCACTGACCTTTCTACTGGTTTTGGAGATAGGAGGGGTTGTAGAAATGCTGCTCATGTATTTTTATGTTCCACTTTCTTCAGGATTTGTATATAATGTCACACCATACATGGAATATCATCCTGGTGGTGAGGATGAACTAATGAAAGCAGCAGGAACTGATTCTACAGATCTCTTCGATCAGGTGAGAACAACTGGCAGCAAATGACACTCGTTCACTGTAGTGTGCAAAATGCATGCTTTCTGATTATTTTTAGGGCATTCCAGTGGAAATGGTGATTTTTATTTTTTTTTCCAGTCCTAAGGTTACTCCTCAGAATGACAATTGTGTGTGCTGAAAGAGGCACATAGTTTAAACTTTGTAGCAAAGGACACTAACGAAAATGTCACTGAATGTTGTTGGCATGATGCTTCAGTTAGACCATATTTTTAGCAGAAATATCAATAAAGCTAGCAAGAACTTGAGATACCACCTTCCTAATGACTTGCTACAATGGCTAATTGCTGCTGTTTGAGAGACTTTTTTTCCTCAGAGCTTTCAATTTTTGAAAAATGCTTGTAGTATTATTTGTCTATTGACTTGGTAACTGCATTATCAGAAAAAATGCTGGAGCTGCTATTAACTGGTGGTGAAAAAATCACAAGATGGCAGTGGATCTCTTTGTTTACTACTTCTGTTAAATATTTTGAAAACAAAGGGTCTGCAGCATGGGTGTGCTTTCTGCAAGGAATCGCTTGCAAACTTGGTGTTTTAAAAGCTGTTTCACTGAGTTGGTATTTTTTAGAAACAGACACTGTTTGAGTCTCTGACTCACTAGGTTTATCTAAGAAACAGAAAGCAGAAAGGAAGCCTCCTCTGTTTCTGAAAGTTAATCTGGTACCTCCTTAGGTGTTGTGCATCAGAGTATGTCATACCTTCATTTGCAAAATGTTTTCAGTAAAGTAAATAAAGATATGATAATGTCTTAACTTTGTTCAGTTTATCCTTGGTTAATTCTTTCACAAATGAAGTGTTAGAATGGGCATAATTCTTTGGTTTCAAAAAATTTGGAGTTTTTAAAGTTCATCCAGTATCAAGTTGTGGCCTGGAATTATGTGGCTGGGTCATATGATGTACTTGGAAACAGGAGTCTTGACATCAGGAATATTTGGGAAAGGTCCTCTAGTTGTTACTAACTTCAGATACATGCTTGCTGCAGGTTTGCCTTTTTTTTTTAGGTTATTTTGTCGTGGGAATGGAAAGTAGTGTTCAGATCCTTAAAATATGCTGTTCACTTTTATTTTTTTTGGCTGATGTCTTTCCTGTTCCCAGAGGCTTTTCTGTTTTCCTCTCTGCTTTAGCATTCTGTGTCTGCTGGATACTGATCTTTTAGAAGTTTGGTAGGTTGCTAGAGTTTCTCAGATTTTTGTGAAAATTAACTGTCATTCATAAGCCTTCATTTCTTTCTTTGTTATTTGTATATGAGGAAAGTGTAACTTGTGGATGGGATTCTTTATCTTGTCTCCTTAGCTTGTTCAGTTTGAAGTTAATTTATTTTTAAGTCTAGATGCCATTCAAATTTGTCATGCAACACTTTGTTTCCTTTTTTCTTCTTGTGATGTTATCCTGGATGCGCTATCAGAATTGGCTTTTCTGCCATCCATTTCCTCTGCAAGTTCTCCAGTTCTGGTCTGTAAAGCTACTGCTTTTTATTCACTTTATTTGACTTTCTAAAATAGGTAATTTCCAATTCAGTGATAGTAAGACAGAAACAAACAGAAATACACCAGCTTGGTAAGAAATGTTTGTGTGTCTAAACTACTATTCTTTGTGTTTGTTTCCTTCATCCTTTTCCCTTCACTTGTCTAAACAAGACTAATAACCCTTGTGGTGAAGAGAAGGCCTTTATTCTATTAATTGTTTAGTAGACATCATAAAAATGCTCTTCTGAAATATATTCTGTAGCTCAAGGTTGTGATGTTCTGATACTGCAAGGCATAAATAAAATAAACTATTTTCACTTTTTCATGGTCCTAATTTTTCACTTAATGACATGCTATCAGTCGGTAATAGAAGTAAAAATGAGTACTGAACCATGCAATAATGAGTTTTAATGTTTTAAAAAATAATCTGCTAAATGAATTAGTCACTGTACAAAAATGAACTTTTCTATTTCAGTACATATAACAGCATAGATCTACAAATTTTGTGAAAAAAATATTTTGTCAACGTAGGTTCATCGTTGGGTCAATTACGAATCAATGCTGAAGGAATGTCTTGTTGGGAGAATGGCTGTCAAACCTATTGCTGCTCCAAAAGGTGAGTTTTTTTAAGAATGACATCTCTTCAATTATGCTTTATTCCATATTTATCTAGAAATTATGAGAAATCCTAAATCACCATATTTATGAGGAGAGTCTCTATTCTTGCATATATTAATTTTTTTTCAGCAGACAACTGAGGATGAAACTTTTATGTATGACTATTTTATAAGTAATAGACTGCTAAGTTTCTTCTATTAGTCGTTATAAAACAGATGTGTATGTGTGTAGAAACTTTTTTCCATCCCCCTCAAGATCCTTCTTTCTTCTTCTGCTCCCAGGGGACGAACTGTCACAGGCAGCTGTCATCTTGAAATAACAGTCAGTATTTTCAGCACCAGACATATGTCTGGCAAGTTACATATACATTGACATATTTGAATACACTTTATGGACAGTTAACCTTTCCAGAACACTTTATTGGGTCCTTTAAGTTTGAATTCACTTAGAGAAACTTTTACTGATACAACAGACTTCTCTGAGCCAGGACAGGAAGAAATATAGTATATTGTCTTTAAATGGTGGTGATTGTTTCCAGAGACTTTAATCTTCAGTATTTCTTCTGATTTGTAGGCTGCAGCCAAAAACTTGATATATCTGGGAAGCAGACACTGTTACTCAATACTAATACTCAATACTTAAGAAAACTGCAGTGAAAATTTGAAAGGATTAATGGTTGCAACCATTCTTCTCCAGTTCTGTGGCATCCTTCACTAATTCAGCCACCTTGTAGCTTTTCAACTTCTGGCAAAGCGCACTGCATACTTGCTTAGTGCTTATGTCACATCACCTTAACAGTTCAGTTGGTCTGTGTAGGAAGGAAAATAGTATTTAACACCTCTGTGATGCTAAGTAGTTAATTCCAGTGTGCAACTTTTAAGGTAAATGCTGCAAAGTATGAAGAAGCCTTGACAGCATAAATACTTCATGGAGTTGAGGTGTTACACATCCATTACTGCTACCTTGTCAGCTGAGTTAGAAATTTAAAAGTAAACCTGAATTTTTCTGATTTCATAAATCTGACTTTTCTGAAACTGGAGAGTATTCTTGTGACAGCCCATCAGTAATACATAAACATTTCCTTGCCCCTCTTGGCTATGACTGTCCATTTTCAGCTGTTCCCTTTTTCTGCTTTGGTCTTTAATAGGACTTTTCTATCCATTTTGCTATACCAAAATTTACAGGCTAAAGGTTGCCAACTTTTGTGTAAAACCAGTTCTGTTTCCTATGTCTCTTAGCCATTTGAAAAAAAGTAGTTTCATTAATTAAGAATCATACTGATTACAGAATCACAAAATCATTTAGGTTGGAAAAGACTTCCAAGATCGAGTCCAATCTTTGACTGATCACTACCTTGTCAGTTAGACCATGGCACTGAGTCCAGCCATGTCTGGTACACCTCTGGGGATGGTGACTCCACCACCTCTCTGGGTAGTCCATTCCAATGCTTAATAACCTCTTTCATGAAGAAATTCTTCCCGATGTCCAACCTGAACCTCCCCTGGCACAGCTTGAGGCTATGTCATCTTGTCTCCCATCTCTCCTGGGAGAAGAGGCTGACTCCTACCTGGCTGCAACCTCTTTTCAGGTAGTTGTAGAAAGTGATAATGTCACCCTTGAGCCTTCTTCAGGCTAAACAACCCCAGCTCCCTCAACTGCTCCTCATATGACTTACTCTCTAAGTCCTTCACCAGCTTCATTGCCCTTCCCCGGACTCTCTCCAGCACTGGACTTGCTGAAATTCTTCATTGTAAAATTATCAAAGTTTATTTTATTCCTTCTCCGCTGTTGAATTGTCAAAAAACTTGATTGATTAACTTCACTATTAGCCATCAATAATTCTATTCTTGCATCCTTCCAGAAGACCATATTCTGCCAAGTTTGCTTTTGAAAATAGAAAAATAAATTACTAAGTTAAGGTGCATGTTTTTGAATATAGGATTAAATGAAGTGTAGGGGGAAGTCAAGACATCACACTAAGGATTGCATTGCTCTTTTTTGTGACAGAGAGTGTTTGGTAGTAGGGAGAATGCTGGTATTTGATCTGTGGTGCAGTCTCAATACAGAGCAGGGAAAGGAGATGTAGGTTTGTTGGGGCATTGCTGGAAGATCTGTGGTTATTTAATTTAGGTTTTGTTTCCTGTGTTCTGCTGGTTTTTTTGGAAGATGGTGCAATGGATTTGTGCACGGAACTGCGTAAGAAAGGTGAAGCTTGTCCTTGCACACTTAAGGTTTTTTAAGAAGTGTTTTTTGAAAATGCTGGAGATAGTTAACCTTTTGCCAACTTGTATTTTGGGAATACTACTTCATGCTGTGGTAGTGACTAACAGGAAATTCTGAAGTGTCCCTTCTGTAGTGTTACAGTGGATCTGTGAACTGAAACATGTAGTGTTTGTACATGCTGAGAAGGCCTGTGCAGTACCCAGGTATGCAAGAGATGATTTAAGAATTGCCCTCAGCAAACCTGTACAGCATTAAACTGCTTGCCCTCCCTTCAGGGTACTCAGCTGTAAACATTAGCACAGTTTGTTTTCTGCTATTTTTTAATATTGCTGATGTTTTGCATAGACACATGTCAGTGTATATCCCTCTGTTACTTCAGTGGTTAACTGGCTGGGAGTCAGAATGCATGTTGTATTACTGTTAATTCAGTGAAATTAGGCTGGGACCTGTGGTGTTGTTCATCCAAGGAAGAGAGGTAGGGCTCTGCCTTTGATAAGCCTCATGTGGTCCTTAAAATTGCAATGCCAATTTCAATGCAGTGTGTTATAATGTAGTGAAATGAGAGTAGGCTTCTGAATACACACAACATGAAAGTCTCTGGTGAAGGCAATTCTTGGTCAACTAACGAGTAATTTTGCAATACTGTATGCTTGGTACTTTGTTCCGGGAACCTTCCTTAACTTCACTCAACATTTTTCTTTTAACACTGGCTGGTTTGGTGGAGAGCACAGGGAAGGATTTGGAAGAACATAGGAGAAACATACACATTTTGATTTTCATAAAAGGGAGAAGGAAGAACAGATTTGTTTCTTTCCCTTTCCCTAACCTGGCTCCCATAAAAGAGAATATAAAATGGACCTTCATACTGAGACATTCTGAGATGTACAATGTAGAGAATGGCAGAGAGGGGCCTGGGTGCACCTAGAGAGCTAGTTTCCCCACAAATGTGCTGAACAAAAGGGTGTGGGGCTGAGAGGTGCAGTGCTTTTCTGATGGAGTTGAACACCTTATATTTAAATTTTTTCTTCCTGGTAGTGTTTTGTTTTTCTTTTTTTTTTTTTTAAATAGGTGCAACATACTGTTGATTTAATGAAACATTCAGATAATAACTTGACAAAATCATTTGACAGAAAAAGCTTATAGAAAGATTTTCTTTTTCCTCTGTTTCTGCCAAGGATTTGGCTTAGGTTTTCAAGGATTGGGATGGTCAGATTCACAGTCTGACACTGATTCACAGTCACTATGTAATGTCATGAGGCCAGTGTCATTGGAATTCTTAACAGATTTAGTAAACTTCTTAGCTGTGAAGTTTATAGCTGTACAAAATAATCTGTGATGTTTGTTTTGAAGTGCCAGAATTCTTGCATTTCCTGTCTTTCAGTGTTGTGCAATTTCTGGCATTTTTGTCACACTGTTTTTCTAATTAGACATAATCTTTTGGAATGGTAATCAGTGCTGCGTTTATTTGTCATTTCCTGATATCTGAAGCATCCTGGTCAATCTGTTAATGTTTTGGAATGGTTATTTGGAGATCCTTACTTTGGCTAATTTCTTCAGCATGATGTGTGTGAGTACTGTGCTGTAATTTCTTAACTGTCATGCTTGTTGCTTTTTCTTAATGCTTGTAGAGATTTCTTCTACTCTATCTGAAGGGAAGAAACAGCTTAATGGTAAGTATTCACCTGGAGTGAGGTGGGGAGTAAATCTTAAACATATTTGGATATTATTGAATGGGCACTGTTTATTCAGACTTCTCGCTCTTTGTATCTGAATCAAATGCTAAGGCTCTAGTGATCTGTGGAAATTTCAAAAGGCAAAATCCTAATCAAGTATTGTGAATTCAGTGTTTGAAAAGTGTTGTAAGACTTCAGTAGAGTAATATAGATAAGGGAGGTATGAGATGGACAAGCAAGTTCCACTTGTCTGCAAAGTGCCTGGAAGATTTTCTGCAAAGGACTTTTCTATCCTGTCTCTTGTCAGGTCTCCTATTGGTTTTGTTGCATCAATTTCTTTTTTTTTCTTTCAAGGTGCAACATTGTATATTTTTTTTTGGGCTTCATGAAGCTTTTGTTAGTCCATTTCTTCAGTCTGTGTGTGTCCCTTTGAATAGTAGCCATAACTTTGCGTGTTCTGGCTGCTTTCCATGATTTGTTATTGCTCATGTACTTCCTGATTGTGGGACAGTTTGTGTCCTGTAGGTTGCTGCAGACAGTATCAGCATTCCCTGTTCCCTAGGGAACGCCAACAGTAACTAGCCCCCACATGGACTTTGTGTGCTGATCACACCTTTTGTGACCCACAGTTCTACTAATTTTCTGTCTTGGTTGTAATCCACCTATCAAACCCAGGTCTTTTCAATGTGCCTATGACGATAATGGGAGAACCTTTATCACTCGCCTTGCTGTCCCATGGGATTGTGCAGAGCAGTTCCTAGAACCTTTATCACTAGCCTTGCTGTCCCATGGGATTGTGCAGAGCAGTTCCTAGAACAAGCTGAAGTTTGCTCTCTTGAGATGCAGAGTTGTAATTCTGCTGTTCATCTGGTCACCTTAAACTCTTTCATTTCATGCCTGCCATCAGCCTTTGGCTTCACCACCAGCTTTCCTTTATTTATGATTACCACAACCTGTAAAGCACTTGGCCTAATTGATTCATTGATCATCTGAATTATTGTCTTTTTATTGCAGTGTGAATTCTTGTTTTCACATGGCATCTTACAGTATTTCAGAATAATTCATAAATAACTTTGTTTACCAAAGCGTTCTATTTTATTGTGGCTGTTCGTATATTTTTGTTGACCTGCAAAAGCAAACAGGAGTGTGTATGATCATGAATTCCTGTTATCTGTGGGGGCCAACCTAAGCATATGATGTGTGTCCTCAAGAAAGGCTTAGCCTTTGAGAAGGCTTTTATCATTAGGTGATTGGTTTTCTTTTGCAATGATCTGACTGCTCTGCCATTTATCTTCCTTGGCAGCTGCAGATGGTGTGTACTTAGGAGTGATTAAGGATCAAAGAATAAGTAATTCAACGGATTTTTTAATTGTTTTGGATTAATTCCCCCATCCGGATGGCCAAATAGTTCCAACAGATTGGATTGAACCAGAGTGGCTCACTTTGTTTTTATCTACTTCCCACATGGTGAAGCCACTCAATTACCATGTTTAAGCCTGTAGTCATGCTACAAAACTTACTGGCAAATGGAAGATAATAATCTAGGTAACTGAGAATTCATGTGCTAATTATTTTATGCATAGCCATTTCAAGTTTGCAAAGTTTGCTTTTGAATGGGCTTGAAACCAGCACTTACCAGCTGTTCAGTCTGCAGCGTCTTTCATCATTATTCTATTTAACTTCTTTGTGTTAAAATTGATGAAGGATTGCAGTTGGTTTTATCTGTCTCTGTGCTCGTTTTTGCCAAATATGTTCAGTTTCTGTTATGCCAGAGGTTAGTACAGCTGACATTTTGAAAGACTGACTGTTGCCTTCTAGAAAAGGCCTTTTGAGACTTGTGTAGTTTAATACTTAAAGTGAGTTAGCCAAATTCTGTGAAAATTCATAGCAAAGCGTTGAGAGATTAAGACTGATATCTTTGCTTAACTGACTGACATGAAATTTTACTTGTGAATTAGGTTAGATCAGGCATCCCAAACTGAATTTATTCATCTGAATTGTATAAACAAATAGTTCTGTTAAAGAAAATTCATTCAGATAACCTTTTTGTCTGTGCTTCACACAAGTTAGTAACAGATGAAACAGGCCAAGCCACATGTACCAGAAGGGCTGCAGACCCAGGTACTGTGGTGTATGGAGGTCTTAATTTCTGAAGTAGAACTTCTTTTGCTAGGACCCTTCTCTCCAAGAGAAAGTGCCGAATAAAAGCTAAATTAAAAAAGTACATGTTTATTTCTGGCTGCCTGTGGAAATAAAGCCACTAAATATTGTTCAGGCATATTTAGAACATTCAGTTTAAAAAAAACCCAAAACAATAAACAAAACCAAAACCAAACCCCAAACATACCTGATCAGTATTTCTATTAAGCAAGCATCCCAGCAACTATTTTAATGACTGTCTGCTCTTTGTAGGCATGCGTCCTGAGAAGAATGTACTAGCGTCTTCTACTAAAGATTTAACTCCGAGGTAAGCCTTTGTCTTTCATTGGCTGTTGAGCGTTCTGTTTGATAATTCAGTGCAATTCTTAGTGAATTAAAGAAACCTCTTCGGTGTTTCAGCTAAGTGAATATCTCTCATTACTATCCTCTTAGAAGTAGGAAGGTTGAGGTTCGTGTTTAAACAACTTGCCAGAGGTCATATAGGCAGATGATTATTCTTGGCTTGCTCTGTTCATTTCTAACACTTGCTCCTCCTTGCATCATATACAAGCGTATGACTTATATTTGCAGACTCCTCAGCTTTGCTTCTTGAGGAAGCTTCTAGAAAGTGATTCCAACCATGCTGATCGCTTTTCTTTACTTTAGTTAGTTTGTCCATAAATGTACGTATTGTCGTGCCTTGAAAAAATGCTTCATTTCAAACTGGAATATATTAGGATGTGATAGCTGTATTTGAGTTTCTACAGTATGCAAAGTGAAGCAGGCCCTAAAACCTCATTGTGATATGCCTGCTGTTGTCATTGAGGTATCATTTTCTCCATGATGCCTTGTGTCAGGAAGGTTCAGTTTTTCACTTGGCATCAAAATCTCTGGGCTAGTTATATTTAGTCAGAAAATGTTGTGGCTTCCAAGCAACTGGAATGTGGTTCATTTTCTGAAGTAATCCCCAAACCTGTCTGCCTTTCCTCTCATGTGTGTCTGGCATGTTCTGGTATGTGACTGGAAAGTGTGCCATCTAGAATGTGTTGGCTGTCAGGAGTGTTTGCTGGAGGGATCATCCTCCCTCTCTGCCTGCTATTCTGGTCCAGGAGTCTAAACAGTAGATGGAAGCTACTTCCTGGCAAGTCTAAGGCTATACAAATAATTTGAGTTTGAAGGCTTTCCCTTTTTTTTTACCTTACCCTGGATTTGTCACAAGGTTTGGGCAGCTTGGGAACATAGGAATGAATGTAAAACCTAGATTTGGGGAGATGAAGGGAGATAGCTTTGTGGCTTGTGCATTACATCTTTAACTCTTGGAAGCCACTCTGCCTATTTAATGCTTTTGTCTGGAATCGAGATTTTAATCATCTCATTAGGATGGTTCATATACTACAAAGAAAATGCATGTGCTTTTTAAGTAAAACTGATGCCATATAATTTTAACTGCAATATGTTGACTTTTATTATGGTGCATAATTAGGCTTATTCTAGCAGTTTTTTCAAAATTACTGGCTTTGGATGTACTTCTTCAAAAATAGTAGGTAACATATTTGTCTTGTAAATCCATAAAAGAAGCTCTTGAAGACTTGAAGTAAAACAGGTTTTGATATGCCTAAAGAAAGTATATTTTTTGTTATATTTTTTTGTTTTATAGTTACGATTGGTTCCAAACAGATAGTTTGATCACCGTTGTCATATATACTAAGCAGAAGGTAAGTGTATTTTATGAAAGGGAGAATTACAAGATCTAGTTGTGATGTAGCTTGAATTTTGGGGGAACTTTATAAAAATTGTTGTTTTTTTCCCCCTTGACTATGAAAGGATATGAATGCAGAGTTGGTGATAGTTGACTGTCAAGATAAACGATTAAGGGGAGAGATCATTGTGGATGACTACTCTTATCTTGTAGAAGTTGGTAAGTGTTGGAATTTTACAGTTGAAAGTCCTGAATTTTCATTCTACTTTATTCAAACTTTCTCTTTAGAGCATATGCATTTTAAATTTACTAATTAATATTTTATTCCTCTTTCATAAGAGATGATTAAAATACCTTGATGGAAACAAATTATATTGTTTATCAAATCCCATCTTCATTTGTTCAGTATGTAATAAATTTTGTACATGTGGACTAAAGTGCAGTAAGAAATTGTAAAGGCATGTAAAATTTTTCTTCAAGTGTGTTTTTTATGGTTATTAAGATGCCCTTATTCAAAAGGGCAAGTGCAATAATTTACACAAATGAAGTTTGGTAGCTTTACATGAGCCATTGTTAAAAGTAATGGGAGAAATAGTGCATTTATGTATGAGGCCTGTGGAAGTCATGAATCAAATTTCAAGGCCAGATAAAGATGCATAGGTTTCTAGGCTCTTTAGTGCTCTCAGTATTCCTAGGTTGACGCTGTATGTGTGTATGTATGATGACTGCATATAATTTTGTTATTGCTTGACACAGTTTGTTTGTGTTTATTTCAGACTTGGATCATGCAGTTTCTGAAGATGTGACTGGTAATTTCTGTCTCTTGCAGCACTTCTGTATCGCTTCTAGAACAGTCCAGTCAGGAGTTCAACTTCAATGATCCTTGTGGGTCCCTTCCAACTCATGATATTCTATGATTCTAATATCAGAATGTGGAACTTCAATTTATTTTTCTGACTCATCAGATACTTTACAGTCTTACTTACCACCAGGTCCTGACACAGTCAATCAAACCAAGCCATAACATTGAATATATATATTTTTTTTAAATTGTGGCATTTGGACCTGTGAAAGTAATACGTTGATAGTCCTCTGATCCCTCTGAATATGAATAAACATTAAAATAGAAGTTAGTTCTCTTGTGTATTTGTAAACTGTTCTTTGCTTAGACTGAAGATTTGCTTAGATTAGAATTATTCATTCAAATGACCCTGAAAAGAAAGTATTAAGCAGTGGTAGTTACCAATTTCCAGTACATGAGGATTCTGAGTTCATGAGCATTTTTCTTGACCAGATGGGCTGTGAAACTGTCCCAGTTCCACAGTCTATTTAGCAAATAAGGAATGTTAATTATGCATATTAAGTTAGTGCTTGTTGTTTTAATTTCACTCCAAAACATTATAGAGAGATAGGTAGAAGTATATTTAATTTGATATTCTAATTTAATGGATTAACTAAATGTGTCTTGAGAAATTTCTTCTAAATTCGTCTAAAATTTAATTATAACTGTGGATGAATTTTATTTTTTAAAAATTTTTTTTGTACAAAGTGTAACCAAATGTGACAGTATAAAACCTTTTTCTCTTTAAGTGAATATTGCTGAAAAAGTAGGAAAAGTAGAGATTATCTTAAAGAAGAAGGATAACATTCATTGGAAAACGCTGGGACAGTCCTGCGAGGGTCATAATACATTTATCAAACGCACAGACAGAGGTGAGCAATTTCATGGCCAAGTTGCCAGCTGTTTTCTGACTTCTTGGAGCTTGTTAGTCATATTTGGTTTCTTTCAAGATTTTCTATTTCTGCAGTCATACCTTCATATCATTCATGATTGGTGTCTGATCTTGTTTAAAGATACTCAGGAATTCTTGAAAGGGTTCAATTTCGAGGGTGTTTTTGCAGTGCTTTGGTTTGTTGATTTGTTTTGTCCTGCAATGGAGTTGAAGGTCTTCCAGGCGTTCAGAAAGACTGGAAGAACCTGATGATGTAAGGTGAAGAATGCTTGAGTGTTGTTCCACCTCATGGCTACCTGTGTGGTCAATGTTCTTTCTGTCCATATGAAAACATCAGTAGATCCCGAGGAGAGAGTTCGTAGATTTGTATCAATCATTAAGGAAGCAACTCTAGTGAAGGATCAAAAACCTTCACTTCCAGTTGTTACTATAGATATAGATATAGTAATGTTGGTCCAGCACACTGCATCTTTGTAACTTGATCTGTGCACTTCAAGCCGTGTGTAGGTGTTAAAGCCAGCTCTAAATAAACTTGTATGTGTGCAAGAAGCAGTAGACGTTATATGTGAGTTCACTTTGTGGTAACAGAATAGTATGAACTTGATGCAGCACCAAAATATATTACAGTTGTCAATGTGGATTTGGGTCTTTTCACCTAAATTAAAAATTTCTGCACAATTACATTGTGTAATAGAAGCACACTCCTGATGTTATTGCAGATGCCCAGTTTCTCCAAAGCCCTCTTGGCTCTCTATCTAATAATGCTCAAAAATGGAGTGTTTGATATTAATCTGCCTTATTAAGTGTGAAAGCAAAGCTGCATGTTTTTAAGAGCTAGTTAAATGTTGATGACCATGTTGTACCCTTTTGACTGCCTCTCAGTTAGGCTACATAGGCATTTAAAGTCGAGAGATTACTGTGGTACAAAAAGGAGGACTGCATAAAAGCACATCTCTCTAGCAACCTTTAGTTTCTGTAGAATGTAATTTTCCTTATGAGAGTTTCAGAAACTGTTTAGTCATCCACTTAAATATTAGATTTTTCAATCTACTCCTGTATTTAAGGGGTAATAACCTGATCTAATATGTGGTCCATTGCTCATTTTCTCCCTCCTTATAACTTTTCATGATTATGGAAAACAGAAATGAGAAAATAATCTGAAAGAGCAAGAGGTATAGAACAGAGTGGCTTTATAGCTCCTTTGCAAATGAGGAAGATGTGGATGGTTGGGTTCAATTGACAAAAATACAGAAATGCTTTCTAGATTATTATTTTGCCTTTTTTTTCCCCTGAGAAGTCAATCTCCAACATAACATTTGTCCTGTAATGCAGAGTGGTATAAGGTATAAGATATAAAGTGTAAGATAACTTTATTATGTATCACTGACATCAGCTTAAATTGAATCTCTAGAAAACTTAAGGTAAAGGGCTTACACTTTCTAATAAAAGTAATCAGTTTACCTGCAATGTTTGCACACTTCCAGTTTGGTAGCAAGCTTGTTCCAAGGCTGTGAATAGTAAGTGCTTATGGGAGCACATTTAATTCCCCAGGTTTTTCTTGTCTTTGAGTTTTTCTGTAGTATTTCCATGTGTATTGACCATTTCAGACATTTTTTTTGTATTCAAAGCACAGGAAGAAGGGCTGAAAATCAGTCAGAATTGACACTTGGAAAGTTTACTGGATTTTATGTTGCTGTTACTTGTTCATATGACAGCATTCATGAAGGAGTTTGTAAAGGAGGGCTGTGTGACCTCATGCCTGCACAAGCCCCTACACTTTAAAGCTGTTTTATCTTTATTTTTGCAACAGCTAAGTCTAAATTCTACAAAAAAGTGATGAAGCTCTTCTTCAGGGACAATGACTTAATGCAGAGATGGTACTGGAAGCCCATGATAACTTTATGATATGAAGAAGCAATTAGCATAAGCCCCTATTTCTTTCCCCTTAAGCTGGGAAAGTCCTACTCCCAGATAAATTTCCCATGTACTCTCAAATTTCTTCTGAGTTTATACTAATATTTTGGCCAGTGTATCTTAGCTAGTTAGAAGGAAAGAAAAAATTTGTTGAATTTCCTCAAAGGTGAGGGGGATTTTTTAAGAAAAATTAATGCTTTTTCAGTGAATTACACTGTCTCTTAGGATATATCAGGAGATTCAGAAGAATATTCAATACTGCTTCCACTCCTTAAGAAATAGTTTTCTGGAGGAATAATTATTTATAGCCCACAGTACTGCATAAAAAACACAATTCGATATAATTAGGTGGTCAGCATGGGAAAGCTTGTGACATTACTCTTAGGTACTATTTTGAAACTGGTCATTAAAAGCGTAAACAAAAACTAATGGTCATAGTGCTGGCATCTTGTGAAATTTAAAAGCAGTATTAAAAAAGTAGGATAAGACTTTCTCATTAAAAAAACAACAAACAAGAAACTCAAATACAAAACTAAAACTAAAACCCAAAAATCCAAAATAGCACACAGCAAAGAGGTAGAGTGCAGGTTTTCTCACAGGTATTAAGACATGATTTTCTTGAAGGTGCCTTTTCTGGGAAATAAGATATGAAAGCCTGCTCATGAGGGGGCATGCCTACAAAAGCAGTAGCCATATGCAAGTGAAAAATGACGTGTGTGTGTGTGTGGGTTCTTTCCCTATGGAGAATAAACTCTACTGCTTCCTTCTGAAAATGATTCTGAACTTTTATTCAGATCCCTGTTTTCGACCATAACGTAGTTAATAACTTCTGCACTCTCAGAGAGCATGCAACTACTGGCAGATTCTCAAAGTATTCAGTATAGAAACAAGGTGCTGTTGCCTCTGAGGGCTGAAATGGAATGTAATTTCTTTGTTTCTTGGAGTGATTTTCGTCCACATTAAGTGGAAGATCATAGACTTTTTTTTGGTTGGAAGTCCCAGGAGGGAATAGAATGCTGATGCAGCATTTAATGTTTATCAGCCAGACTTAGAACAGTGTGCTACTTACTGCATAACCAGGGAAAGCTTAGCAGGTGTTGATTCAGTGGAAATTATTTTGAGAGGGGAGAGAGACTATCCAGGAAGAGAATGGCTGGCCTTTTTGGATAATGGGAACTAGCTCATGAAATCTAGTAATTAACTGAAGCATTTGAGGGTACTGACAAATTGGTGGTTAGCAGTAAGGGTTCATGGCTGTCTTAACTCTCAAGACTGGGCTGCTGCTAGGAGTGTGGGCAGCCACCTTCCTTCAGCTGTATGGTCTAAGCTCCATTATGTTGGCACTAATAGTACTTGAGGCTCTCTGATCAAATGACCTGAACAAGAAATAATGTTCAGCTGGCTGGTGGACACTGTTGGGTGGTACATGCTTGCTGGGAGTGGGGTGGAGATCCCCTGCCTAAAATGGAGGGGCAGTGGAGGGATTTGGCTTCTCTGAAGCTCTGTATCCCAAATGAACAGGCTAATGTTGCTCTTGTAGCAGTCCTAGCATAATGATTAGCAAGTAAGAAGTAAGAATTGTCTTTGAAGTTTTATGATTGAAGAAAAGCAAAAGAAAAATCATTCAAGGAAAAGTTGTTTAATTAAACTCCCTTTTATGACAAGGAAGAGCACAGTAGGCAAAAGGCTGATACTCTTCAAAAGGTACCATTATCTGTGCAACAGTTTTCTTAGTAAAATTAAATTGTATGCCTATGAGTCAGTGTTCTTATCTTGATTGCAACATAGGAGGAAGTTCAGTTAAGTGAGTGATGTCTCTAGCCTGTGATAGTATTGGGGTTTTGTGGCAAGGCTTTGGTAGCAGAGGGCTGCAGGGATGCTTCGCTGACATCAGGAGCCGATGCTGACACTTGGTGTCTGCAGAAACCTTGATCAAAGCTAACCTCCTCACTAATTACTTTCTCCACTTTGAAAACTAGGGTTTGCAGCTGGACACTTTCATTGTGCTCTAAAATTGAGAGAGCATTATATATATACATAATATGCATTATATAATTGTATAATATATATATACATAAACATTTTGTTTATTTGTAGTAGCAAATCATATGTCTTTGGCATCTGGCAGTTGACTTCATGGGTTAATGAAAGCAACTGTTTGGCTTCAGCTTGCTACTAGGGTCTGGTGTTCTCTTGTTTAAAGGCTCTTCTGCATTGCCATTTGTTTTTTCTTGTGGCTCCAGATTTTATTGCAACCACTGTGTTCAGGTTTTGGCTGGGGTAGCGCTAGAATTAAGCCACAACACACTGATAATGAACTAATTTTAGTTAATACAGCAAAGACTACGAACTAAACTAGAAGTTTACTTAGACATAGAAAGTTTTCAAAAGTCAGATTTAGTGCATCAGGACAAAAGTTCTATATGGCAAATTAAAAAGAAAAAGGGGGAGGTAAAGATTATTTATGTGAAAAAGGCTGGAATTAGGCTGGAAAGGTAAAAAAAAAAATTGTAAGGAAACAGTTGATGAATCAGTTTTTTTAACCTCTATCTCCACTCCCAAATATCTGTAAGAGTATTAGCTGATCAGTATTATGGGCTATATTACCAACCTCACACATCCTTTTAAGATGTTCATAAGTCTGCAGAACTGACAGCAATCTTGGCATATTTATTTGTGTACTGTGCTTTGCAATCTTCCTGCATATAGTTTTTCAAAAGAAGGGTAGAAAACCAAATTTCAACAAAATTTTTATAATAGTTATATAGCTGGAGACATGCTGATGTTTTGCTTCACTTCAAGATTCGTATTATTGACTTTCATTTTTCCAGGGCTTTATGCATTCTTTTGATTAATCTGAAATGTTTACTTATACAAAATAAGGAATTTGTAGGATGTGAGATGAGAAGTGTGAGAAAATCGTAATAAAGAAAGATTTATTCAATATCAGAGGCTTTTTATCGTCTCTCTGCAGGCATTTGTAGTGGATAAACTCATTAGTAGGTATTTGAATAATTTAAGAAAACCAGTGTATGCAGGAAAATGCCATGGCCACCTACTGTGGCAATTCTGATATGTAAAGAATTTGATGCTAATGTAGTCCATGCACAAATTGCATGTGCATCTGAGATTTAGTCATCTGAATGCATATTTCCAGGCATAAATGCATGTATTTATGCTTGACTGTTCTAGCAGAGTTTATTTATACCCTTGGAAATAAAGTCAATTACAAAGAAGCATGGGTGAACAGGAGCATATTGTTTAAGCCCTTAACTATTTGTGGTTAAATATTGTTTGTTTGAAAGCTTTGTGATTGAATTGACAGGCTGTGATCCTGCACTCGTTGAAGAAGGGAGTGTTAATAGTGATGGCTGTTCCTTCAGGCAACAATTGACTGCACTGTCACAGAGTGCTCTGTAACTAGTCTCCAGCTGTCGTGAACTCTTCAACTCTGTTTTTAATCTAGAATATCTGGAGAAAGCAAAATATTTGGGGTAACAATCCTGGAATAAGGAAATGGCAGTACAGATAAGTTACTTAGAAAATGATAATTCGTTAGATGATATTACTGGGGAAGAAGGATGGACAGGCTAGGTTACTGAGAGCTTCTCTTTGGCACTCTTGGAAGTAAGAGCAAGGTCACTTGAGCTGCAGCAATGCCTAGAATTTCCTTTACATTTTGTCTTGTATTTAATGGAGACTTCACTGGAAACTTGCATAAGCCGTCTGTCAGGCAAGACTCACTTAAGAAGGGTTGTTGTGTTGACTCAAGAAAGAATTCTGAATTACGTCAGGATTCATGTAAAAGTGATGTACATTTATTAGAGATTGTCTGGTAGTCGATTCCTGTCAAAAGAGAATAATGTGATTGAAGTCAGAAAGTAAAGAAGCACTTGCTTCTACTTCCAACTGTTAAGACCTGTAGAAATATTAGAGTTGTAGAATAACTTAGTCTACAATTAGAGGAGCTCTGGAAGTCATCTGGTCTAACCTCCTGTTCAAAGCTATTCAGTCACGGTTTGAAGAGCATCAAGGACAAACACTCTCTCTGGACACCTGCCCCATTGTTTGACCAGACCATCCTCATGGTGATGCTTAGTTGGAATTTCCTGACTTGCAGCTTGTCATTTGCATGTCATCCTGTCTCATGAGTAGCTCAGCCCTTTATGTGAGCAACTTGAGTATTTTTCAATAACATGAGAAAAAGAGGGGAAATGTTAAGCGTTGTTAGAAGGATGTCATGTTCAAATATTCTCATATATGAACCTATCAGATTTTGAGAGGCTTTACATGAAAATATTCACTGGGACCGATTACAAACTTTACATTGAAAATGGGAAATGGCATGGTGGGATTATTGTAGGAAAGTTGCTTCTTCTCTCTGCCTGCTTTTTTTTTTTTTTTTGGCTTGTTTTGGAAGTGTGACGTTTAGATAATGCTGCTTGTAGGATTTTGTTGCCTGTTTGCTTTCTTTTTTTTTTTATAATTCTTTGCAGAGCTGACCTTCCAATACCTTGTAGGCCATGAAGCTTCCCTTGAGTTACAGACCTGTTTAGGCAGTGTGGTACTGTGATCACAGTGGTATTTCAGGTTAGAGCTAAAATACCGCAAACAAAGGCTTAGCTGAAAAATGCTCTTTTAAAGGTAGAGGAGGAAAATTACTTCTGTCATTATTGAAGACTGCTGTAAGCTCCCTGACACTTTCTTTTCTTCAGGCTGAACAACCCCAACTCTCTCAGAGGCTGGGGGAGGTGTTCCAGTCCTCTGATCATATGTATAGTGCTCTTCTGGACTCAGTCCAACAGGTCCATGTCCTTCTTATGTTGAAGATCCCAGAGCTGAATATGGTACCCCAGGCGAGGTCTCAGAAGAACAGAACAGATATGTAGAATCATTTCCCTCAGTCTGCTTGTTACACTTCTTTTGATGCTGCCCAGGATATGCTTGGCTTTCTGGGCTGCGAGCACACATCGCTGGGTCTTGAGCTTCTTGTCAACTAGCACCCCCAAGTCCTTCTCAGGATTGCTTTCAGTCCATTTTCTGCCCAGCCTGTATTTGTGCTTGGGATTGCTCTGACCCAGGTGCAGGACCTTGCACTTGGCCTTGCTGAACTTCATGAGGTAGGCACAGACCCACCTCTCAAGCCTGTCAAGGTCCCTCTGGATGATATCTGTTTCATCCAGTGTGTCAACCACATCACACAGCTTGGAGTTATCAGCAGACTTGTGTAGGGTGCGCTCAATCCCACTGTCCATGTTGGGGACAGAGATGTTGAACAGTGCTGGCACCAGTACCAGTCCCCGAGGAACGCTGCTTGTCACTGTGCTTCACTTGAACATTGGGTCATTGACCACAATGGGTTCACCTCATCAGGTTCCATGGACTTGTGCACCTTCAGGTTCCTTAAATGTCCCCAAGCTTGATCTCCTGCAGTAGTTGGTACCTCCCAGTCCTGCTTCTACCTTCGTAATATCTAGCCTAGATTTCCTCTCTTTCAGTTTGTACCTATTATTCCTTGTCCTATTGCTTTTTCCATTCCTGATGAAGAATCCCTCTCCAGCTTTCCTATAGGCCCCATCTATATTATAGCTGAGAGTTGAGAAATAGCTTCCTGTATTTTGCATTTGTTGTGAAGTTAACCTTTGTATGCATTTTTATTTACAGGATGAAAACATCCATGCATGCGTGCCCTTTGTTCTTTGAAGTAGTTCTTGCTTGCTGCTTTATCCCTTCTTAATATTCTGCAGTCTCTGGCTGTAATCAACAGGATGCAGCCCTGTATTTTGTTGTGCTTTCAAATCCTCTCTTAGACCCTGAAGTGATGTAATGATGCAGATTACAGACCTCAGGATGACTACTTAGTTAAAACGGGTGCAGGGCTGGCCAGCCTTACACAGAGAGCTTTGCCGCAGAGGTCATTTCCAGTGTAAATGATGGGTTATTATCCTTGTTGGAGCAGAGACAGTATGAAATGCAAACTTTTATGTAGTGCTTTTATTTAGTTAGTTAGTTTCAAATGCTTTCTTTTTTTCAGTTACCTTTGGCCAGGCATTTGGTTGAGGCAGAGGTTGAAAAGTACTGTATTTGAAACCCATGGTCTTGTCTTCAAAATGGCTGTATTAACAAAAATTTATGCTGTACATAAAACCTTGTAGTTGATTTAAATAAACATGTGAACATATAACTGGAGCTCATAATTTCTAGTTAGCCAGAAGGCACCAATTCATGTCTAAAATATTTATTGATAATGCTGAAGTGTTTGTTGCTCATGTAGGCACAGATGTTTGTTTTATGTTGTGTCTAAGCATTTAAGTATTGGCATTGTGCACCTGAAAAAATGTGCAAAGCTGTATCAGAAATCCTTCACGTGCTAATAGCAGTCAAAGTGCAACAGTGTGGGGTGGTCAGGCCAATAAATATCTGAGATGCTGGTAGGGTTTGCATAGCCTATTGCTAAGCACTGTGGTGCTGTGCTAGCTTATGTTTTATTTGTGTTGCACCAGCTGGTTTTGGTCTGCATACAAGTACTCATGCTGTAGTTACATGGTGAACTCAGTGCAGGTGCAGTGTAATACAAGGGCTTCTGTTTCCATCTAGTTCTTGGTGCTTTTCTGCTTCTTCACAGTCAATGCTGATAACTCAGAGGATTTTATAAGCCTAGAGTAAGGCTACAAATGAGTCCTTGGTCCAAAATTATAAAAATAGGTATAAGTAATTATACAAGAAGCATCTATTTATAGTGTTTTTATGAATGCCTGTAGTTAGATACATACATTTCTCTTCCTCTTATTGAAAGATATATAAGAAAAAAAAAGATTGAGACTTAACTAACAAGTAAAATCATGTTTTTAGGACTGTTCTACAGAAAATGCAAGTTGGTTTCTAAGGCAGAAGTTACCCATGACACCAAGCTCTTCTGCTTAATGTTGCCTAGGGGCACACATCTCTGTGTTCCCATTGGACAGCATGTTTACCTCAAACAAATTATTACAGGTAAGGAAAACTGAGACTGTAGTAATGTAGAATTAACAAAAATCCTTTTCATAGTCTTGAGAGAATGCCAAGTCCATGGCCACTAATTCCCTGGTTGTAGTTAGAAAGTCTCTTCTTCCAGGATTGCAGTCAGTACTTAATGAACTGGCAGGATTAATATTGATGGAAAGCTAACTACTGAGGTGGCTGGCATTTATTGTTGACCTTATTGGCTTTACTTTCAACTCTCCTTTTAAAGCATTCTCTCTACTGAAGTACTGCTGTTCATCTTTGAAGGAAGGGAAACTTACTGTATATGTGTTGTGTGTGATTAGTTATTTCCTTTTAGTTTTTTGAAATGAGGAGCATATTGTTGCAATTTTGCCTCTTTTTTTCCCCCTCTTCTGAGGGATTTATAGTAGTCATGGTAACACTTTATACTCCAGTTGCACAATATTAATGATAACACGAGATTACGAGACAAATCTTGAAAATCATGTTTTTCTTCAAAATTTTGTAAAAGGTGGAACTTAAGAAAATGGAGGGTCAAAGAAACATACAATTTATTTTTTTAAGGGTACTTTTTAAAATTTGTATATTAATGATTATACTCGTCACTGTACTTGGATTACACTGTGCATGGTAGAGAGATTTCTCAGAAGAATTTTTAAATATCCATTAATTGAGAACTGTTTTGTCAGCCTCCTCCTCCCTGCCTAATGCTTTGCTGGTGTCCAACTAAGGTGATCTTTCTATCATTATACAACAACTTTTTGAAGTGATACTGCAAGAAATTGTGCGGTACTAAAAATTTGCTGTTTAAATTTAGAAAAAATCATGCTGTGGTACTTGAAAATTAATTAAAATGTTTAGATTTTCATGTTCCTTGGGGATGACTCCAGAGCTTTTAATCCAGTGTTCTGAATTGCTAGGTAGCATAGAAATACCATGTTGTAAAATGGACTGAAGCTTTTAATTGAGAATAGAAGACTTCCAGTTCTGGTACAATGGAAAGTAATATACTTGCATAAAAGCATGGGATAGTGTTATTTTTATGGGATATACAAATTGTTTATTTACTCTGTTTACTTTGGTATTTGTTTGTAGTAGCTGGATGTAGAGTCCTTTTCATATTATTTCAGCTATCTTTTTGTCTACTCTCTAGGGACAGAGGTGGTAAAACCATACACACCTGTATTGCCTTTTTTGCCACTGGATTTCAAAGAACCACCTCACCATGATGGTGTGCATATATATTTAATGATTAAAATTTACTCCTGTGGACTGTTCACACAGGCTCTTGACCGCCTACAAATTGGTAAGTATATGTCAGGTTTTTTTGTGTTTGTCTTACCCTTAAATATTCACTGTCTGAGTGCTGTGATGTTCTTATTGTTCACCTACTTATACATCGGGACATCCTTGTAACTTTTTTTTAAACCTTGCTTTCCATTCCCTAAAGGTACAGGCTTATTCTCACTGTAACTAGGAATTGTTCATTACATAAAGCTGTCCCAACTGTTCTGTGTGAATTCTATCACACATTATAGTTGATCACTTTGGTGTCAGATGCTGTGAGAACAAGTTCTTGTAATTTCACACAAAGAAAGCTAGATCTGTTTTATGGGACTTGGCTTGCATTTCCTTTTCCGTTTCAGATACAGAGGTAGATTTTTAACACTGACTTCACAAATGTTTGTGTATTCATATTTTATAACATCCATCAAGACAAAACATTTTAATTGCACATCTTTTAACAGGAGTGATTCTTATGTGAAATGTATAATATCTTTCTGAAAGGAACCCTAATATTACAAAGGCAATATGAAATGGCCTTTAAAAAGTCAGAATACTAATTAGCTCATTTTCATCTAATTAATGTTTACCTTTTTCTTCTTTTTTTTTTTTAATAAAGAAGACTATATTTCTGTCAGCAATCCTGAAGGCAACTTCAAGAAGTCGCAAGTTCAGACTTCAGAAGATCTCATTTTATTGGCAGGAGGCACAGGCTTCACACCAATGGTTAAACTGCTGAATTTTGCTCTGACTGAAGTTAGTTGTCTGAGGTATGTAAGATTCTTACGATTTAGCCCAAGCTAGTGTAATCCATAGGAAGGATGAAATACAGTGGGCAAGCCTCAGTGTTAGTAAAACAATTAGTAAAATAAAGTTGTATGAAAGCAGTGTCCAAAGGAGAGCCATGAAGATGGTGAAGGGCCTTGAGGGGAAGCTGTATGAGAAGTGGCTGTGGTGACTTGGTCTGTTCAACCTGGAGAAGAGGAGACTGAGGGGAGACCTCATTGCAGTTATAACTTCCTCATGAGGGAAGGAGGAGGGGCAGGCACTGATCCCTTCTCTGCAGTGACCAGTGACAGGGCCTGAGGGAATGGCCTGAGGCTGTGTCAGGGGAGGTTTAGGTTGGATATTAGAAAAAGGTTCTTCACCCAGAGGGTGTTTGGGCACTGGAACAGGCTC
>JAWWMP010000116.1:80438803-80457662 GCA_035047865.1 Dendrocincla tyrannina | reverse complement strand
TGTGTCAGGGGAGGTTTAGGTTGGATATTAGAAAAAGGTTCTTCACCCAGAGGGTGTTTGGGCACTGGAACAGGCTCCCCAGGGCAGTGGTCACAGCACCAAGCCTGACAGAGTGCAAGAAGTGTTTGTATGATACTCTCAGGCACATGGTGTGATTCTTGGGGATGGTCCTGTGTAGGATCAGGACTCTATGATCCTTGTGGGTCCCTTCCAGCTCAGCATACTGTGTGTTTCTGTAATTATATCAGTTGTCCCCAGGGTATTAGTCTGTCATTAGCAATAAGGGGGAAGTTAGGTCCGTGTGGCATCATCACATGGTAAATTCTGTTTATAAAGTTAGTCTTTGTTTTACCTCCACTGTAACATGAAAATCTGAAGAGTTAATGGCACTGACCTTAATGGCAGAGTATTTATTTTTCATGTGAACTATCTGGGAAATATAGCACTTGTAAACAGTAGTTTTCCAGGCAAATAGTTTTTTATAAATCAACAGCTAAAATAAGGATAAAATGACTTGGTGCAGACCTGGTATGAGTTAATTTTCTCTTTTGTGTGTTGAGATTTCATTTTTATGAAATTAATATTGACATAACCTTCTTAATTCCAGTTTCACTTCTATATGCTGGTGTGTGTAATATTAAAAAGGTGTGCAGAGTTCATATACCAGCTATTAATTGTAGTGCTCAAACAATGAGAAACCTCTCGATGAAACTTGACAAGTTTTACTGTAGTTTCAGTCAGGTCTTAGTAACTTTAAGAGACTTTATTTTCTTAGGACAGCAGTTCCTAAAGGGTGCAAACGCAAATGACATTTAGAAGAAAGGTCACAAGTCCAAAGACTTTCAGGTAGAGGAAGAAAGAACCTATGTTGGGTTAGTAGCAAAAAGATTTGAGGATTGCAAAGTTACCAAAAAACAAACAAATAAAAAAATGTAAGTAAAAGGTTTCTGTATGATGCAGTAAGTTCTGATTAACATGTTTCAAATATAGAAACAATCTGCATTTAATATTTTCCTTTTATTGTTTGTTTCTTTCTAAGGACAGTGAAGCTGATCTTCTTCAACAAAACAGAAGATGATATACTTTGGAGAAACCAACTAGAGCAATTAGCTCTTAGAGATGAAAGGTATTTAAAAGTCTTGTGGAGTACAACTTGTACCATCTCAGTGTATAAAAGAACAAGTCTTGGGGCTTAGACTAACTACAGCTTTGGCACAAGGACAGATTCTGATTCCATAAACTCTTAGCTAAGGGTATAATGGGACTTAGGGAGTGGAAGGAGATATATTGGTCACAGCTGCATAGCAGGGGCTATGTCATTATGTTCTCTATGTTCCCACAGGAAGCCAGGGATTTGATTTGACAGTGTTTAGTAGATGGTAATTGGAGAGGATATGTTAGATGAAGTGATTTTTAAGACTCAGAAGTTTTTTGATTGTGAAGAAAATTCGCCTTAGCCTCAACAGTAAAAAGCACAGATATGCAAAGAGAGGCACAGAAGTGATAAAGCATAGTCTACCCCAGGAGCAACATTCTGAATTTAGAGAAGTCTTTAAAAGTGTTACTTGTTGGGAAAATATTAATGTAGAATACTTTTGGTATCACTTGCTGGGAAGATATTTATGTAGAAATTCAAAGATTAAATAGGCTTGTTGCTTTAATTTTTCCGTACTAATTGTTGCATTTTCCCCCCAGTTACATTGTAATTGTGGAATAAAATGCACTAGTGCCCATGTATTGTCAACTTAATTTAGCAGGCCATAGTTTTGTCAGGAAACATAATATTATCAGGTTACCTTTTAATTTCAGTTCCCTTGATGTTACCACTAGATAAATTGTCACTGCTTAGATTTTACATGATAAAAGTATGTTTTGTTTATGCTTACCTAATTCTTAGGTGGGTTGTTCCTTGGTTGAAACCACTTGTTCCTTCACAACACTGAAGTGAAAAATCAATACTCTTTCATACCCTTGTGATGTCTGGCACATTCAAAACTTCATAGTCTAGACATTGTGAAAATCTACAGTAAAAATCCTTTCTCCATTTTAGTAGTGGCCTCAGATATACAAATGCTTGTTTTTTTATTTAATTACTATTCTGCTAGTGAGTTTTTGAAACCACTTACAATATTTTCTCGTTAATTAAATTGTACCAACGTTTTCACAGTAAAATCTGTGCTTTAGTATCTTAATTGGTCCCAGCGAATATTTTTTTTTGTGTTCCTTAGGGTTGGGTTTTTTGGTTTGTTTTGTGGGTGGTTTTTTGCTTTGTTTTTTTTGAAAGATGAAATATGCAGCTAGAATTTTTAACATTGAAAGGTTTGGTTAAAAAATTCATTAAATTCGGTTAAAAAATTTGGTTAAATACACAATATTGGAGGTGCTTTGACTGACTTGATCGGTGGGAACAACTAAATCGCTCTGAGTTGTGATACTGCAGTGGGGAGCTGAGCAGAACAGAAAAGTAATCACAGGAAACATCAGTGTTTTGGTCACTAGCATTTTGTGTAGCAGGGTTCTAATCAGAGGTAATATTTATGAGATATCCTTCTGCTTACCAGGTTTGAGGTTCAATTCATTCTTTCACAACCAACAAAGGACTGGGTGGGTAGGCAGGGGAAGATTTCCTCATCTCTTCTCTCTGAATTTGTGAAAAGAAGCAGAAGAGACTCCAAAGTGCTTGTTTGCATCTGTGGTCCAACACCTTTTACAGAACAAGGAGTACAGTGAGTATTTTGAGTGATGAATTAGAAAGCAAAGAATTTTAAAAAATTTAATCACCTCGTCAGCTGTAGTGTTTCTGATTTAGTAGACTTTCAAAAATGGCCTTACATTTGCTGCTTTGCAAGAGAACTTTTAAAATGTAAACAAAAAAAAAAATTAAAAATACTGGTTTTAATTTGATGTTCACAGAAGAATTGCAGTAATGGGAAATAAGCTTTCTGTGTTGTTGCTAGCTTGACAAATTAAGTTCTAGAAGTAAAGTTCAAAGCAGTTGTTCTATCACAAACATTTCTCTCCGTTATTTTTTTCAATTAATGCGTTTATTTATGTCTGTACCTAATACTTTTCTTATTTTATGTGCATATTTAGAGATAAAAGGTCCTCTGACTTTCTCTTGCCCTGCTTCCAAATACTGACCCAATATGGCATCACTTGAATTTCTGCAGTCCTACTGAAATCAAGGTGGATCTAGTGGAAGGTGGAATTGGCCAGTAATAGTACTGCCCCTTGAGAAATCTGAGCTAACTCAAATGATGCCTGTATTTATTTTTAGAAATTGTTTTCAGTATCCAAAAGGTTCATAGAGTATATCTGAGCTCCTGGGCATTAATTGTTTCCTAAATATATTTGCAGGGGTAAATGTCATTGGGCATGTCTGAATACAAACAAGATAGTGGTGCTGATCTATGTCTGTGGTGGGTTTTGACTTCCAAATATTAATATTACCAACTTGATTTGTGACTTTCAGATATCTGAAGGATCTCGGATACTCCCAAGAAGAGATACATGCTTTTACTGCATAAACCCATATGAAGATATCAATGTTTGTATAATTCAGTGTTATTTATTTACCTTCATGAATTTAAATAAGTGAGAAGCAATTTTGTAAGACTTGAAATTTAATTCTTGGTACCAATCTGTTTCTCGGAAGAAGTATATCTTTGAAAAAAATTTTATACTGTGTTTTATCTTCTTTTTGTAAATATTTTTGCTAATACTTCAGTCACCCAGGGTATTAATTTATTGTAGAGGCAAGCAAAAAACTATAGTTTGCATTAAATCAGATATTTCATGTTGTTTGTTCATGAGAATTCTTAAATTTATGACAAGTGCTGATTTCAGTTTTAACTTGATAAAGTGTATTATTTCTTACTGTAAAAAGTCTTAAGAGCAATACTGTCTGAAATTAAATATTGCACTGTAACTCAGGTAACGGTCATTGTAAATGTTCTTTTTCGTCTGATGTCTCTATTTGACTTGCAAGTGATCCAGATACATTTTTGGCTTTGTAAACAAAGAATAAAAGTACCTTTGGTAAAATACAAGATTTACATCAAATAATAAAAAAATAATAATTTTACATTACTTTATGCATTTCTGATATATATTTTTTTTTTCAGTTTATAATGTCATACAGAAAGGTTTCCACAAGCTTAGTACACCGGCTGAGAACTCAGAACAGAGACACAGAATCTTGGTCTCTTACAAAACTTCCCATGTGACCTCACTGATATCAGGAACCCTTGTCATAATTCAGTCATCCAGAAGGATCTAAATGTTTTCAGTTACAATTTTGCAGTGCCATTGTAGTGAAGATTTGTACTACAACGGTCTGAACAAGTTTCTCTTCCTAGGAGCAGAAGCATCAGTGCTGTGCTGGAAAAACAAAACATTCATTGATTTTTTATTATTTTATCCTAAAAATATTCTTACTCAAAACCTGAGTGATACTGAAATTGCAGTGATACTGATGAAGAGCAAAAGATGGCTGATGTGCAAAGACACATCTTTGGAGGTCTTGATATGCAAATGCTTTGCCTTTGAAGACTTTTGAATGGCTGCTGCTGGTAGTTTGTTTCTGATTCATTCACTGTCAGTCACTAGCAAGCACTGAATTCAGAAGTGTTTCTGTTCATAATAAAAATGGAATATCTAAATGTGGCCTGGTAAAGGAGGAGGGGCTGGAGATTCCATGAGTTTGTCCCTCGGGCCAGTGTGCTCTGAGGACATGATTGCACAGGGGGAGAGAAAAATTTGGCTGATGATCCTGAGGTGTGATATCTTAAATAATGAGTGGCCATTTATACTTTTTCTTGGGATGATCAAATTTACAGTTACTGGATGAGAAGAGGAGAGAGGGAATAGATTCTCATGTGCTGTGCAGGGATTCACCAGAAAAGAGCTACCTTTCCCCAGGAAATAAGACTAAAGGCACAAGGTGACATCAGAAGAATACTCTCCTATTACCTGGTTAATGTCAGGTAAACCCTCTCTTGAGCCAATGTTCTGTGCCATGGCTGGATGGTAGTTCACCAAGAAACAAACTTTTTACTTTTCTGAAAGGAAATTTGAAACATTTATCCAAAAGGACTGGCTTAATTAATGTGTTGTCATGGTCAAACAGGAAACTTGGATGGAAAATGATTTAGAGGGAGCAAGACATCCCACAGTTCTTTGCAATATTCTTGAATTGGATTGCTCTTTGTGTAATTAGTTGCATTTACAGCTGTAGATACATATTTTGTGTAATTAAAACAGTAGCTTGACGAAGTATTTACGGTATATATTATCTGGAAAGAGACTGTTCATAAAATGCTTAAGATTTTCCACACATGAGAAATGTGAACAGTACAAGAGTTGATAAGTATTTATACATTTTGTTGCAGAAGACATATAGATTGAAATCCCAGTTATGCCTTGCCATCCTTTAGGAAGAGCGTTTTGTAGGTGACTGCTGCATGCTGCTGATAAGGAAATGATCAACTGTAACAGTCACTTGCCAACTGTATTTTGAATTTTTTAAAACACAACTTTTTAGAGATTTTTGCCTTTAATAAATGTGAGGAAGACAACTGTTTATAGGAAAATCAAATTTGCAAATATCAGTTCCAGTTCTGGAACTCTTTTTCAAAGAGAGATTAAAACAGGTCAGATGAGCCAATGTGAGGTGACAGTGGATCATTTCTCTGCTGCTGCTTAAGGAGATCTTTGTGTGTTCATCAAGAAAGAATTACTTATAGAAAACTATCCTTAATAAAACCATCTAGTAAGTGTAAGGAGTTTGAAGAGTGCAATTATTCAATAGATCTTCATTAACAGGAAACCCCCAAAATATTCTAATGTTTTGTTTACACAGTGTTTATTATCTTGCTGCATCAGTTGTTCTGACTCTTCGTTACACAGTAAGGAGATTCATTACATAGTAAGTGGAAAAATTTGCTCTGTTGTCTCCTCACAGGCATTTTTTTTCTAAGTGAAATTGGTATTTGGGATAAGCCACGGAAACCTCCATGTAGGTGTATGTCTTATCATACCAACCCTTTTCTAGGAAAATTCCCCCATTACAGATCCTGGAACACCCACCTCGTAACAGTCACAAACAAAGCATCAGTGACCTCTTAACATCAGTGGCTTATGCTACAAGCAGCTGAAATAAAGTTTCTTCTCCTCCCTCACAAGGTATATTGTCAATATCTTGGACATAAATCTGCCTTTTACATCAGTCTGCTGCACCCTAATTTGCAGTTTTGAAAACCTGCCAACCATAACCAAATGAAAACATTATCTCTCCCGACAGATTTGTGGAAGTTACACCCAAGAAATCTGCACATTTAGTCAAGATCTCTCATTCTTCTCTTGCAGATCAATCTATAATGTGGCTCTTCCAGCGTCATGGTGTGGAAAAAGAACATTTTTGATTCTGCCTACAGTCCTCATTGCTTTGAATTTGTCAAGGAGATATTCCTATGCAGATTCTTTCCAGACCACTTCAAGCAGACCTCTTTTAGCCCAGCATTCTACATTTCCAATTGAGAAAATACCTATTTAAGTATCTTTTTGCAACAATTGAAATCCAGATCACATCCAAGACAGTAGTCAAGAGCAGTCGTAATTTGATATCTGTAGTGGAGTTAGGTAGAAGAACACTCTTTTCCAAGTTCCAAAGTGGACTTTCTGCTGATATGAGCAAGTTGCTTGTTTCCCCTAGGACAGGCTCTCAAAACTTCAGGCACTTTGAGGATTTTTCAGATGTAATTTAGGATTGTCATACTTCTAAAAGCCTCTGATTTCCTTTGAAGTTTTGAATAGATCTGTTATTACTCAAACTTGCTTTTCACGAGTAGCTTAGCAACAAATGGTTGGTTGACCTTACTTCAACTTCTAATCTAGATATGATACAATTTGTTAAAAATGCCTGAAGTGTATCTTTAAGTTTTACTTACATTGTTCTAATACTGAAAAGACTTGTTGCACATTATAAATTCCATGACACATTCCTAGAGTGATGGGCACCAGGCAGAGCATCGAAAATCAAGGCTCATTTATATTAAGAAGTGAAACTGTTTTTTGAAGGCAGCAATGCTCATGGTCTGCTTGTTTGCATTATGGAGCATGAGGCTGTTAAAATGGAGCAATTCTAATTAACCTTTGTAATGAACCTTTATTGCTGGTGATGTGATCAAACAGGCACAAAACATTGTGCATGGAAAGCGGCCCAGCAGAAGGTTCTTCTCCCAGAGGGTGGTTGGGCACTGCAACAGGCTCCCCAGGGCAGTGGTCACAGCACCAAGCCTGACAGAGTTCAAGAAGCATTTGGGCAATAGTCTCAGGCACATGATGTGACTCCTGTGGATGGTCCTGTGCAGGGCCAGGAGTTAGACTCGATGGTCCTTGTGGGTCCCTTCCAACTCAGCATATTGTGTGGTTCTGTGATCTGGGGGTGCTGGTCAATGGCTGCTGAACATAAGCTAGCAGTGTGCCCATGTGGCTAAGAAGGCCAGTGGCATCCTGGCCTGGATCAGGAATAGTGTGGCCAGAAGGAGTAGGGAAGAGATTCTCCATCACCCTGTACTCAGCACTGGTTAGGCAGTACCTTGAGCGCTGTGTCCAGTTCTGGGCCTCTCACTATGAGAAGAACATTGAGGTGCTGGATTGTCCAGAGAAGGACAACTGAGTTGGTGAAGGGTCTAGAGAGTAAGCTATATGAGCTGAGGGAGCTGGGAGTGTTTAGCCTGTGGAAAAGGAAGCTGAGGGGAGACCTTTTTGCGCTCTACAACAACCTGAAAGGAGGTTGCAGCCAAGTGGAAGTCAGCCTCTTCTCCCAGGTAACCAGCAACGGGACAAGATGACATAGCCTAAAGCTGTACCAGGGAAGGTTCAGGTTGGACACCAGGAGAATTTCTTCATGGAATGAGTTGTCAAGTATTGGAGTGGACTGCCCGGGGAGGTCGTGGAGTCACTATCCCTGAAGCATTCCAAGGAATGACTGGGGATGGCACTCGGTGCCATGGTCCAGTTGATGAAGTGGTGATCAGTCAAAGATTGGACTCTATGATTTTAGAGGTATTTTCCAACCTAAATGAGTCCATGATTACTGCAACTTTTCTGCGTTCATGTGTGAGCTGGTGTTTATAAGGTATATCACAAAGCAGCTTGTGTGACTTAGAAAACATGCCAGAGAAATAAAGTACCTAAAATCTTCAGATGAGTGCTTCCAGCACATTTCTTTAACAGGATATTCTGTGGTTAGATGAATATCAGCATGTGTTTTACACACAAAACAATTATCTTTCTCATATAAAAACTAACTTATAGCTTGTTTTTATTTTGCTTCGTAGGATGATGTTGAAAGTACCATGACTGCTTTTGTCAAGTTCAGATACTTTCCTGTTCTTTCAGGTGTACACTTGTGTTTGAAAGTTTTAGGGCAAAGGGTAAAATGACAGAACAACAACAAAGAAACCCCACCTTACACTTCAGAATCTTGTCTATTTTAATCTCCTCAGAGCAAGATTTAGCTTGAAAGTGAGATGTCTGAAATGAGTACCTGCAGCTGAGACACTTTTCTGAGGTCCCTTTGTAATCACTGCAATTCAAATCAGCATAGCCTGTGCAGGTCTGAGAGTTGGCTCAGCTGTGCTGAGTGTGGGATTCAGGGTGCCCAGGGCCATTTGAGATGTTCAGTGGCAAGCCAGACCTATCTGCAGCATCTTGTTTATTTGTTTTTCCTGCAGTTCATGCCTGTCAGACAATGTTTTCTGTACATCTGAAGCTCAGTTCACTGCCTAAATCTCCTGTCTTGCTATTTCGGTCTTTGATCGCTAGGGATGTAAAGTAACAATATCTGATTAGAACTGAAGCAGAGATTTTTCCAAGTGTTTGGAGAAATCCTTTGAATTTTACATCCTCTGGCTGTATCCTTTGGAGTCTTCCTTACAAAGCACTGTGAAAACAGGTTTAGGCTTTCTTTTAATTTATTTTTTTTACTGTCTTCAGTTTTTTTCTGTATATTTTTATTAAATATATATATACATACAATCCTAAAGGATTAATGGTTTAATGATTTTCCTGATCTTACTTTAAGTGGTCTTATTAAAATAACTGTTTTCACTCAATCATCAACAGCAAAAAAAATCTTGCTTCATCTTATTCCATTCTGCAGGTATTTAAATCTACTTGGAGCAGGAGTTATGGGTTTTTCCTAGGCTAGCCTGAAGAAATTTGGATTGAAAAAAACCAAACTCTCTGAACCCTTACCCTTTCAACTTCTTGAGCAGATATAAATATTAAAGTTACAAATCAATGAGGGAAGAAAAACTCAATTCATGTTTTTACAGAGCTGTCTTAGAGTGTGTGATCAGCGGCTTAACTCTCTAGTCAGAGTCCAAATTTACGTAGTCCTGAGCCAGATTAAATATTCCCTGGCTGTCTCTCCATACAGTCCTGTGCGTATGCAATACAGTCTCTCAGTTAACTACCTGCCTTTCATTCTCTGATCTTCCTGTTACTGGACAAATTTCATGTTTTCCCAGCTGAAGTTTCAGGGCAGTCCTGGGTGCTTAGTTCCTATGGAAACAGACTAATGTCTTCACACAAACTGGACATGCTGAGTTGCTGTGGCAACACAAGTAAGAAATTCTAATAGGTGTAGAAAATGTAGTCCATGCTGACTGCTAAGTCTGAGCATCTGCCACCTGCCAGGAGCTGGTGCTGGATGCCCCAGAAGGGAGTGGAGAGCTCTCTAGGATGCAGATGATGGCCTGAAACCTTTGAAACAGCAGAATCTTCCTCTCAGCTTATGTATCTTTCTGCATTTAATGATGAGAATGCGCTTGCTTTGTGTTATGTAGCTTCCCAGGGGATTTACGTCTGTTATTGATGATTTGGCTTGTAGAGGTCAAAGAGGAATGTCTGGTTTTTGTCAGCAGCTTGCAAATGTTTCTAACTGAAGTGTACCTGCTGGCAATCCTTTGTGCATCTGGATGTACAGGTAGAAAACAAGGTCCAGTTTGAAATATTTTCTTGTATTTGAAATAAGGAATGCATTTCAAATGCAGTGAGATGAGTCAAGGAAGATCTAGTCATTGTAGATTTAAAAGCTAGTAAAATAAGAAGTTTGAATTACTTACAGAAGATACAAAGATTCATACATATTTACCTGGCAGAAAATGAGGTGTGGGAAAGAGACTTGAGATAATGGGATAGAGGAATAAGTAAGTTCAAATTGAGTAGCCTGTTAGTCATGCAAGAGGGGCTTTTGCCGATGTTTATTTAAAAATCAGGTATGTTAGTTAAAGCACAGTATGACCTTTCTCCTCACTAAGTCAGAAGTGGTGCCTGGCTTATTCCTGATAAAGAGGGAAAAAGGTTGCTAACCTGATTGACCAGATCAGGACGGGGAGAAGGGGGGTCATCTGGGTTCCCCATTTGGTCTTGTTGATCTTTGCTCTGAAGTGTGTCCCTCTTGATCAAACAAAGGTCAGTGCAGAACACAGTCAAATTTTGAGCATCAGCTCCAAAAAAGATGAAGAGGAGACAAACCATTTTAGAGAAGACTCATCTGTTTCAGTTAAATTTATGAAAACTACACCCCCAAGGGTGATCATGGGTGGAAAAGTGTTCCAGGGAGGTTCTGCTCCGATGCATGCTCCAAAATGGCATTATGGGAGATATGACAGCTCTAAATGTCAGCTGTTTGAGTGATTAAAGTAAAGAAATTATGTCCATGAAGGTTATAATCTAGGGGCTTCTGTTCACTATAAGATGAAAAAAAAAAGCCTTTATGTTTTGAATGATACATTCAAGTCTAAACAGTCACAGGTGCTCTTAGACTACAGGGAGGGGAGAGAAAGTGTATATACAGTGTAACTGCTAAATTTTTGGGGAAGACTTCTAAAAATTAGAAACTTGAAGGTAGGTACCCAAATGCAGGAGCACGAAAACTAACTCTAAGGGGTGCAAAAAGCAGCTGAGTGCCTCAGTGCCAACCAGTGTGAGCATGTGTGCTTGCCATGTGTGTCTTAAGGCAGCCATCCCCTGCCTCCACAGCAGGCTGAACCACTGTTGAAGTGCATCCAATGCTTCTGGTAGCTCATACTGTTTGGAGCACTGAAATTTATTCCTGAATACCACAGTCAATGTAAGTTTTAAGTAAGGTAGACTTCACCTGCCACCTCCCCTTAGCTGTTCAACAAGATGAGTGAATAAAAGAAGAGGATATTCTTTATGACAGCATGTCCAAATGTTTTTTAATAACCCTCTTAAATCCATCTACCATCCTCTCAAGATTCTACAGCAATCCTCCTAGGAAAAATAAGTTTATTAAGAGGACTTTGATACACTGGTCAAATGAACGATGTTCTTTTCTTTTGGTGCAGAGATTCCTGTGAAATCATTTTCCTGTAAATAACACTGAATAATGAAATCTCAAATAACAGATTTCATGCGTAAGTAGTAGTAATATGCAGAGATTTCTCTGCGTATTTTGAAACCAGTGAAACAATTTTAATAATTTGATATCTTCCCTGCTGTTTTTCACAAACTGTAGAAAACTTGCCAGCAAAGCTTCGGAGCTTACATGCTGAATTACTCCCATGTCCTCTTCTTGAGAAACAGCTAGGGACTTGACCAGCCCTCCCAAACCTGCATCCTGGAAACCACGCAGCTTGGTATAGGCAGCTTTGTCTCTGTTCAGGTGCTTAATGTGAGGGATGCTGGTGCTATAGGATTGGTACTCTGCTAGCTTTGGACTTTGTGAATATATTAAAGACGAACCCTGCCAAAAATGTTTTTGCAAACTTTATCCTGTTTACCTAATATTAAGTAATTAATCTGGGGAATTTCAGTAGTAGGATTTCTCTGGCTAAACCCTATTGGGGTAAGCTGAGAAAAAAACTGGGGAAAGCGTTTTTTTTATGCTGTGTAGGTGACTGGGCAGTCCACCATGGTTTCTGAGTTTTATCAATCCCGTCCTGGAAGGAAATTGTTTCCTTTGCTTCTCCTCTTTTTGTAGGACAGCAGCATTATGCTGACAGCTGTTAGGGTCATTAGGGTCTTCTCTGATCTTTAACTTGGATGGAAAGAGGTTCTTTCTTTATATTTGAGACATAACCTCTCAAAAATTCCATTCAAGAGGACCTTTGATCAGGCCTTGCAATGTCCTGCAGAACCACAGACAGCCAGTGAACAAAGGCAAGGAAGGGAGTTCTGGATTGATAACATACCAGTTTCTTCTGATATAGGATGTTTGGTGAATTGTTTTTCAGACTGGTTTATATATCACTTTGGCTGGTGAGACTAATCTCTCTCTTAGGTTGCCTCATCAGTGCTATCATCTCAAAATGTCTCTCTGCCTTACTCCTTCAAATTTAAGGGCTCAAACCACCTCGTGTTCATGAACATAGCTTACTACTGCACAGCAATAATGACTTGTGTCTGTGTCTCTGTCCCTTGTACCTAACACTGTGGTCACCTTTCTCCTCAGCAGCGCTCTCCCATGCTCTATGCTGTTCTCTTTACTTACCCTTTAAGCTGAGTAACTGATAAACAGTCAAATTAAACTCAGATCAAACATCTCAAATTTCAGTTGTCTCTTCTTTCTGTTTCAGACATAAAGCTGGTGTGCCCTCTTTTTTTTTTTTCTTCTCATTCCAGTTTGTCTAAGACAAGAAATAGCATCTCCCAGCAAAGGACATCTTGTTAAAATTAAAAAAAACCCAACACAACCCTTTAGCACATGTTGAGGACATAAGAATATGATGGCTTGCCTATGTGAGGGAGAGATTTGCCAATCTGTCTTGATAAGGCCTTGTAATGAAAGTGTATTTTATCTCAGGGGGCACTTAAATCTGTGTAGCCTCTCTGGAATTTTCTTAGTAAAACAAGAGTAATTTAGTAAAATAATGTGTCAGTGTATCTATAGTGACTAAATAGCTTCTCCCAGAAATTAATTGCTTTGGAAAATAATTTTTAAACATTCATAACCGATAAGGATCTGGCAACAAAACTTGTAAGTAGAGGCCAAAATTTTATGTAGTCTCTTTCTAATTATTACTACAACTATTTCAAAATGACCATAAAGAAAAATTGACTGCAGCTCCTTTCCTTTTTTATCCTCTCCCAGAAGTGAAGATAACCCACGAATCCTGTGCATAACTGCTTGGTTTTTTCAACTAGAAATTACAGTTTTGTATATTCTTCAAAGTAGCAGAAAATTTAATTAGATTTTTTTTCTGCAAGCTAAGGATGATTAAGAGTAACTGCTTGAAATATGTTTACATCAATTATTACCTTTTGTTGAGTACCAGTAGTAAAAACACTGGTGTCAGCTTCCACAGCCCATCAGTTGCCACTGGGAGAACTTGCAGTGAACTCTACTTTGATATCCCAACATGTCCTCCGGCAAAATTGTGTAGCAGATTTAATGCTTCTGGTTTTGTCTGTGCTGCCTCATGGCGTTTGGTTTTGTGGCATCACTGAACCATACTTGTTATACCAGGAGCCATAAACAAACACTGCTAGACAGCTTAGATTTTGCTAAAACAGTTTCATCTGTTAAAAAGCCAGACAATGCATTAGATCAAGGCAGTGAGGTGTCCTGATCTGACACGCAAGCTGAATGCACCAGAGTTTTTTTACTTTAAGGTGCCTGGCTTTGGTTCTCTGTGTTAGTTTCTGTAGTCCAGCTCTGAAAACCAGCTTATGCCATGAACCTGGAAAATGCATGCATAGATCTCTTTGCATATAGCAGAGATCCTCTTGACAGCACCTTGCCAGTTGCAAGGGTGCTTTTTCCCATTTGCAGGCACGGCTATGTAGAGGTTCAGTCATCAATGAAAACCTATATTCCCCAAAACATATGTAGATACAGCAGAATAAACAGGAGTTCCTTTGGTTAGAGGCATTAAAAAAATAATTATCCAAAGTGATTTGTTGCCATAATCCTATAACAATTGGATAGTTACCATAGTAATGAAAGTGTTGCTCAGCATAAGAGAGAAAATAGCTGGACTGTTGGACCTTGCCATGCATGGTTTGGAACAACACTTAGTTCAAATTCCACTCACTGGGAATAAAGCCCACAGAACAATGCCATACTTAATGAAACAGGGCAATAACAAGACAAGAGTATGTGTCAGATGGGTAAAATCCTACAAAAAGAGGTACAGAATACAATTTTTGACTGTATGCCATGCACAGTTGTAGTGCTAATGGCATGCAGTGTTTTTGGCAGTCCAGATGGCTTCCTAAGTGAAAGTGTGTTTGCTTTCATTTCCCCTTTCAAATAGACTGGTATCACAGTGTTTGCAAATAAATTTTATGTACTCAAGAGAGTATAAGACGTATTCAGAATTTATATCCTTTTAGGCTGTGAACAGTGAAACCCAGAGATAGTGAGGTTTTACTCAGTAAATAATGATTATATAAATTTAAAATATTTACTCCATAAATAATGATAATATACACTTTTTAATGCAATGGAATCATCACTTGGTAAGGCTCTTAAAACTTAATCTATTTCTAAACATGACAACAATGCTTGTGAATTGTGTATTTGGATGCTCACACAATCTGAACACTTGAAAAAGTAGCTGACCTATCAAACCCCAGATCATAACCCAGGGTTACCTGGGAGTACATCTTAATGCATACTGCTTGACAGGTGGGCAGAATAAATCCATCACTCAGGCACAGGGGTTACTTCCTTTCCATTATACATTGGATGTGACTGATCCTGCAACTGCAAAAAGACCCCTTGTTGTTTAGGCTGGGGCTCTATGCACATTTGAGTACAATGCATGTCAAGTCTAGGAAGCAGAGCTCATCCCCACTCTGGATGGGGTTTTTTGATCTTGCTCGTGAGAGGCCACGGCATCAACAGGGCATCCCTCTTTCATCCTCAGTCCTGACCTACTGCTCTTATCTCAGATTTAAAGAGACTGAACTAGGTTGAGAACTTGGTTTAATGAAGATGCTTCAGTCTTCTCATATTTCATTAAATTGACTACTTGTTCCTCCCAAAATGGAAAACTGCTGGCCATCCCTTGCCCAGCAACTGCTGTGGAGCTTTGCCAGGATGTCAAGAATATGAATTCTGTGTGCAGGGTACAACTGGCTTAGCTTACTTCTGTGCCCACTAATCATTCATCCCTTTGGAAATAATAGATCTTCCTGATCGCAAGGTTTAGTGGGTGAACTCTTCTTTCCAACCTAGGTTTGTGTGTTGCAAAGTGCTGAAAATAGTTTTAGCAGTGGTGGCACCAGCGACTAGAATGTGAACTCCTAGGCACTGAAAAAAACCCACTTCTGGCTGATGCTGTGATAGTGTCTATCCTAGTACTTGTGAAAATGCTTAGTTTGAAAAACACTCCTTCTTTTGGATAAGAAACCTATTAGCCACTAGTGAGCAGGGCAGCATCCATGAATGTGGGAGGATTTCAGTCCGCTCTCCTTGTGGAGCGACAGAATCAGCATGTCTGGCTTCTCAAAGCCATCCTGACCACTGAGCTGTAGGGTAGCAATGACCTTAAAACAGTTCAAGTGTGGCTTCTGTCCTGAGACTGTGTTGGTTTAGATGTGGGGAACCACATTCAGCTGAGGAACATTGGCCATGAGTCCCTAGTGGACATGGTGCTCTCTCATGTAGCGGCTTTTTGACAGGGGTTGGCTTTATGTGCATCTGTGAGGTCATCAGCTAGCTTATTTTCTGCTGAGCACACTGATTTTGGTCAACCCTTTTTTGGAGCAACACAACTGACTGTATAGATGTCTGTGCTGGGACCAAACGTACTTCCTAGCCTGGGTGGTAGTTAAAACTGGAACGAAACAACAAGGAGAGCTGCAGTGCTTTATCCAAAATTGACTGGGGCTCTTCAGTATCTGTCACTTATGAAAACGTGGACTTGAAAATAGTGCCCACTGTCTTATTACTGGGTTGGGGTGATTTCATGTGTTGGTGGAGGTGAAGGGCAGGAAACACTTTACTCCTTCTCTCTGCCTCACCTCAGCCTTCACTAAAGAGAAGAAATGGCAGCATAATATTGAGAAACACAGGTGTTGAAGAGGACATGAACTTGACACAACCCGTAATTTCAGAGTGCCTCAGAGCATTGCTTGAAAAAATGCCAAGCTAAATAGCCAGAGAAAACAGCCGAGCTAAATGTAAATGTTTTGACTGGCGTGTTATTTTACTGACATTTTCACAAGGGTGTTTGGAGACGGGAATGTGATGCCTTAAGAAGTGTTTGAAAAAGAAAATGAAACCAGCATGAAATTCTGTAATGTGCCTGCAGAAACCCAGGGGTGATCCCACGGTGCAAAGTGTTACCTTCTTTTTTCCTTTGGTTTCAATGAGCCCGAGGTCAGGCCCTGAACACGTATTCTCCTGGAAGGCTGGAGGCAGGGCCTTAGTACTGCATGTACTAAGAAGGTTCCTTCTCCTTCTCAGACTTTGACAGGTAGGGCTGGTATCCCTTTACAAGGGGTATTAGGCTCTGGAACCAGAAAGTCAGACAACTGATGAGATGGGCGAAGGTTCTTCTGCGGTAGTGGGGCCTCCTAAAACAACACCACCTGCAGCACACATCAAGATCTCCTCTGTCAACAGGAAAAGAAGGGTAATTGTAATAGGAGACTCCCTTATAAGGGGAATGCAGTGCCCGATAAGCAGACCAGACCCAACTCACAGGGAAGGCTCCTGTCTCCCAGGGGCATTACTGAGAGATAAGTAATGCTTAAAGATCCCTAAAATACCTGGATGACAACTTTATGGAACAGGTCCTAAAAGAGCTGTCTTGGAGAGATGCTGTCCTTGATGACTGTGAGCTCTCAGATGACCCTGAAATTGTGCGGGATCTGCTGCTCCAGCTGGATCCCTACAAATCTAAGGGCCTGATGGGATTCATCCCAGAATCCTCATAGAGCTGGCTGATGTAATCACAAAACCTCTCTCGATGATTTTTGAGCAGTCTTGAGAATCCAGAGAGGTCCCAGATGACTGGAAGTTTGAGAACATTGTCCCAGTTTTCAAGTAGAGCAAGAAGGAGGACACCGGAAACTACAGGCCTGCCTGTCTCACTTCAGTGCCTGGTAATGTTAGGGAGAAGATTATTCTGGAAAGTATTGAAAAACACCTGGAAGTCAACACAGTCACTGGTCACAGCCAGCATGGCCTCTTGAGGGGAAAGTCCTGTTTATAAAACCTGATTTCCTTTTATGACAAGGTAGCCTGCCTAGTAGATCAAGGGAAGCAAATTGATGTAATCTTTTTGGATTGCAGTAAAGGTTTCCATACTGTCTCTCACAGGATCCTTCTGGGCAAACTGTCCTGCACAGCTGGATAAACACATCATGTGGTGGGTGAGCAATTGGCTCATGGGTCAAGCACAGAGGGTAATAGTCAGGGGGGTGACATCAGGCTGGTGACCTGTCACTAGTGGGGCTCTACAGAGCTCCATCTGAGGCCCTGTGCTCTTCAGCATCTTCATAAATGACTTGGACACAGAACTGGAAGGGATACCAGGCAAGTTTGCAGATGACACAAAACTGGAAGGAGCTGTTGACTCCCTTGAAGGCAGGGAGGCCCTGCAGAGAGACCTCGACAAATTAGAGGACTGGACAATCACCAACTGTATGAAGTTCAACAAGGGGTAGTATCGAATTCTGCACCTGGGATGGGGCAATGCTGGATGTACATAGAGACTGAGGAGTGAGATGCTGAAAAGCAGTGCCATTGAAAGGGACCTGGGGGTTCTGGTCACTGGCAAGTTAAATATGAGCCAGAAGTGCCCTGGCAGCCAGGAAGGCCAACCCTGTCCTGGGGGGCATCAGGCAAAGCATCAAGTTCAAGGGAGGGGATTGTCCCGCTCTGCTCTGCACTGGGGCGGCCTCACCTTCAATATTGTGTGCACTTTTGGGGACTGCAATATAAGAAAGACATTAAGCTATTGGAGAGTGTCCAAAGGAGGACAATAAAGATGGTGAAGGGCCTTGAGGGGAAGCCTCATGAGGAGTGGCTGAGGGCACTTGGGGTGTTCAGTCTGGAGAAGAAATGACTGAGGGGAGACCTCATTGCAGTTACAACTTCCTTGTGAGGGAAGGAGGAGGGACAGACACTGATCTCTTCTCTGTGGTGACCAGTGACAGGACCTGAGGGAATGGCCTGAAGTTGTGTCAGGGGAGGTTTAGGTTGGATATTAGAAAAAGGTTCTTCCCCCAGAGGGTGGTTGGGCACTGGAACAGGCTCCCCAGGGCAGTGGTCACAGCACCAAGCCTGACAGAGTGCAAGAAGCTTTTGGACAATGCTCTTGGGCATATGTTGTGACTCTTGGGAATGGGTGCAGGGCTAGGATGATGCTTGTGGGTCCCTTCCAACTCAGCATATTCTGTGATTCTTATTCTTTGATTCCTGCTGTCATTTGGGCCTGCAGGTAGCTCTTTTGATGAACATTAACAGTAAACATATGTCTTGCTCTTCCTCTCTTCACATCAGACAGAAGTTAATAAAATTGCTATTTTGTTTCAGATCTCCTCTGCTGCTTCTGTATACAGGGTAGTTTATTCAAGTCTAGTCTGCTGTTGAAAACAATCCTGGAACTGTTTTTTTAACAAAAACTACCTTGTGTGTGAAAATAATTGTCTTTTTTTGCAGAGGTATAATTACCACAGGCACTGTCAGAATTGCATAATTTAAGTCCTTTATCCCCTAGAAGAAAAGGAACTAATCATTAAAAGCATTCTCATTATTTAGGAAGAGCAAACTTCTTAAAAGAAATGCAGTTCTTTGGTGGTAAGTGACTTGATTGATCCCAAGGAGCATTGCAAGACTTGTCTGTGTGAACCCCAGGGAGATGTGAGC
>JAWWMP010000116.1:80336621-80438703 GCA_035047865.1 Dendrocincla tyrannina | reverse complement strand
CTTTGGTGGTAAGTGACTTGATTGATCCCAAGGAGCATTGCAAGACTTGTCTGTGTGAACCCCAGGGAGATGTGAGCTTCATTTCAGCTTTTGTTTTAGGTAAGAGGAGGGATCTGAATGTACATACCCTATTTGCAGAAAACTGTCCCTGTGCACACCATCTTCTAAAGCAGAGTCTCTGGAGTGCTCTGAGATGAGAGTTAAGCATGTTCTCCTGGATCATTGGCAGCCTAGGGCCAGAGCTGCTGCTAAGACATCTTTGGGCCGACAGATGGAAGATTTCTTTATGGAATATGTTCCTTCTAACCTGTTCATGGATATATTAGGATTTTTTGCCACTGCCAAGAAATTCTGTTCAAAGGGTCTGGAAGTCTGAGGTGAGCATCTCGTGTGTCCTGCCTGCCTGGTTGTTGGCCTCTGGTCTCTGCAAGGGCCTAGATCCATATCATCTTTATTTTACCTTGTGACTACATCTCCTGAAAAGCTGTTAAGACAGCTTTTTATTCCAATTACTCTGTGTCTCACTTATGCTTCTCACTCTTGATAGGTACTTTACACAAGAGAGCAAATATGTCAAGAACGTTTTTACGATGCTCTTTTCCTCTGTAACCTGCCATTTGACGAGTTATCACTGACACTAAGCAGCTATCCTGTCTGTGCAAGTCACTTTCTGAAATATCTGGTAAAACAAATTCCTTGGCTGGTATTGCCATTAGTTTTGTTAGAGAACACCAGCTTGATCTTTATTTGTTATTTTGTCTGCTATGCAGCATGATACTCTTGCAAATCAAACTCTGGTAGGTTGCCACTGAAGAGTGGCATCATCAAGAAGTTTCCTTTCAGCTATCTTTTTCTGTCCTCTTTAAAAAGATGTTTTTTCCCAAAGTGATCATTGTCCTCTAGTGTGGACTACTGACAGTGTCTTCATTCAATCTTGCCAACCTGGAGCTAGCTTTCTGTAAGTCTCTTCCCCAGTGAGCTTTCAATGACAAGGTGAACTTTAGCTTAGTGTAGCTCCTCAACCACCATGGTTTTCCTGGAACTTGTGGCTATTGCTTCTGATTTCCATGTTCCCTTCCCAGCTGTAATTTTAACAATCTTCTCCAGAGTGAAAAGGGTAATTGCAGAACTGACCAGTCTGGACAGGAGATGGGCTGCTTGCAAGAAAAGGCTGTAGAAGTGAAAATGTCCCAGGACACACCTTTTTATCACGTGGTTTTGACATAGAATCATAGAATGGTTTGAGTTGGAAGGAACCTTAAAGATCATCTAGTTCCACTCCCACCAGCAAGACTTTTCTTTTTGAATGTGTGTTGTATCCTGTACTTATTTTTGATAGTTAACACTTAGAAATCTGCCATTCCTTACAGGTTAGGCAGTACCCAGACCCTGTCCATTAACTTGGTTGATAAATGATCACGTTCAGCAAGTAGAAGAGTGGGCAAATGCTGTTTGCTCTGAAATTGGTTAGAAAAATCTTTGCATGATTCTATATAGCTGAAAAGCCCAAACTTGGGATGGGAAAATTTTGAGCTGTACAACACACCCTGTTCCTTTTTAAGTGTTATGACATCCTCAACAGCGAGAAAAAAAAAAAGGTTCATCTAGCAGTAAACCTTCTGGGAGGGTAAGATTTGAACTTAAACACTTTTTCACGAGTTGCATAGCAATGTAATTTGCTTGCTATCACATGCTGTGTGATCTGAATTTTTCATTCAGTTTCTGATTATGAGTGTCTCAAAACTGGGACAATGCTCATCAAGCATTTGTTTTTACAGTATTTGCAATTGTTGATCTGCCTTCAAACAAAAGTGTCAATGGACAGAACAATGTTCTACCTTTATACGTGGTGGTGGTGACAGAGGGGTGAGAGACTTGATTCACATTCCATAGCTACCCAGAAATCAAGTGTAAGGCATTCAGCTCACTACTGTCTGTAGTCAGGGGGACGAGGATGGGAAAGAACTTCTACAGAGCATGTTTCACTTAACTGCAGACATGTTTCCACTAGGCAATGAGTCCCATCTTTCCCTTCCCTTTTCCTGTACAGGACCTGACTGGAATGTACCTTTTTTCACTTCACAGCAGCTCATATGATGCTTTGTTTTGGGTTTGTGATTAAACAGTGTTGATAACACACTGATATTTTAGCTATTGCTGAACAGTGTCTGCACAGCATCGAGAGCTTCTTGGTTTCTCATATCCATCCCTGTCAGGGAATAGATTGCGGTTGGGGAAGGGACACAGCCAAGCAGATGTCCCAAACTAACTAAAGAGTTATTCCATGCTATATAATGTCATACTCGGTAACAAAATGGTCAGGACAGGGTTTAGGGAGATGAGCAATATTTTTTTGCTCATGGCTGGGCATCAGTCCACCTGTGGGAGGTGATGAGTTGCCTGTCATCTTCTATTTAAATATTAAAATCTCAATTTGTTTTGATCTGTGCAGATAAGGACACTTAGTTTCATTATGACTTGTATAGTGTGATTCCATAAAGTTGTCTATTATTTATATTACTGAAGCTGTTTGAAATTCACTCCCTTCTCAAACACCAGTGTAGCAAGAGAATTAGGATATTGTCACTGAAGGGCTTTTTCATATTTGACGGTTTAAACATACCTAGTGTTCTCATTTTAGAGTAGACACAGAGGGCTGAATAGTGCTTGAACCTCGTGTTACCCATCTCTGTCCTCTTTCCTGTCCCACTAAGTTTCATTTGAGAACAAGTTACCAGTTGGGATCTTAGGAACAGTGCCAACTTGGAGACACAGCGTGACTTGAATTAGGCCTGGCAAAGTCATTGGACTGAATTTTGCACCTAAGTGAGCTGAAAAGAGGTTTGTTTTTTGTTTTTTTGGGTTTTTTTGTTTGTTTGTTTGTTTTCCCCTACCGAAGAATGATTTTAAATGGATACAAACCCCCCCTCATTGAGTATAGACTTATAAATTCCATACCTGTATAGCCTCTGACACAAGAGGCTTTCACTGAAACAAGGCTGCATGCTACCTATCAAGGTTTTCAGTGCTGTAGAGAAAAAATTTTCCATACTGTGAAATAGTCTTTGAACTGTTGGATGCTTCAAGTGCCAGGCTCTCAGGAAAGAAAGGCCTGCACGTTAGCAAGTTCAGCCCTTTCTATTTACTAGCAAGCCTTCTGTGATGGGGTCAGCCTCATTCAAAGGAGCAGGAATGAATATACCTCAGCTGGTGAAAAGTTCTTACCTCCTGTCCTCATGCTGGCCAGAAGGATTCCTGTATCCATTATCCTTGGTCTCCATGCTCTCCATCTGCTGAGGTCCTTGGCCTCTGAAGCACTGTAAGTCTCATTATGCAGAAGATAGAACAGAGTATGGCCTTCCTCTGACACAGTAGGCAGCTTAAACAAACTCTTTTGAAGGCAAGAGTCAGATTTGAAGCTGGCCAAAAATCTTGAGACCTCCAGATGAAACTGGAGGTACTTTGCTATTCAAACAGTATGTGCTTAAATATTAATAGCTATTTCTGAGCCCTATCCGAGACCAACTGGAAAGATTATTTCTTTGAAGAAATATGACTTACAAAGATCAGAGGCTAAAAAAACCCTGATCATAGTGGAAGAATATCTTGCTTTATCACAGGAAACTTTTCAAAGCTGAAGGCATCTAAAAGCTGGTATGTTGCAGACTTCAGTGAGCTGTGGTTTTATACCAACTGAAGACCCAAAATGAATTTTTTGAAACAGCAAACTCATTAAAGAGCAAAATCTTCACTGGAGATTAAATGAGAGATGGGTTCTAAAATGATATTTTGTGTTTAAAGTGCCTAACAGAAATGGAAACTTAAAATTTTAGGAGTTTCTGCTGATCATTTTGAAGGAAGGAGGCAATTCCTTCCCACCAAGGATCTTTTCTTTCACTATAGATGGTGGGTCACTCTTGATTATGTATTTCTTCCATACACCCACCAGTGCTGGTGCATTGTGACAACTGTGCAGAAATCATAAACAGGGTATGTTTCTGTAATATAATAAGCTCTATTTAAGGGGCTCCCCAAACCAATATTTTAAGAAGGAACATCCTTCTTAAATGAATGTTGTCATTACAATGGCTGTTCAGTATCTGTGTGAGTTATGTTGGACTGTTGCTGTTTTTGTAGAAGTGGGTGTGTTGATCTATGAATTCTGAAGTAACCAAATTGCCACTGTGCAATCAGCACAGAACAAATACCTCCTTACAATCATACTGTCAGCATTTTCAGAGAAGTGCTTCTTTCACCTCTTTCATGACCCTCCAGGGATTTACTTTTACCAGACGAGTCTGGCAAGCATAGTTCATAACTATACTGTGTACTGAAAACCACAGACTAAAGAACAATTTTGGTTTTGTGGTATATAATGCAATCTGCCCTCTTTCCACGCTTTGTTTGCCCCTCACAGATCTATTCTGTAAGGAGTAAACTACTTCTCTCTCTTTGTTTTTGGAGTATACACTTCTACTTTACAGGTTTCAGTCACCTTTCCTTTCAAACTACTTAATAGATTAAAATGTATCAAGTTAAAATCTCATTCAAATTGTACTTGGCTTTGAAGATGCAGCTTCTCCTTCAGACCAGAAGGACTGTGTACATGTTAGTTTGGCTGTCTAGTTATATTAGTTTCTCTTGGTTTATCTAATAAAAGAAACTCACTCACAGCAAACAATGCCTCACAGAAAGTAGTGTAATAATCCTTTATGGAGAGCTGTATGGTAGTTCAATGACACTGTTTCTCGAGAGGTCGACCAAGATCAAAGAAACAGGAAGAGAAACAAAAGAACTGCAGAGAAGGGTCTCCTTACCAAGAAGCCTGGGGGTACTTTAAGGGAAAGATTTCCTTTCCTCCAGCCTCATAGCTGCCAGTTCCTTACAGGCAACTTTAGGGACAGTTGAATTTTAGTGCAAATGTCTGTGAGCCCTTGTGACCCTGATGTCTGAAGGCCCCTGTGAGCTTAGGGTGCTTCTGTCGCTTTAAATAGGGTTGCAACCCCCGGACAAAACTGCCTCAGCTTCCACTGCAGAAGTGGTCTTTTGTGCAGCACAGCAGAATCTGTGCAGTACAAGCAAATTAGGCTTACCTGTTTCTCAGATTGCAAAATAGAGTAACCATAACCTGGAGGAACTCTTGCTTTGGGCAGTTAGGCATACTCGCGATTTCCACCACTTGACATGGCTTATCAATTGCAGGGGGTGACTGTGACTTTCTGATAAGGCTCTGAAGTACATGCTGCAGCTCAGAAAATCTCGGTGACAGGGAGCACATTTCTGTGTTGCTACTTACTAATGTAAGCTTGACAGTCGCTGCAGATTAGTTTGCTGTGGTATGACAAAACTGTAATCTGTAGAATAAACTAGTGACTCTAGTAGTTTCATGGGAATAAAGCTGCTTCATATCCAACACAATATTTAGAAAACAATACCTGGAATCTATTGCAATTAAGCCTGCCTGTCTCTCTTTCATTGCTTGGGTTACAAGATCAAACTGGAAACCTTTGAGGGCTTTTTTATCCCTCTCCACCTTACTGAAACAGCAGCTGTTCCAGGAACAAAAAGATGCTCCATAAATTAGGATGTAATATGATAGCTGAAAAGAATTTATTCTATGATCAAAATACCAAGCAAAAGGGATGCTGTGCTAATGCATTAACAAAAATGCATTAACAAAAGGACTAGATGAGGGGATCTGTGCAGGCACAATCTAGAAAAGTTGCCCAGGTAGGCAAAAGGGTATAAAGACTGGCAGAGGATTAATCTGACAAATTAAAGAACAGACTGCAAGTATTGTGGGCAACTCATTCTTTTCAGAAGCTATACTTGACCGAGATGTAGCTGCAATTGTTGGGAGGACAATTTGTCTGGCTGGTGCTGGAATAATGCTAATCTACCTTCACTGTAAAATTGAAATGGGTTCCTAAAAGGAAAAAGGAGATGCAGAGTTCAAGACTAGGAATCTTATCCAAAGAATGCTAATTATAATTACAGACTTACCATAAGAATGTACCAGGAAACAACTCACAGAAATGGTATTAAGATCTACAAACTCCATGGGGAAAGGAGGCAGCATTTTCAGCAGTTGAGTGTAAGAGCATGGGAATAGAGCTCTGAGAGGGGAAGGTGGATTCTCTACTGCCACCATGGGCAAGGAGGTTCTCTCAGAAGCTATTCCACTTGCACAACATGGCATTCCCCCATAGTTTTCCTGCAACCTTAACGTAATTCTATTAAACCTATTAATGCAATCTTAAAAAATTATCACTTGTGAAAGTGATATTGCTACAAGACATGAGCGCAGTGTGACAGTAACACACTTTTTATTCATTATCTGCAGATTTGTATCTAACCTGCCCAGGTGGCTTCTGTTAACACTTCACTCTGCATTCATGGATGTTTTAGTCTTACCTTCTAATTTACTTTCTTGTGGAAAGGTACATAAAATATGCTTTCCCCTATAATATTATTTCTCTTAAAACATGACAAAGGGAGGAACTCAGCAGAGTTTTCAGGAAAATCAAAATCAATTTTTGGCAACTTTGAACCCTGAATTTGTAAGTATAATTGTCTATCAAAAGCACCAGGAAGCCAACTCGGGCAGCCTGTCTGTAGATGTGCAACCTTGAGAAGATTTTCAGAGTGTAGTATGGAAAAAATTATAAAAATATTGAAGATTTTTTTTTATATTATTTTTATTAGCATACAAATGGAACCAAACAACTTTATTCCTGTAACATAGTCATACTTGTCATAAGTATGACTGAAAAATCCCTCTATCATCTTCTGTTTAAATCACCACAAATCTGGAAGAACTGCAAAGATCTTTACTCTGTAATAATGTTCCTTTTCAAGACTGCTTTTTTAATTTGTCAATTCTAAATAAGTTTCCGTGAGAAGAGTTGCTTTTTTCCCTTTGTTGTTGCTTTCTAGATGGCTGCTGAACCCCAGGCAGCTACTAACTACACATGAATCTTAAAATTTGACAAATGAGAATGAGCAGTAGAATGAATTTCTGCAGAATTTGTGCTTTAATTGTAAATGCTGTTTCTAGCTGTGTGCACCACTAAAACCAGGCCTGATGCTGCAGCTGCTGAGCTGTAAGAGGGCAGCTACTGCACATGAAGCTCCATGCTCATTCTGGTCACCTGCAATGTATCTGCACTGCCTTTCTTCTTCCCTCAGTTCAATTCCTTTTCCTTTTGAAAATTCCCACTGCTGCCTCTATTAGGAGGAAAAGACATTAATGATGTGCATGAAGAGTCAGAAAATAAGATGACAGGAGGAATGGAAAAAAGATTATGCAGCACCCTCATGTACACTTGCAGTTGTGCACCTGCAGTTTCACATCTCATCAGGCAAAACCACTGTGTTTCTTCCACTGCAATCTCAGACATGTTACTGTTATTGAATAGTCATTAATTCTGCATTTTCACTAATAACAAGCATTAGAAGCAAAACAAAGAATCTTTAGAAAATGTTACAATTCTTGGTCATTAGTCTGTGGTTTGTTTTCATTTGGATTCTTCAGCATTTTGTATAAAAACTCTAAAATCTTTTCTAAAAGGACAAAGCAAAGGAAATGTGGTAGAAGTGAGGTATTGGCTACATAAGGCTTCTTTCTTTTTAGAGGGAATTTGAATGCTTTATTTTTTTTAAGGCTCAGAAAAATGAACAAAAGCCTTAGTCATTCTACCTTTTCAACTACAGTGGAAATAGCAGGAGATGGGATGTTCCTGGCTTGCCATTGTGGTTACTCACATTTCTGATCAAAACCACTAACTTGCATAAATGTCAGTTCTGTGTTTTTGAGAGAAGATGACAGTACTGGTAGCCTTTATTACCATTGCTGGAAAGGGACAGTGCTGTCCCAGATCAAAGTCCTGCCTATAAAGAAATAGATGAAAATAGTGCTAAGGAGTAAGTGCCAGAGTGCTGTCAAAGATCCATTGTAACATTAGCATGCAGGTGTTGCAGCAGCCCACCCAGTTGCTTCGCTGGACAGGTGTGTCAGACTTGTTTCCTAGCCATGGATAGAAAAATGAAGTCATGTTGTTCATTACACCACTTGATTGCCATGAAGATGATTAAAAGCCATGAAGATGGTGAAGGGACTAGGCAAGTGATATGAGAAAAGACTGAGGGAGCTGTGATTGCTTAACCTAGAGAAGGCTTAGGGTGCTCTTACTAATGTGTATAAAGAACTGATGGTGGAACAGGATGTTCTCAGTGCTGTCCAGTGACAGGACAAGAGGCAATGAACACAAACTGAGGTAAAAGACACTTCCATTAAACATGAGAAAAATTGAGTTTTTTTGCAGTGAGAGTGGTCAGGTACCAGGATGGGTTGCCCAGAAAGGTTGTGGAGTCTCCATCCTTGGAGCTACTGGAGACCCAACTCGCATCCTGAGCCACATGCTCTAGGTGACCCAGCTTCAGCAGGCCTAGAAGATCTCCAGGTGTCCTACCAACCCCCAATTATTCTGTCAGAGCAAGGTACAGATATTACATATTCCAAAAGGTCTTTTTGTTTTAAGAAGTTGCAGTTCACAGAGATGGAAATGCATAGGACTGGTTTACTTCATCCATGTATTTAAGTATCTAAAGGAGCTGCCAAGAAGATGAAACCAGGCTCTTCTCAGCAGCACCAAGCAACAGGACAAAAGGCAATGGGGAAGAAACTGATACACAGGAAGTTTCACCTGAACATGAGAAAGAACTCCTTCACTGTGCGGGTGACCATGAACTGGAAAAGATTGGTCAGAGAAGCTGCGGAGTCTCCCTCACTGGAGATATTCAAGAACTGGCAATCCTGTGCCATGTGGTCTGGGATAACCCTGCTTGAGCAAGGAGGTTGGACAAGATGACCCACTGTGGGCCCTTCCAATCTTCTGATTCTACAGAAATGGTTCAAGAGGCCTGAACCAAATAATGATAGATTTAGGGTGATGCCCTTCACCTCCTGGCAGCTGAGACAGCACTTCTCAGAACCTCCATTGTCCCCCCCTCACAGGTCCCACTCTCAGCAGCTCCCCACATGCAAGCACATTGACCGCTGAATCTCCCTCCAAAACTGGTGTTCCCTCTCGGGATGTGTGGCTTCCTGCCAGGTAAGGGACACGCGGGGGTTACTCCCGACTAATGCTCTGCCTGGAGCTCGGCGCTCGCCCTTTCCCGCCCGCGGCCACACCCGGGTGCCCTCCCGGCACCGCGCCCTGCCCGCACCTGCGGCCGCTCCCGCCCGCGGGGCCATTGGATCGGCAGCGTGACGCGCCCGATTCACGCCGCCACTGCTGGTGATTCATTGGCTGTGGCGGGACGCAGCATCCCTCCTGCCGGCAGCATCCCGTCCAGCTGCCCCGCAGCATCCCGCCCGCAGCATCCCGCCCGCAGCATCCCTCCTGCCGGCAGCATCCCGCCCGCCTGCCCCGCAGCATCCCGCCCGCAGCATCCCGCCCGCCTGCCCCGCAGCATCCCGCCCGCCTGCCCCGCAGCATCCCGTCCGGCTGCCCCGCAGCGCCGGCTCGTCTCGGGTCGGCGGGGCCCGGGAATTCCTGGGGGATTGTGCCTCGCACCCGGGACGGAGCGGCACTTCGGGAGCCGTCAGGGCGGCCGTGCCCGGTGCGGTAAGCGCGGGGAGGGGACGGCGCTGCGGGGCAGAGGGTACGCGAGCAGAGCGGGGGCAGGACGGCCCCGCCCTTCCCTGCCCTGTCCCACCCTGCCCCTTCCCGCCCCGCAGCAGGGCTCACGGTGGTGGGTGCTCCCGGCTGGGCGGCGTGGGGAGCTCCGAGCGCCTCGAGTTCAGCCTGCGGTTAACAGGTGTCTGAAGCGTTTTGGAACAGAGACCAGTCCGCTCCCGCCAGCCTTAAGGTCTGACGTGCGCCGCTAATTTTATTTAACTAATAATAATAATAAAAAAGGATGAGGTGACACTCTTCGTTTGTGTGACATGGAAAATGCCGGCTCTAAAAAAGCTTGTGTCTCCTTTCAGAATTTGTAAGGTAGTGATTCCTTCTGTATTCAAAAGCAAAACAGCTAGAAAGCACAGAGCTTGCTTGGAATACATGGAAATTATTGGCAGAGTCCCCAGATTGTATGTTGTGTTCTGCTCTGACTGATGAGCATTTGAATTAACTTTAAATTTGAACCTAAAACGTTTGGATGGGGGGCGGGGGGGGAAGAAAGGAAAGAAAGAAAAAAAGCAAGATAAGTTTGTTGCATGTTTGTTGTGGTTCTTTTTCTTTCCCCTTTCCTTTTTTTTTTTTTCCCAGATGACATCTCCCTCCCTGTGCACTTTCAGACTGAAGGGGTGACATCTCTCCATACCATACAGCCTTTGATTACTTCTCCTGTTCTCAGTCTTGCCTTCTTCCCTTTCCCTTTCTTCCCTTCTCTAGTCTTGTGTTGATTCTCATACTCCTTTTTTTTTCCCTTCTTCCTTTCTTCTCCCTTAACAGTCTCTTTTTTTAACAGTTGTCATCTCAGCGGTCTTTCCCCCTAGTAAAGTCCTCTGTTGACAGTGAGTGGTTTATAGGCAGCTCAGGTCCCTCTCCTGAGCCATCTGCTGTTCTTTTTGCTGGAGATGATCAGTGACAAGCTGGCAAAACTTTCTGAGCAATCTCTGTTCCCTGACATTTGCCTTGTTCATCCTATCATATCAGCCTTGTTCGGCACTTAAAGCTGGACAGTGACTGAAGGCATAAACGCTACATTAGTCTGGCATTTCTGTGGCAGGTGTAGCTGGCAGAGGGATGGGACAGCAGTGGCAGTGCTGTCTCAAACTGCCTCAGCAAGGCTGGTTGGACTTTGCTGGAGAGGGCATTGAGGTGCTTCTATTTCCAGATATGTTTCCCAGCCCATTGCTCTGTCTTAGAGCTGCTCCTGTTTTGGTCTGCCCCTCTCATTGGAGCTTCCCTGTGGCTGTATACACAGGGATGCAGATTTACGTAACTGCTCCGGAAATACATAGATGTTTTGGTTTCTGCTTGGAGATAATCAGGTAGTAGTCTCAAATTTGGTTTGTTTTCCTTGTTCATTTGTGGTTTTCTATTCATTTCTATTCTATTTTCTCTAACGGGTGAGTCAGGATAATTTTGACAACAGGAGTAAACAAAAGATGCCAAGGAAAGATGCCAAGGGAATGGCAGATCTCCATTGGCTGAGGACAGTCTGCTTCCATTCTTCATGAAAATAATGAGACATACTGGGTGTATCACTCACAATCAAATATGTATAAAATAAATCAAGGTATTGCAAGAAAGATTACTTTTTTTTAAGAAAAAAAATCTGGAATATGACAAGATGGACAAAGTAATTTACTGCATATTCTTTTGCTGATCATCCATGTACACCTCATGGTGGAAGAGGTTTTGAGTGAAGCACAGATGATACTCTTGCAGCTTCTTCAACAGTTTAAATCAAATTTCCAGTCTTTGAACTATAATAGCAGCAATTACTGGCACAATTTTATTACAAATAGATGAAGGCTTTATTCTGCATGCTCACTGCAATGGGCCACAGTTGCACTATTTTAGTGATGTTTCCTTGGCATCTAGTCACTTGTTTATAGCCTAGTGTAACACAGATATGGCAGGGATCAGGAATGGGAAAATGCGGATGTGTGCTTGTGAGACATGTACTGTTGTCTGATTTGCCTGAGAAAAAATTTGTGTTTGAGACACTACAATAAATTGTTTGCTCCTTAAGCAGTGCTGGAGGGAAGAATTAGATCTAGAGAAAAAAAAAAGCAACAGTTCTTGTCTGGAAAAATCCAGAGCCAGTTTGACTTTTAATGAACAGCTTCATTTCAGTGAGTGCTTGAAATTGTTACTGAACCGATTAAGGCAAAATTTCTGCATCATGTTGTCGGCTAACTACAAAAGTTCAGAAGATGTTTGTCACACGGGTGTGGAAGTTTTTTAAAAAAGCTGTATGATTTTATTTTATTAGTTCTTGAGGAAATGTAATACGTAATTCAAATTGAATTACGTATTTTCAAACTGAAAAGCTTAAGTGTTATTTTGCATCTGAGAGATTATGGTTTGCAGACCCTGTGTGGGTGACGGCATAAGCTGAAGATTTTTCCACCACAGCACTGTCAAACCCCAGCTGTGAGATACCCAAGTGTGGGAGTAGCTCTGACAAATGGTCTATTGTCCCTGGGAATAGAACTATTTCTGCAGGGAGAACCACTGAGGAGTAAAGAGCTGCTATGGGAGGCATGCTGTGGCCTGTACGTCAGACCAGATGAACGTTACGTGAAGGTTAGGGTCTAATTTTGTGATGGAAGAGGGAAAACCATACTCTGCTTCCACTCTCCTTGTTAGCCTCAGCACTGTGGTGGCTTTTTGACTGATGCAGAGCTAAAACAGAGCTATGAAATGAGGTCTGAACACACTGATCCATTTTCTGGGCTGTACAACTCTACAAACATCTGCTCTGCATTTAAACATGGGGTTGGCACATTGTGGGACTCCCTGCAAGGGTGGTAAGGGTAGCCTGTGCAGCAGCTTCTGCAGGGCATGGGGCATCTTCAGGCCCAGGGAACCAATACAAAGGGAGTTCAGGGAATTTCAGCTGTTTATCAGTCCTGAGTTTCTCAAGATCAATCACACAAGAACAGTTCCTTCTTTCAGCCTTGTCCCTGTTAAAAATGGTTATTTGACATAGTCCTGAGTGCCTCCTGTTCTTGGATTTGGTTGTTTTTTTGGCTACATGGAACACTATGCTTCCAGTGTTTCTTCACGACTTCCAGACAAGCCTGAGTAAATCTAGTCTAGTAACACTATGCACTGACATAAATCCTCAGTGAGATTCTTTTGCTTTCAAATTTAACATCATCTTTTAGTTATAAAAAAAGATAATATTTGTTCTGTCCCTACTGTGGAGGCTGTGAACAAGTAGAAGTTATTTTAAAATCAACTAATAGCTACTCATATTCTGATGGAGCCATTCCAGTTGACCTGCAGTGTGCTGATCAGTAACAGTGTGGAGGGGGGATGCTTTCCTTTCTCTCTGCTTGGAGTAAGTCTTCATATTGATATGCTAAGTGGGCATTAGTGTTTGCATATGTTGTTATTGCCTTTAGAAAAATAGTTGGCAAACTGTTTTGATCTTTGCTAAATTGTACTTTGAAGTCATAATGTTATCACTTTTAAACTAATTACAACCACTAGCTATACGATTAACATACAAATTGTCTATAATGGTACTCTGCAGCACATATATTGCAGGATATGAAGCACCAGTACCAAGATATTAAGCATTAGTACATGGAAAGATATTTTAATGAGAATTTATGTGTGGGGTATAAGTAGTCTATTGTTGGAATCTATTTTACATTACACAGTTATAAGGATAAGAATATGTATGTTATATGTTGTGTAATGTGGTAGTGTGAGACACAGATGTCTGTAACTGTTATCTTTCTCATCCTTAGATCCCAGTGTAAACAGTGACTAAACCAGCTTTTTTCCTCTCCATTGTTATAAAGTCCTTTTGTGATGGACTTTATAGCATTATTCTTGTTATTTTAGTGCAACAGCTCATGTAAATAATGCCATTTGTGAACATCAGTCACAAACATAATCACTGTTGACATTCTACTTTCTGTTTGCTAGAAGAAAAGGCCAAGATATCATGCACTCAGAGTTGGCATGTATGATTGATTTTTAATTGTACAGTCAGTTTCCAGATATCTATTTTTTTTTTTTTTTTTGCTAGATTTCACTTGTTTTTTATAGCTCACTTTCCTCTCTTTAATTGAAGGTGGGATTGGGTATTCCCCTGAAAAGACCACAAATTTCACCTCAAATCCTGCTCTTTAGGATCTTGAGAATTAGCAATTCTTGTGTCTACCATACTGGTAATTTTTCTTGCTCCAAAAATGAACAGCACATTGACCAGTCCACGTGGTTTTATTTTTGTGCATGCAGGTCAGCTTTGGAGGTAGTTGTTGCTGGTTACATACAAGGCCAATTTCCAACACAAACAAAAACTGACATGCTTTTGTGGCCCCAGTGATGCTGTAAGCCATGAAGTTGTGTTGCCGACATCCTGTACATTCAGTTTTGCTTTCACAGTGACTCATTTGGAAAGGTAAGTGTGTAAGAGCCTCACACAATGCATAGGAGATGTCCAGACTGAAGCAAATAGTCCAACTGCACAGTGTTTGGTGCCCTGCTGCTGCAGTTCAAAGGTGTGGATTTTGTGCAAATACAGCCCACCAGTCAAACTAGCTTGCTTAGGACCACTGGCAGCTGTCAGGCAAGCTGTAACCTTACAAATTTTCTCATAGGTTACTAACAAGTTCTCATGAAAGTATAATTTGACTTCAGGAGTTGCAGTTGGGTGTCTGTGGGGAGTGTTTGGGTACACATTGGCATCCTTTACCTGCAGAGATCAACCCAACACTCCAGAAAAAGGCTGTGAGCACTTGCCCCTTTTAGTTTTCAGGATACTGATCCGCTTGAATCTCCTGGTTTGCAGCACTGAACACAGCCCTGCTTCGGGGTTTCTCGAGTAATCAAAGTGAAGCTTTTTGTTGCTCACTTACTTGCTCCTGAAACAAGTGAGCTGGAGAGAGGAAAGGCTGTTTGCATCCATACACATGAAAATCAACAGAGGGGCTTTCATGTTTGCCTTAAACAACTCCTGTGTGCCACAGAAAAACCCTCAGCAAAGTCAATTAGAGTAGCTCTCTGTCATGCTTCAGAGCTGTGGGATGAATGACTGCTCTCCATGCCTGACAGAAGGTGTGTTTGAGTGCATCTCCCAGAGGATTTCCTTCCCTGAAGCCCTTACCTGGCACCTGAAGTCCCTCCATGATCTGCTGCAGCCTGACAACTGCACCTGGTGAGCAACTGGAATGCCACATCACTCTGATTTGCTCTTCCTCAGGAGATGCAAGGTCTGTCTTCACCCTGCTGGTCCTTGTAGTGCCATGGTAGACTGGCTTTTGAAGTAGAATGAAAGGTTGGTTTTCATGTTTCAGGCTGAGGTTTTTGAGGTATTTGGACAGACAGAGCTTACAAGTGAGCTGTAAACTGAGTTGGGACAATGCTTATGCTTAGCTGTACTGGATGATTTAGAGGCATATTTTATATGTCACTCATAGCACAGATTAGCCTGGGAGCTGGTGACCCAGTTAGCACCTCTCACTTTGATAGTGGCTTGTCTATAGTGAAAGTAAGTCTCTAAATACTGGCAGTCAGTGGTGAAACTCTGAAACTTCCAGTCCAAACCTAAGACTAAACTGGGACTGATTCTTTGTGTCCTGGAAGTGGCTGTCCTCCCCATAAACCATAATTGGACACTAGAGACTAGACTAGGAGAGAGAGTTGCATGTGACCCAATTAATTCCATCTCCCTCTGCTTGAGGTGGAAGAAACAACATTTTTCAGACTGTCCATATACCCTATTCTGAAAATTTCTGCTTGTGGTTTTTAGCTCCTTTTATACTAGAAGGAGGGAAGTGACTGAACATTAGTGATGTCATATAAGGAACATTTAAATGAAAGACTTGTCTGGAAGGCTATAAAAGAGAAAAGCAGCCCTTAAACAGAACCGCGCTAATAAAATTTGTCAAGACATGTCATCAACAAAACATCGAGGAGAAGGGGAAGAAAAATGGTGGGAACCCTGTGTAGCACCATGAAGTCTCTTGGAGTGCAGTCACAAAATGAAAAACAAACTCTTCTAAGGAACAACTGACAGAACTGAGATGGGAGCAAACTAGGACAGGAATCTTAGGGTTTTTTTCTGTGCCATTTCCTTCTCCCAGAGGCAGCAGTTACTTTAGTTGATTAAAAATAAGAAAACCTCTGTCTAAAGCTTAATTAAACATTCTCTCTGATTCCAGGAATTAAGGTTTTCTAGTCACTGAAAAAGCAAAGGAGGAACTTATAGTGAGACTTAACTCTTTCTCTCTGTCCATTTCTTAAAGTGTTGAAAGCAGAGGATGGAAAACATCCTCAGCCATGAAGTGGATTGTCTGCTACAGCCATCTTTTTTACTTTCTCCTCAGTGCTTCAGGCTACTCACTCTTGCTGGAGGCTTTCTGAGTGGCTAGGGGGAGGGTGAGCATAATGTGGTGAATGTTCTTGTCCTGACCCAAGAGTAGGGTTGGTCACTTCTCTCCCTGTCCCCCCAGCCTCTCCCACTTTCAGGTTGCTCATTGTGACAACTAAACTGGTTTGGGTTGAAAAATAAATCCATTTATTGTTTTAAAGAATTTATCACTTGTAAATCAAGTTTTGGTAAGTGTTTAAGGTTCTGTACATAGTAACTAGATATGAAGTTTACTTTTTCAGGCATAATATTTATTTTAAATTGTTTGAGGCATTACTGCCAGCATTTGTTCATGGTAACATATTTGCAGAAAAAACTGGTTTTTTAAATTTGAAATGTTGTTCATATTTGCTGGGTGAATGTGTTTCTCATTTCGTGCCTGATTTTTGTTCTTTATGTAAGGTTCTCTTAGAACTTGAAGCCTTAGTCAGTCCTGCTGGGTTTTAATTGAATGCAAAATTGCCCAAAGCTCAACTTGCTTTTACAAATAGTATTTTGTAATGTGTTTCAAGCTGGATGTCCTGATTCCAGCTGCTGCAGCAGTTGTTTGGTGAAGAGATGTGCTCTCCTCTAGTGTGCATAAAACTGTCTCATATTCTGAAAAAATTACTCTGCTAAATGCAAGTCCCTAGTACAGAGTGGTGGTAATGACAGAAATATCTCTCAAGATAATTTAACGATGCTTAGGGTTGTATTGCAGTTTTTGTTAATCTGTGAGGGAAATCACTCCTGTTTTATTTTCCTTCCTCATAATGACATATTGACCCCATTTAACAACACAGAGAAATTTAGGTTGGAAGGTTAGGGTGGTTGTCTGGTCCAACCTCCTACACAAACCATGTTTGACTAGATAGGTAAATTTTCCCTTGTACCTAATTTGGATTTCCTGTTTCCCAATTTTTGTCCATTGCTTCTTGCCCTCTTACTCTGCACTTCTCTCAGAAGAGCCTGGTACCATCATCTCTTCACCCTCTGACTCTAACTGCAGACAGCACTAAGGTCTCTTCTCCAGGCTGAACAAACCCTTAAGTTCTCCTGAACGCTGTGCTTCAGCTCCCTGACCATCTTGGCAGCCTTTCTTTGGACTTGCCCTAGTGTGACTGTGTTTTTCTATAATTAGGGATACCAACCAGACACAGTGCCCCAGATACGGTCTTACCAGCAGTGAGTACAGAAGAATAGACACTTCTGCTGTCCTGCTGGTACACTCTTGTTAATTGAGCCCAGTACACACTTGGTGCTCTTTGCCACAAGGCACATGGCTGACTCATGTTCAGATAGCTGTTCATTGCAGGTTGTTCTCTCATCAGTCAACCTCCAGCCTGTACTGCTGCCTGGGGCTATACCCTCCCTGATGCAGGACTTTGCACTTGCACTGATGAGCCTCACAAAGTTCCTGTTACTCCCTTTCTCCAGCTTGTCCTGATCTCTCTAAACAGCAGTCTGCCCTCTAGCCTCTTGACTGTCCCCCACATAATCTGTGAACTTGGTACATGTGCTCTCCATTACGGAGTAGTATCTATCCCCGAGGGGTACCACTGACAACCAGCTGCCAGCTGGGCTTTGTATGGATAACACAACCCTTTGAGCCGGGTAGTCTGGCCAGTTCCCCACCCAGATTTTTGTGGCAGCATTCATGAGGTTGGTGGTCTTGGTTCTGTCCTATTTTTAAGCTATGAAAGCTATATTCAATCAGGCAGGAACCTGGTTTTGATACTTTGTACACTTACAGGCATCTCTGTGGAGGTGAAAATAAGTTTTCTTCTTTACATTGAAGAGAAGATCTGTGTTTAAGCGGTGGTTAGCCAGCCAAGGCTGGGGAAGGAATGGGAGGGGATGTGATAACCTTGTCTGATGAGGCAGTGGCTGCTCTTGGGAATAATGATGTGATCCAGTAGATAAGAAAGAATTCTTTCTAAAACCAAAATATGTGCTAAAGTATGTAGTGTCTCTTAACACATTTCATATCCACAGATATATATTGAGGTGCAAGATGTCTGCCCTGAGGCTGATTTCTAACAGAACCTCCCAGCAGGCCTTGTCTAACTCTGATTACACCTGGGACTACGAGTACTATGAGTATGGACCAGTGTCGTTTGAAGGCCTGAAGGCTCATAAATGTGAGTTCAGTAGAGACATCCTTTATTGCAGCTGAGCTTCCTGTCTTAATGTTTCTACTCTTCACTCGTGACTGATGGTTGTACAAAAGTATCTCTCTTCTAATTTTTTGGATGCTCTACAATTAGAGGTATTACTCTATTTATTAGGTTATTATAATTGTTTATCATCCTGTGTCCTTTTGTTGACTGTTGTTCTTGTGCATGAAAGAATCATGGATTTATTGGCTGTGGTAGAAATTTGTCAATACCAATTTGCCAGAAAAGTTTACAACAGCAAACACAGCCACTGCTGCTTCTGGTGACTACTCAGTATGATCTGTGTTGCTTTGATCTTGCTCCTGTTAATGGTCAAAAGGCAGTGGTGGACAGCCTTAGTGCTTTTGTTTTAGTTCATAGAAAATAAATTTAAGGCTTTTATAAGATCTAAAATAAAAGAAGAATTTTCTCCTTCTGGGCAAAATTTATCATTGGGATTTTCCTCATAGGAGGAGTGTGCTAAATTCAGTGTTTCTAATAATATTGTTTTACAGTAGAAGTAATAAGTGGACAATAGGGACCAGAGAGATGAAAAATATGGGCTGAAATTGAGAAAAAAATTTAGCTACGACAAGCTAGTACAGCCAGACCAATATTTATCTAAAAACTAGAGGATATCTTTTTGGATTTTATGATTTATATTTTCTACAGGAGATGGTTGGGGGGAACAAAAAAAGAGGTGGGAGGGGAAAAATAACAGAGACAAGCTGGGTTTGTGAGCACTTTGACAAAGAGTTTCTTTGTTTCTGAGCTGAATATTGTGTGAGAGGGTTTGAGCACTTCAGAGTATCGGGGAAAGGTCCCTATTTGGTGCTGGAGCACAGGTCCAGAGTGGGATACATACTTTCTGTCTCATGTGTCACAATGAGCCCTTCAGGATGAGAAAAAGTAGTGCCTGCAGTGGCAAACAGCAGCCCAGAAAGGCTGACCTCCCTTGGCTATCTATGCGCAGTCATGAGGTCTTGGGGAGACTCTGCAAGGGACAGAAGAAACTTTTTGAAGTTACTAACACTTTAAAAAAAAAAAAAAAGAGTAGAATTTGCTTTTTAGCCTCAGTTGTACTTAACCTCTTTCTTTCTTCCCCCCCCAAAAAAGTCAGCTTTTTTTCACAATGCCTGTATTTTTACAGACTATAGGTACCCGAGAAACAGGTTAGCTTTTGTTACGTTTCTAATTTTTCTTCCATACTTCCACTTAATCAGAGGCCAAACCTGATTGCCGAGATTACCAATTGCAAAGGTTATCTGCAGTGTTACATACATACTTTTTTAGCTCAGTGTGTCAAACAGCATGATGGGAGGAAAAAAATATAAATGATAGTTGCCTCTGGATTGTGGAAGGCATAGCTGCAAATCAGATCTTGGATTGCCATTGAAGTGATTGCCAGGCTAAGTGAGGCAGCTGAGCTTCCCTGCCTGGCTGTGCTGTTCACAGAGCAGCAACAATCTGGACAGCTCTTCCTAGAGAACAGGACAGAAATAACAGCTGCTTTTCAGGTGGAGTTTGATGAAAGATATCGTTAGTAGTACTGAATCAGTGACCTGGGAAGCCCCTCCTGGTTGTTTTTTGTTTGGTTTTGTTTAAGTTTTTTTTTTTGTTTGTTTGACTGATTGGAGTTGGCTCTTTTTACTTTGGTGTTACTGCAGGCATTCCTCAGAGGGCCAAGTTTAATCTAGTAAAGGAACAGTCTGTGTCTGTGTTGTGTATGGGATGATATTTCTTGACATGATATGTTTTTGGAATGCACCTTGTTCTGGCTATTACCAGCTGAGTTGAGACTGTTGTGAAATATGTAGGCAATGTGATCAGACATTAACTTCCCTAAAATCCTAAGCTGAGGAGGAAGGAGGGGAGGAGGTTATACCCAGGTTGTATTAGGAGGGAGACTTGAATATTTAAAGAGAAGAGGTGTTAATGAGTGCCTGTAACATGTTGGAGAGTTCAGTGGGGAATGAACTAGAGTCTAGGTGAGGCAGGCTGGCAACAACACCTGACCACCTGTAAAACATCATTGGCTCCTCTTAAAGATAGAGGTGTATGATTTCTTTCTTATTATTACTGATTTATTTGATACACACACTAGTTCACCCAAACTGATAGGGCACTGTTTTCAACCATAGCATAAGATAAATTCTACAAGAGAAAGTTGGAGGACACTTTTGGATTAATATTGATTTAATTAACTATATGCAAGGGGAGGTTCCTAATATTTGATGTATATACAAAGGAATTCAGAAGACTGAAAGTTTCTGAAAGCAGCAAAAAAATTATTCAAAGTCATCTGTGAAGAAAAGGATTGACAAACAATCTAATACACAAAAATATATTTCTTAAAAAAAGTGGAGGTGGGGAGAAGATGAGGTATTTGAATGTCACAATGACTTTTCAGGTATATGACTGGAAAGAAAAAAAAAGCAAAAGGAATGTTTTGTCTGAGAAGGATTGAAAGCACGAACTAGAAATCAGAAAATCTGTAAAAGTAAGGACGAGATGTTTTGTAAATTGAACCTTTAGAAAATAGACAAAAATAGCCAGGAGATATTTGTGACTGGCAGAGTTAAGAACAGTACTTTTTTTTGGGCCTTTGAAACATAGAAAACCTCAGTAACACTGGAGAGGTAAAATAGGTAGGAATGATCAGGGGAGTCAGATCTGCTGTCAGGATGTTATGAGTCTGTTATGAAGAAAAGGAAGGCTGAAACTGCAATTTGAGAAAGTCATGGGATACTTTTACAATCTATTTGTAACGTGGGGCAGTATTATAAATGTAAGTGCCTCAGACCGTAATTGTTTTGAACAAAAGTTGTGTTATGTACTGTTTATTTTGAGTAAGTGTCTAGAAGTGAGTAGGTTTGGATGATTCGCACTTAAGTGAGTAAGACCTAAATTAAATACCAAGGAGAACTCCTGCTTGACTTTTAAACAAATCCAAATAATCTAATTCATACAGCAGAGGATTGGAAGTGTATCAAGAGGCACAATTAAGCAAGAAAGATGTAGCTTTATGCTCAGTAAACATAGGAATTCTCTTGTGGAGAAGGAACACCAAACAAACCACAAGACAGGCTTGTTATTCAGCACATAATGCTGGTGGGCATGACTTTTGTGGGAAGTAGTAGTTTATCAGAATCTTGATTTATTTTTTTTATTAAATTCTTTCTTCCCCTTAGTTGATGTGCTAAGTTTTGCAGCTTGATCAATATAATCTATGTGCATATTTTTTAGTCATCTTGGTCACACTTTCCATTCTGGTTATCAATGTAGTTGCATATCATTCAAGCATGTCTGACTAATTGGTCATTACTAGTAGCTGTAAATGGGTAAGTGGTAAATTTTTTAATGGGAATATTTCTTTTTAGATGACATTTTCAGGTATTATAAAGTCCAGTAGGATGGTAGATAACCACGAGCTGTTTTGTATTAGTAAGGTCCAAAACAAGGTGCATCTTGAACCACTGCAGACAGGCTGTACTTATAGAATGGTTCTGAAAGGAATTTAGGATACATAACATACGGAATTACAGAAATAAACTCACATCAGTGTGCAGTAAGGAGAAAGGGCTACTACAAACTCTTCCGCCCCATCACAGAGATCTTTATTTGAACCACCCTCTGGTTATTTTACACTGGGTGTTGAGAGGAAAAGATGTGGCATAGGAGAGATGGAATGAACATTGCAGTAGGGGACTTGAAATGTAACCTCCTTAGCTTACCAGAGAAAGGAATTAAGGAGCGGCTTGACTGTGCTAAAGTATTTTCACAGGGAGAAAATCTCAGGCTGCAGCAGGCATTTTGATGGTGCAGGGAAAGAACAAATGGTTTGAGTTGATTTCCAGTTTCTACATCTGCCTTTTAGTGTGGAAGATATTTCACAGCGGGAGCGTGATTAACAGCTGGGGTCAAGCACCAGGCAGGATAGCTGATTCCTCGGGGTTTTGGTGTCCTTAGTGAGTCCTGTAGGAAATTCAACAGTTCTTGCTGTGCCTGCTGCACTGGGTCAGACAAATCATCATGTAGCTTTACAGCCAGTGAGGATTTCTGTGGTTTGGTAGTGGCTGTGTAATGAGGGGTTAAGGGTAGAAAGGATTCCTGTCCTGACCAAGACTTCCTTCTTGCATGTTTGTAAGTTCATGTTTTATCTTCTTTCTAGTTTGTCTAGATATCAGTAAAATTCAGGCTAGAAATGGGAGTTTCACTGGCAACCTTCTGTTTAAAAGTAGATAATGATAAAATTAATAATTCTTCCTCTTTGCCACTCAGGAATAAGCTGCAAATTGTTTTGGATTTGCAGTGATGCTGTATGTGGAAGGCAACTTTCTGCAAGTGCAGGTAAAACACTGATCATTTGTTTTCTCTTTTCCACCAGATTCCATTGTGATTGGATTTTGGGTTGGTCTTGCAGTTTTTGTCATCTTCATGTTTTTTGTCCTGACCCTGCTGACGAAGACAGGAGCGCCTCATCAAGAGTGAGTCTGAAAATGGGAATAAGAAATTCAGCCTACTAAGTGGTACATCTAGTCTCTTGCAGCCCCCAAATAGTGACAGTGCTGAAATTGCACTGGCTCAGCACCGTCTTGTTTTACTCTGTTCTTATGAAACAGTGCAGTCCATCTTCGTTTCAAACAATCTTAGCATTTTCATGCTAAAAGAGGGTTGATGAATAGGCTGCCAAACAGGTACAGGTGCCTTTAGATTACTGTTCTGCAGATAAATAGGATTGCTCTAGGTGAGCTCAAACTATCTGGGAGTGGAAATGTGAATATTGATAGATACAAATAAAATGCAGTGCAGAAGTTAAACTAAGGAAGCTGAAGTCTGGCAGGTTTCCACGCATTTGTATGCTCAAGTCCAAAAGGTAGATATCAGTAGTGTTTACAAAATCTTCACTTAACCCCCTAGGTCTCAGTGTCTTAGTGTCTGCTGAGAAATGCCAGTAGATGCTGAAGTATAAATCACCTCCACATTTGTTTAAAGCCAGGGTCCCCTGAAAGTCCTTTATTTCTTTTTCCTTCTGGCTGATAATTATGTGCAGACTATGCCTTGCCTCAACGATTTATCTGCATTTGCACAGCACCCAGGCTGCCACTGTTCCTTCCTATGAGAAAGTTTGAACCCACATCTCCCCTCAGGCTTGTGTGCCATAAAGTAGAAATAAGAAGCCTCTCCAAAGAGTGAGATCACTTGCAGGCAAGTGGCAATGATGAGAAGATGATAGTGAAAGGCAATTTTAAGTGCTTATTGCTTCCTAAAGCAGCCTATCTGTCTACTGGAGGCCCTTTGCTACTTAATCATATATAGACTGGCTCTGAAACTGCATGTCGTAGAACATCTCTAGATACAGGGCCACAAATAGAACGGGCATGTCTATATCTTGAGCCTCTTCCATGCTCATAAATTTTTGTTTCTACGAGAATGAAATAGAAGTGGAAGAATACAGCTTACCAGAACTAACTTGCTGGTTTTTTTTGTTTCCCTTACAGACTGTTATAAAGTAGACAGACCTTGCACCCAAATAAATTTAAAGTCATCCTAAGTGTCGGTGTGCTGCCCCTTTTCCCCAAGACCTCGTTAATTAGTTGAGCATCTGAGTCTGTGTCCCATGTGAATAATTTGAGAGGGGAAGAAGAGATGAAGTCAAATATACAACACAGAGAATTTAATATGTAAAAATGTACTTAGAGGTAGCAAAGGCCTGCTTGATATGTCCCACTGTTTTGATGCTTTTTTTCATCAATTTTCTTGGAACAGGTTGCCTAGAATGTTTGTGAAACCTTCATCTTCGTTCAGCTTCTACATCCAAATAACCTGATCTGAATTCAGGGTTGGCCTTGCCATCATCATCAGGCTGGAGAGCTCCAGAAGCCCCTTCCATTCTAAAGTTTGATATAATTTTTCTTGCTAAAATGAGCCCAATTATTCCTTTCTGCATTTGTTTTAAACCCCTTTGCAGCCTTGGGACCTGTGTGCTTGAGTGCTTGCCCAGTTACTACGTATGCTGAGTTGGCACCCTTAACAAATTAGTGCACTATTTTTTTGACATTTGATAATGAAATGTGTCTGGTACTGAACATGGGTCATCTGGGAATATGCTAAGTGCAGTGAATACTGTGTCCTCTTATTTTTGATACATGTATATAAAAACTGGAGAACACCTACCTGTAAAATCAGTGCAGACTGTGATTTTAGTTTGCCTGCACCTTCTATTTTTATACCTGACTGGATTCTTCATGACTCAGTGTTTCATTAGCAGGCTGTCTTGCAGCCTCCCTTAGAGATAGATGTTAATGGGATTCCTAGGGAGAAAGCCAGCTTGATTGATGGATTCCTGGGAGAAAGCCAGCTTGACTGATGGATGTGTCTCTGACTTCAGCAAGGCTATTTGGCTGTTCTTTAAAGTACCGTTAATGTGAGAGATAAATGTAACTGGGCTCAGATGGATGGATCCAAAGTAGAATTCTCTGATTTTTCTAGTAATATGCTTTTCTTGGCTCAATATAAAGGATTATGATAGGATGTATTTTTCAGAATTATAGAAGATGTTCAGAATTGGGTACATTCTCAGACCAGAAGGGTCAGGATTTCAATGGGGAGAGGCAGAAATTTAATCAGTTATGGAAATTATGTCTGCTGCATGTTTCTTTTATTTGCCTGCATATTAGTATGTGTAGAAGATGAGCTTGTGCAGCAAAAAAAAGTGTTGAAAATCTTTCTGAACTTCTGTTTGAAAAATGCTCTCATTCATCACTCAGGAGAGGATAGCATGCTTTCTTTGTTTCTGCATTTGAAAATGTCTTTAAAACACTTTTTTTGCAACACATGCAAGAGTTTGTGTAACCTATCTGTAAAAGATAGTGGCTGATGTAACCTCAAAGCTTCGTGCAGCTGTTTATGCAGGTTGTACCACTACTTGCAGTAAAGGTGAAATGACAGAGAATTTTTTTTTTATTTCCCAAAAAATCAGTTGGTTTTGGTTAAGGAATCTAGGGTGAAATCCAGTCAGAGAAATGCAGACTCACTGAAACAAAAACTTCTACAGATATATGTGTTTTTGCTGAATACTTATTCAGGGAGGTTTCTCGGGTTCAGGGTGGCACTTCAGGATTGCTACATGTTCAGGATTGCTATATATTCAGATCCCAAAACTTCCCCTTAGGATACCAAACCATGATGTTTTGGAGGATTGGCTCCTTACTCATTTCCATGGTTTGCCAAGTTCCCCAGGTCACTTCAGGGAGCGTTGAGAGAAGGGAATTTTAAGCTATAGAGGAATCTCAAATGTCAGTCCCAAACTAGTATGTTCGTGTTAGAATGATGTACTGGGCAAAATGGTCTGTACCCTGACAATGCACTCAACTCCAGTGGGCAGAGCCCAGAGCTAAATGCTGAGTCCAGCAGACCAGAACCCAGGACCACAGGCTGGAAGATTCCCAGAAAAAGGAGCTTGGGTTAGTTCACTGGCAACTGCTTGTTTTCTGTGGTTTTCAGTGTGTATGTCGCTCAAGGTGTCCAGCATTCACCTTCCTGCTTTCTTCTTGGTAACTTTAGGGATTCAGAGGATTCTGTTGGCTCAAATATTGCAAAAGGGATTTGATTATCCAGGTGGCTGTGCTCCCTTCTGCAGTAAAACTAGATTTCTGAGGATGCTTTTCTTATTTTAAGTGTTCTGAAAAAGGTATCTGCTGAGGTATGCTTGCATATCGTAATGATCAAGACCATGCAAGTTTCTAATCTAGTTAAAAACCCCCAAAACAAACATTCCTCTCCAAAACACAGAGATAGTGTTTGTGAGTTTCAGAATCCAAAAATATCACTGTATATTAGAACTCAGTGTTCCCTGCTCATGAACACAGGATCATTCGTTATTGAATGCCCTCAACATTCTGAGTCATTGTAAAATTTATTGACATATTCTATTCTTCCACTAGGTTGCTGTTGCCAGTCTTGTGTGCTCCTCTGCACTGTCAGCCTTTGCTCCTTCATAGCTCACTGGATTAGAAAACACTTTCCACACTTATGAAGGAATTTTACTTCTCTAGTTGCATTTTAAGCTTTCTTCTGCAGTCACTTTTTCCTAGGCTTACAGTGCTTGTCCTTTCTGTGCTTATTTGCCACCTTCACTGTCGGTGCTACCATACGCTGTAGAAACTCTTGGGACAGATTTGCAAAACTATATATGAAACTTGTATAGTGGTGCTTGTTCTTGCATTACAAAGACATAAATGTCAGTTGTCAGTTCTGAAGGCTACCACAGAATTACTCCAGTCTTTTTGCCTCCTCGTGTGTACACAGTAGATTATTAGTTACTGCTCTGTCTTGCATCAGTTTTAATGCTATTCTTCTACAAACTTCACTTTGACGTGCAGAGTGAGCCAATACAGTTTTGACAAAGTAGAGAACTGCTTTGATTTGAAGGCTGGTGGAAGTGGTTTTGTTAGGACAGGATTCTCCTATCATCTAATGGAAGTAAATTAGCATTTAAGCAGCAGGGATCTTTAAGGTTAACTATTGCCTGAAAGACTAATGGTAGGTATCCTGTGAACTTGAAGGTTTTAGGGGTAGATTTCTGAAGGTGTCATCTGAGGCTTTCAAAAGCATGTAGGCACTTATCTCCTCCTGCAGGCTTGAGAGAATTAAATTACAGCATTTCTCTGAAGAACTCTAAGTGCTGGATGCACCTTTAGACATCCAATTTTCTGATTCCAGTGTCATTTGCTCCATGTTCAGATGTAAAAGTATGATTTCTTAACAAAATTTATATTCTGAGAATATGTTTCGATTTCCATTGCTCATCCTCTGAATACCTCTACTGCATTTTGGATGCAAAAAACTTGCATTTTGTGAAGATAGCATATAAATTGAGCCTGAAAAAGAACGCATAACTATCTGTAAAGCTTCCATCTAGCTTGAGATTTCCTCACCCCGAGGTGTTTATGACTCCTGCAAAGTCCATGCAGGTTGGTGCTGATTTGAGCTAAAATTTATACAGAACACTCCCAAGAAATATGTTAAACTATCCTTCCTGGACTATGTGCCTGAATTGTTAAGACTGCCAGTCTTTAAAATTCTATAGTTCCAACTCTCCTTATTTGGAAATCTGAATGTCATTGATTGAAGTCAGGGAAAAAGATGCTTTGATGTCTGGACAACCAAGCATTCAAGTTATGCCTTTTAGTGAGAGCAGGGCTACCTGTGCCTCAGAAAGATTTTATCTATCAAGGATTTTTCTCCAAGTGTTCTTATAAGCCATTTAAAAAAAATAAATTATTGCTTGATACTACTTGATATAACGCAAAACCCCTGAAGAGTATTTCTAAGCTCATTCAGTGATGTGATTATTACAGTATATTGATTATTGGAAGTGCCATTTAAGAGTGCTGGCACTAACTTATTCCTATGGAAAATTATTATGACAAATCAAGACTTAAAATAGTTTCAGAAGATAATAATAAATATTGCTGGTTTTAAAAGTTAGTGGTAAATAAACCATACGATTTCCTTCCTTTCTTGCTGATCATAGTGGTTGTTGAAACCACCGAATTTTCTGATAAGGACTCGAATAGTTCTACTTTTGTGTTGACTGTATTTTTCTTTTTCCTCCCTAGCAATGCAGAACCTTCTGAAAAAAGATTTCGCATGAATAGCTTTGTGGCAGATTTTGGAAGACCTCTGGAGTCTGAGAGGGTCTTCTCTCGTCAGATGGCTGAAGAATCTCAGTCACTTTTCCATTTCTGTATTAATGAAGTGGAACATATGAACAAATCAAAAGAGAGTCAGAAAGGTCCAGGTCTGGAGAGTAATACCCACTTCCAGGAGGTTCCCAGAAGCAGTGGAATGTCTGAGGAAGACCTACATCATCTTACAAAATTTAACATTCCTAACTTTGTGAACACTGAGCAGAACTCTTCATTAGGTGAGGATGATCTCCTCATCTCAGAACCGCCAATTATTTTAGAAAGCAAATTGGTCATGCAATCTTCCCATCGGATCCTTGACTGAAAAAGTCTTTTACTTTAAGGTAAACGTTCCCTTTATTGTTCAGTTTGAAGCCTTTCTTGGCCTTCTGCTATTTTGACAGAAGGTATTTAAGACCTGTGTTTTTTATTGTATGTAATACTGGCTGTGCTACTAGAATTCAGTTTAGACAAGAAGTAAAACACTAAATGCTTTATTATGATGCCTTCTGTAGTCTGAACCTTTTGCACAGCATTACTTTGGGGTCTTGATTTTTTTGTTTGTTTGTTTCTTGTTTTGTTGTTTTTAAAGGACTGCTTATGATCAGTTTCTGAAGGATACCATAATAATTTACAAGGACTGTGAAGGCTGGAGCCTGGCACTGGGAGGCCAGTTTTTTTGTATGAAAATTACTTGGCTAAGGAAAGTGTAAATCTCAAAGTGAGACAGAAGCAAGGAATAAACAGGTAGCCCCTGCGGAGGTTCTGTAGCTTCTGCTACTCCCAGTAAGCATGCCTGAAGCTGAGCAGCACAATAAATATCTGCTTGGGATTAACTTCAGTTTCTGATTCCTAACTGCTTTTTGGTGCAGGTTAAACCCAATTTAGAAAGCTTCCAGAGGGAATACCTTGCAAATTAAATTGTTAGGCTGCAGTGTTTACAATATGCTATCACCATGTGCTTCTGAGTAAAAGCAAATTGGTGCCTGTAATTACAGCACTTCAGAGTCACATTCCAACAGCTGCCTGGTGATGATGTGGAATTAGTATTCTTCACACAAACACAAACTGATTTGACACTTTTTTTTTTTTTTTTTTAAATTGCTGATGTAAACTTCCAGCTCAGTAAGTGCAGGATTCAGTAGCTAAATCACAGGAAATTAAAAAAAAAAAATTCTTCTTTTGCAGGTGCACTTACTACATGCAAATGGAGGTGGAATGTTAAATGCGTGTTATGTGTTGCTTATAGGCTGAACCTTTCTACATTTTTTGGCTGTATAAACAGCCCTTTCTTTACTGATGGGCAAGTGGTGGGCTGGCAGGCTCTGGCAGTTGTTGAGAGGATCACCTCCAAAAGGGAAGCTAAGCTGTGCTTGCTCCATCTTCTTTTTGTACTCAATTGGGATGGTGTTACAACTTGAGCTGTTCGTTCTCCCCGGGAAAGGTTTGTTAAGGAATTGGTGTAGTGTCAACTTTTATTTTTTAGGGACAGAATAAGGTTCTGAACCCTAGAGAGTACTTACATTATATTTCGGATTTCCTCAAAAGGTTTTAGAGCAAGCACAGATACAGAAGCACCAGGTTCAAATCCTTTGCTTGATTTGGAGTATGCTCTGCAGGAAATTCTTAGCTGAAAATAGTGGATGCCAGAGACTGTGCCTGTTTTATTTTTTAAAGTTAACCTGCTTTGGATGCAACACATCTGTGTCAGAGGGAAAGTGGAGTAGTGACCTGCTGATACATTCTTCAGACACTTAAATGCTGATTAATTCTCATTCCTTCACCTTAGGAATAGGAAAAATAGTGAATGGGTTGAGAATTTAAGGAATAAAAGAAGTGTAGGAAACATACTTTGTTTTTATCTTCTATGACCTTGTTATAAACCACTTATAGCTCAATTTCCTGTTTTCAAATGTGATTCTTACACCACTTGCTAGTTGTTTAAAGTAATGGGATTATACTTAAAACAAAGCAGAGACTGTTTAAAACTAGCAGATTATTGTTGAGAATAGTCCCAGGAGAGGCCTGAAGTGAACCCTGTTTTAAATGAGCACAGGTCCATGGGCCGCAATGCAGATCTCCAGCTGAGGCACCTCAAATAAATGTTAACTATCCAATGGTTAAACTTTGTCTGAACTGAAGCTTAACATTTTTCATGCAGCAAGTTCTGGGACTTTTAATAAATGTGGATTTTATAGCCTATTTCTGGATGAGTGAGCTGCCCTCACTAATGTTTGAGCCATTCTTTAAAATTTTTTCCTTTGTCATGCTTGAATACAGAAATGCTGCTTAAAGGAGGGAAAAATCTGTATAGAATCCATCTCCTCTGCAATCAAGAAATGAAGGTTGTTTTTAAGGCATTTAAAACTATACTTCATAGAACTATTGGACTAAAAAGGTCTTTAAGATCCCTGAGTCCAACCATTAACTCAGCACTGCCAAGTCCACAACTGAACCATGTCCTCAGGTGCCATTTCTACACAAGTCCATTCTGTCTTTTTAAATTCTCCAGGGATGGTCACTCCACCACTTCCCTGGAAAAGCCTGTGCCAGTGCTTGACAAACCTTTTGGGGAAGAAATCTCAAAAGTTTCAGAAGTTTCAAAAAAATGCAGGTCTGATTTTAGAAAAAGAAATTGCTGCCATTCCAAGTAGGCTAAGCCTAAGCTTTTCCTCTGCTACCTTAAACCTTTGTGGCTCTTCTTTGGGGAGAAACAGGAAGCATTTTGTGTGTGGATGGTGGTGACAATGCCTAGATGAAATGTATTTAATAAAATGACCAAGAGATAGCGTCAACAACTTACAATGCATTTCAATTGTATTCTTAGTGTTGTTCTGAAGCATGTATTAATCCTGTAAAGCTATTTAGGTGTTTGGTTCCTGCTTCTGTTATTTCCTGATGATAGTTCTACTTTTTCATCTTCTGTCCTTTCTATTTTTAAAGCTCTTCATGCTGCTTTTTACAGAAAAATAACCTGGCAGTCCCCACTGTAGAGCTCCCACACCCCTTTAGAGACACAGTGGCAGCAATACAGTGATTCAGTTTCTCACTCTGCCTCTACATTAGAGTCAAAGACAAATGAAGATATTTTTCTGCTTCAAAAGCAGCTGTTTTAAAGCTTTCCTTCCTTTCCTTCTTTTTTCTTTTTGACTAACAGACATATTTTGCCTCAGAGGAAAGGGCAATGTATAACATGCTTAGAAAAACCACCTTTTCTCAAAAAAATGTTTGCTCACTCTGAAGTGACTATTAAGTGTTCTAACCAGAGTAATCCTTCCAAAGGAGTACTTGGAATTCAATGGTGTTTGAAAATGGAATTTTTGTGAGTTTTCTTACTGCTTGGCCTCAAGCCTCTTTTCAAAACTCACTGTAAACGCATCACCTGCAGTACATTTAACTGCAGACAGCTCCTCTAAGATAATTATGTATGTTCGTTTGCATAAACACATCTTGTATTCTGTAAGAACTTACCAGGTCAAGTTATGTAGTCCAGTTTTCAAAGGTGAATACTTGCAAAAAGTTCTTCTGCGTAAGCATGTTTTAGTTCTGTACCTTTTTAAAAAAAAAAAAAAAACCAAACACCTCAAAGCCTACAATGCAAAATCAGAAAATGCCTGCTCATAGAGAAAAGACCCAGAAAGGTAAAACTGCAAGCTTCTCTACTAAAATCTAGAGCTATATAGTTTCTGAGACTAAAAGGTGAAATCAATGATATATGTTTGTCATGCAATTAAGTATTTATGCACCTGAACTCTAAATCTTGAATATTGTAACACTGACAGTTTTTGCCACTTTTTAGCCTGAGGTATTGACAGGAAAGGCTAAGAAGTTATCAGTGAACTTTCTGTTCAAAAGAGTCAGGGCAGCACTTGATGCATGGCCCCCCTTCCCTGCAGAAGTGGATTTGCACAGCTAGGGTCAGTATACCCATAATTTCTCCTTATCCCGTATTACAGCTATGCTGGAAAATAAAGAGTGGCAGACTTCAAAATGTACGATGTGCTCGCAAATAAAGTCTTCATCCATGATAACCTATTTAATTTGTTACATGAACAATTTTGACATGTGTTTCAGAGAACTTGAAATGGAACACATTGCTGCTGTCTCTGCTCCAAATGCCACGATGAGATCTGATTCTCTTCTGCACATCCTGTTTACCTCTCGCGAAGGGAATGTCTTCTCTGTAATCTAGGTCACTGAGTCACCTAGGCAGCTGCTCACTTGATTTCTTAAAAGCTTCAAACATGACAATTCAAATTATTATACTCCACCTGCCTTGCTGTAAACAGAGGAATTTCAGCTAAGCATTAGACAATGATTTAAAGACATTATGTTTGATTATTTTAATCCATCTATTATACTGCCTCCTGGAAATGCGTGATGAAATAGGACAAGGTGGTGAAAAACATACATGAGGAGTATATAATTATGTAACTCCTGAAAAGATCCCACCGAAATAATTAGTAAAAGCTAACAACTTGTTTTGCCAGCCTTTGCTCCATTTCAGGGTATTTTGCCCTTTCGGTACTGTGAAGTATGCTGGAGAGTCAATAACTAATAACTTTAGCAGAGAACTTAAAACTTGCACCTGAACTACAGCCATTGAAGCACAGAGAGAGTCTGTTCCTGTGCAGAGCATCCACTTCATGGTAAAAGCCTAAAAACTGAAGACTCTGCTTCAGTGGGTGTGCAGTTACATAAATACACGTGAAAACCATATTACAGCTTACAGTAATGGTAAATAATACTGTAAGTAAGATATACAGTAATAATACAGTAAGATAGACTCAAGAGAGAGAATTTAATTCAAACTATGTAAGATAACAGCATTTGCTGACCTGACCATAAAAATTTTAGAATTACCTGAACACTGAGGCAACCCTCTCTTTATGACCCAAGCATTAAACATTTGAGAGTTTCCAGTAATCAGAAATACTCCCCCCAGGATTCCAGTCCTAGGCAGTGCCCTAAAGTACCTCAGTCCAGGACCTGACCTTTCTAGGAACACAAGGCTTGCTGTAATTTTTCAAAACCTCCCACTTCAGGTCACACATAATACAGTGTTATACATATAGCAAATTGTACAAGAAATAAATGGTAAGTTGCATTATTATTAAATTTTATCCTTTTCATTTGCAAAATGAATTCAATAAAATACAGCATATTTACACATAGCTGATATTTTATATACAAAGCATTATTATATTTACACATTTTATGAATACAGACTAATATTTGTTAGATGAGGTCAAAATATCCACAGTAGAAATACTGAAAACATCTGAATATGAAACAACCAAGATTACTATATTAATTGGCAACTGACCAAGCTTTTTTAGTATTTATATACATGTGCATACAGTATAATTTTATTTTTGTCTATGTACAAAAAGCCCCCAAACCTTGCACTTATACCACATAGGCATAGACAGTGCCTAATTTGTTACATTCCTCTGTTCTTTGTGCATGCCCAGTCACACGCTTGTATGAGAGAAAATGCACATTTACTCTGGTCCCTGAAGAATATGATACATAAATACACATGCACAGGCCTGAACTATTTCACATTTGAATGAAATGCTGGCTTCAACAGATACTACAGGGAACTGAAGAGTACATTCTAGCTTTCATCTTCTCTTTGCTCTAAATAAGTATAGCTGATTGAGCTACAACCTCAATGTATGTGCTATGGGATTCTTAAGGGCTTGCAGCACTGAAAGTTCAAACTAGTAATTCACTGATTTATTGGCAACCCATCCCTTCCAACCACCAAACAGCTATCTTGAATTTTCTTTATTGTAACTTACTGCTTCTTCCTTTTAGCAGCAGGTTTTTCGTATATGTCAAGTGTAATAGCCACGCTCATATTCTCTCCTCAGGGTCCTCCCTGGAACAGGGTAGTCCCTGTAGCTTCAGAGGTTCCAAAGGTTACATTTTCTAGCTTGATGATTTTAATTTTCCCTCCACTGGGTCCATTTCTTTCTTAAAACAGGAGACCAAAAGCTTAGCACACTAAAGTATGTGGTGATGCAGTAGGACTTGCTCCTATGTGCTCTACAGCGCAGGTGTGTAACTCCAGCAGGGCCCGAGGAGAGGGAGAAGGCAATAGTCTCTCACATTCTTTGTTACCTGCCATGATGCCTGTCAGTTCAGCAGAAAGTTACATCTACATTTGGGATCTGGGTAGTGGATTACTCCTGCTTAAGCATACTAGTCTTTTTTGTCACTCTCAAGGACAATAGTAGTTTGTTGTTTTCTTTTCTCTGGCCCCCTTTCTAAGTTGCTCAGTATTTTAATGCTGTATTTGCTCATCAACACATCCCTGAGGTCTGAGCTTTAGCACACTGTCTTCACATCTGAGTGGCCTCTGTCAAGATCATCTATAACGATACCACTGTCAGATCCTGAACAGCCCACTTGTAAAAGCCTTTCAATACGGCCTTCCCTTTTAAAAGGGATAACAATAACTACTCACACCCTGCATTTTATAGCATTTTTAGAAACTGCCCTGTAACAATTCAGCTAGACCCACTCTGCCATGATTCTTACCAGCACAGTTGGAAATATCTGAAAAATAAACAGTTTGAATCTGAGCATCATCAGGGAATACCTGCTCTGCTTCAGCCTTCCAATAATTCACTAAGTTGGAAGGGATTTTAAAGATAAGGGAAGGAATACTATATGAATTGGAGGGACAGAAGCAAAATGTTGGAAAAATAATTTCCTGCCCTACAGAATGAAATATACTAACTCTATATACTAAACATACAAATCAAACAGCTTATTACTCAAGTTGTTCACAAAGAAATCACTGTAACACAAATTATAAACAAGAGTTGAAAATATTCAGGCATGTTCTACAGTAACTGAAAAAGGGAATTTTTCAATGGTAATTGAACTTATGGAATAACCTCAATATTCCTATTATTTTTTTAAAAAATTGCATGTTACTTTATTACTAACAAAATATAAGACATAAAAAATGATTAGAGTATTGCTCAACGCAAATCTACCTTTGGACGTTCAAGATTCCAGATCAGATCAGAATGCAATTCAATTCACGTGTGTTACATGAATGCGTTTCAATAACATTTTCTACGCATAACTTTGAATATTAAAATTCTACTTCTCTAATCAATTACTACCTAATCATGTCTTCCAGCAGCTGTCTGTCATTCTGAATCCACTGGAATCAGGTGCAGCAATAACAACCCCTTGTTTCTGCAGTTCATGTAAAACATCTAATATTGAATCCAATTCCATTCGAAATTTTTCCAGTTCCTGATTCTTCTGCTGTGCCAGTCTTCGCCACTTCTCAGCCTCGTGGGTTTGCCTTGCTTCAGTAACGTGTTGTGTGAGCTGAGCTGCCTGTAAGTTAGAAACGAGTCAACATTGCCACTTCCTAGTCCCTTTGCAAAAATACACCACTTCTTTTTATTTGGTGCTGAGTCTCAAAGGCAAATGCTCATGTTAAATGGAAACAATTTGTTCTGAATATTGGAAAAATCATTCCAATGGCAACAAATTCTTTTACATAGTTCCATTAATGACAGTATGGTAGAATCAATTCTTGATTAATGAGCCTCAGGAGAATTTAACTTATCCTCTCCAAAGCAGAAACTAAAGGTTTAAGACAAAGCTAAGCACATGACATAAAATCCTCTATAATAAACTTTTTGAATTACCATTTAAATGTGTTAATTAAAAGAATGTTCTGCAAAACAAACAAAATCTGAGGATGTATTGTAGGCTACTATTGTACTTTTAAAACACAAAAGTCCTACAAATTATCAGAAAATGTCCCGTAGTTACAAAGATTTGATGCTGTTGCAGACAAAAGTCTGAATTAACTTTGACACGAATCCCTGACATAATCCTATTAAATGACACCAAAAAAAAGTGTAATAAAGTATAAAAGTCTCCACACCACTATTAATCGTAACAGATTCTTCAAGGAAAGCTACACTTAAAGGCCCCAATTATCATATTTGCAGTTTGACACTAAGGATAACTCCTTGCTTAGCACTTACTTTTTCTACATTGTTCATTTTGATATCACTCATTTGGGGGACTGTTTGATGTCTCAGTGCAGATTGTGAAAAACTTGGATAAACAAAACCCAAAGCTTAATACATAACAAGGGCTGCACCACGAAAGATGGAATTACTTAGTAGTAATTATATAGACGCTATTATTTCTATTTTTGAAAACAATACACTGCAAAACATCTTAGTAAGTACTACAGGTGTATTCAGTGGAGTTAGATCCCAGAGAAGGAAGCAGCAAACACTTTACAGAAATGGTAAGGAAATCCTCATATTGTACAAACCCAAATGAATAGCATAAAAATGAACTGCATTACAGTTGCCTTTAGCAGGACATAATGTGACCAAAAATAATAAAATCATCAGTGGCAGCAGGGTTTGTTCTTAACCCAATGACTTGTTTTATGCACAGCTCTTTTTTGGAAAGAAAATGAAATATGTGATGTAGAAATGTATAAGATTAAAACTTCTACCACAAAAAAATTCTGTACATAGAAGTCTATTCCTTGAGATCTGGTTTTAAAATTGTAGAACAAACCCCACAAAGAACTACTATAGAACTGATGATCTTCCTGTCCAGCTGCCCTTTTTTGACTTCGTGTATTTAAGTAAAACCTAAGTTAAAATACTAATGCAAGACAGTCAAATATTTCAGTGATGCAAGTGTTGAAAAAAATATCTATACAGACTAGAAAACTCTATTCAGGTTACAGAAACTCCCCTTCATGATAAAAAGTCTGGATGGAGACCAACACATAAAATAAAGATGAAAAGTCAATGCAAAATTGTTTTACACATTCAAGCTACAAAAAGCTGTATCACAGAGATCCAATCTTCAAAATCCCTGACTTTTAGTTTGCGGAAGATAAAGGTGTTTGTTTGTTGTTTCAGGTATTAAACCCAGTATGTGGTAGACTGCTGTAAGATGTTTCTACACTTTTAATGCAGCTTTTCTGAATAGTACTGCTGGGACTAGAAAATAAAATTACAGTTCAACCAAGGAATATATCATAGCTTAACAAACTGCACTACAAACCCTTGTCGCTTTCCCAGTACCTTGCTTTCACTGTGTAACTGAAATATGAAATAACCAAATGATACAAGGGACCTCCAGAGGTCCTGTGACCCAACTCTCTGCAGCATCAAGGCCTTCTTAGATCAGGTTGCAAGAAGTTACACACCTGATAGCCGAGTCATGCACAAGCAATCTTAACTAGCACAGCAAGGATGAGCTGACTGGGACTGCATCTACATTCACTTGCATCAGCAGGCAGCAAAGAAAAAACCATGGCTGTAGAAAAAGTACTTGTCCCCCTGCAGTGCCAGCTAAATGAGCCTGTGCAAATACCATAAAATTACACTTAAACCAATAAATTACTCCGGAAAGTAAATGCAGTTAATACTCTGCACTCAAAGGTGTACCTTTTGAATCGCTTGCTCTCTTTCTGCATGTCTGGTCTCTATATGCTTGATTTTCTTTTCCAGGCACAAGAAATGTTTCATTTCAGGACTCTGGCTCTCCTTAGCCTCTCTCAGTTCTTCCAACAATTTTGTCACCTACAGTTAAAGAGAATTCATGAAAATAGTTATCATTGTGTTACATGGTGTATAAAACAGATTCCTTTCAAAATGTATTTGCACTGTTTTTAATCATTCCATTCAGAAGCTGCAGAAAGGAATATATAAAAAGTCATTTAATGTGTATAAGTAAACTAAAGTGGAAACATTGAAGTCTTTATCCTTAATTACAACCCCTCGCTCCCCTTAGCCATTATATTTGAGAACTGCTAAGCCTCTTCAAACACTTGGCTCTGCTGTGGAATTCAAGTAGCTGGAAGCATTGTGTCATCGTAAGATGTTATCACTCTTACTGAGAAGTGACTATAAGTTGGCTTACTATTATTTCCAGTTTTTAAAGTAGCTTTCTGAAATAACAAGGCCTATGGTAGTGCACTTTTGCCTGTCCATTACTCCAGCAATTTTGAACCTGTGGGCCAAGTTTAGCCACATTTGAGAGTGGAAGTCTTTGTTTCAATAAGGTCCATGAAATTGAGTTATCTGCTGCTTGGCTGCTGAGTTGCCCCACTGAAGGGAAGGGCTGATATGTGATCTCAAGTATATAATTAAATATAATAAAAAATTAATGCTGGAAAGATGTTATGAGGGGGAAAAAGCCCCAGGAAAAAATGTGGTCCGTATATTTTGCCAGAAACAGAACCATGTCAAATACAATGCTGTGCTATGTGCAAGCTGTTATGGAAGAGAAATACATAGCTCATGGAAATCATCCATAAACAGCATTTCTGAAATTAGTATTCAAATAACAATCTTCCAGGAAGCCTCAGGAAAAAAATTGTCTTTTTTGAGGTACCACCATTTTAGACAGAGGACTTAATCCTGTTACCAGTAATTGTGCTTTTCCCTACCGTTACTAATTCTGTTTGCAGATTTGGTTGTCTTCTTTCTTCAGCTCAACCTATTTAACCATTTAATGCTGAAGATGTATTTTATAAGCAGCACAGCAATCACGCTAGAGGACAAAAGCAAGGCCTTATGTAGATATTTTTCTCTGCTCAGTCTTGCAATGATTTCTGTAACAAAGACACTCCTTTACATTTTATTATATACCAGCACTTAGAATTTGGCCTGTAACATGGGGGTCAGATTGGATGATCACTGTCTTAAACCACCACTGTCATTAAAAATCTGTAAAGCAATCATAGAGGAAAAAAATAAATAACATTTGCTTCATTGTACTCTCACCCTGTTTTCCCAGGAAGTATTATACATAGTGAGATCACTGGAATGCACAAGCTTTGTATGGAAAAGCAACATCTATCATTAGATTCTTAATATGAACCCAAAATCTCAGCCTTTATTCTGAGAATAAAGAACTTAATACATCTTTTTTTCCATCTACAAACCCTCACTTTTATACAAATATGTCACAACAGAGGTGGAATTTTGCATCGGTAAGATTAATACGGAGTGAGTTTAGTAAGCATAAGATTAATTGCTTTTAATAGCCCTTGAAGGTTAGAGTATTATCAAAATTAAGTTTAGCTTAGTAATGTTCTTACATCAAGGAGATGGTGAATTAAGGATAGGCACAATGCTGAGACAGGCTACATCCTCTTTCTGAACAGGAGGTGGTAACAAAAAGACTGGCAGTACTTCAAGCATAACAAAAGTGTAGCCAATAATTTAAAAAACTTCAGCTAAAAGATGGACAGCAATTTGACATAACATTAACCCAAAGGCAAAAATAAGAACAAATGTAATTTTTACATTATAAACTACTAACAGAAATAGAAGATCAGAAAAAAACTATATACCCGTCTCAAAACCCACTGAATTTCAGAACTATTACAACTAACTTCCCCTTTCTATGAGACCTTAAGTTTCACAGATAGCAGGGAGAAAACCCAGAATATAATTGCCCCAGTAATTTTTATGGCAATGAAGGATGAAAAAAGGAAGGCTTTATCTGAACATAGAACTTGAAAATAATAAAAAAATCCTCTCAATAGGGAAGATGTCCTGTGGCCTATTTAAGATCCATCACAACTCTGAAAGAAGAGGCTATGAAAGCGTGGATTAACCTGCTGATCAACTTTCACACAAATATAAGATGTTTCTAACATATTAAAAATCGTAACAAAAAAAAAAACCAAAACAGCCTCAAGTTCCCACCCTCTGTTGTTCTCTTGCTTACATTTACATAACATATTGCAGTCTCAAGTACAATTGATGTAGAAGCAGCTGAAAAAGATACTGTTTCTAAGACTTGTTTTACTACGTATTATTTGAGGCTTTACAGGGATGGAAGTGAAAACTCATACTAGAATATGGTACCCCCAATTCAAATTTCAATATACCTCTTTTTGTAGGAGTTGCTCTCGTATCTGTGAAACTAAAAGAGCTTCCTGATGTCTCTGTTGTTCACCGACTTGTTCTTGAAGATGTTTTATTAATAGCTACACAAAAAAGATTAAAAATAGATGGTCATTAACATAAATGCCCATGACAACATCTGAAAACCTATACAGGAAAAGTACAGCAAAACCACAAACAGTATTGTAGTACTGCAGGTGTAAGTGATGTATTAACAATACAGCCTCTAACATGTGTGCATGGTAGTTAATAGTCCTCTACATGGATTGTTAAATAGCACACAGGTACATATATACTATATGAAAACAAGTATCAGTCTTCAAGTAACATTTCTCAATTAAAGAAGTTCTTAAATAATATGAATGCAATAGCTCCTTCATATTGTGTGTAAAACTAAGGCCAGAAAGGCTGTGGAATTTGCCTCCTTGGAGATACTCAAAAGCTATACAGACACAATCCTGAGCAACTGGCTCTGGATGACCCTGCTGAGCACGGGGTTTGGACAAGATGAACTTCAGAGGTCCCTTCCAACCTCAGCCATTCTGTGTTTCTGTGAATACAGTGGCACAGGCCGATTTTTAAAACAGTAGGTTCTACTTCAAAGAAAAATAAAGTTCTAGTAATATAGAAAGAAGGAACTAAGATATATCTATATGTAATCAATGTATCTACTGCATGTTACCTCTTGTGTTGAAATTCTATTGTTTAGTTCAGCTACTTTAGAAGTGGAGTGCTCCTTTGCATGTTGGCAAACAATCTTCTCCACTTCTCTCTGATGGGAAGCTTTCAGAGATGCAATGTATTCTGCTGTGTCCTCCTGTATTCTGAACAGAGTGAAGGGAAAATAAGATGTAATAAAGCAGCTAGAGATAGTTTTGCAAAAATCCAGTAAAGTTTCTGACTTGAACATTCAAAATATCAAAAATGTTAAGGGCAGCAAGTCTTTGATATTTCATAACAAAACCTTTCAAGATAGCATCACCATTACTCTTCATTACTTGCTCTGGAGGGATGACAAAAATGTTGAATATGTGCCTCATTTAACTGGAGGCAGCTAGGACACAGAAAATCCAGTCAATTATCTTTTTTGGCTCCTTTTACTAAAACAAGGGAGAGAAAATACGTGCTTTTAAATCATAACGCAGCTATTCTCTTTTAGGTATCTATTTTAGAAAAGAATGTGCTGCAACCTAAATATGCCAATTTCTCCTACTTTGATGAAGGGATCTAAGAGGGACTACGTAATGTATCCAGTATCTACCGCTGGCCAAGGAAATCCCATTGAAAGCATACCCCAATTTGAAGAAAATTATGCGTACCAAATATTAATGCCATAGACAACACAAAGCATCTAAGATATAATGATTTACATTGACATATTTTTACTCAAAAGCATAACAAATTGCAGTACTAATAAAAGTATTAATATAGGTTTGCTTGTACAAAGAACTGTGCCAGTTCACTGCTTAAAAAAAGAAACCAAACCAAACCAACAAAAAACTATGTGAAACCATCTCAAAGCTAGAAAACAAACAGTACAAATATAAGCCAGCTTCACACATGGCTGACATGCTACTGTGCCACTTCAAATCTGCATGAGCCAACACCTCAACAAGGTTTTTAAAGAAACACATTGAGCATTTACCTCCGTATGTTATTTTCAGAATAAGCCAGTGCTGCTTGAGACTTCACCCGCTGCTGGCTCATTTCTAGAGACAATCTCTCTAGCTCCTCTTTCAGATGTGCATTTTCTTGCAGAACTTCAGAGAGATGAGGATCAGAAGAAGTATGTGGTTGGTATGCTTTGTCATCATTGAAAGCGCTTAGAAAGGGTCCACTGTTGTTGGAATTCCTTTTATCTGTTGCTGAGGTATTCTTTTCCAAGACCTCTGCAGAGTTTTCCTTATTATTTGGTTTATTTCTCAAATTATTATCAGACAACATCATCATCCTTTCTTTTTGAAGTTTCTCTACAGTTTTTGTAAGGTCTTGTATTTCTCTATTTTTGGTGACCAATTCTTCGTTTAGTTTTAACAATCTGTCTTTTGTGTTACCTTGTTTCATTTTGGAGTCTGTGCACTCTAAGTCTTTATTATCATTTTTACTTCTGAGTTTTAACTGGGAATTTTGACTTTTAAGATTTTCAATTTCTGTCTGGAGGTTTCTAATGGTAGTTTGATGGATCTGAAGCTCCTGTTCAAGTTCTGTAGAAATGGCTTTATCACCATTCAGTTTTGGTGTTTCATTCATAAATTCATAGGCAAGTAGTTGCTCAAGCTCTGCAAGCCTTTGCTCATACTGTATCTAGGAGGGGAGTAGAAAGAGGGGAAGAAAGAGCAGTTTTGCAAGTGTACTTTTATTATTAGCTCTTCCTATTATTCTTTAAACTTATTGCACATCTGAAGCAAGATTTCAAAAGACAGGATACACATTGATATCACTAACAACACTACCCAATCTGTTCAGAAATTAACAAGTGAAAGAAATTGTCTGCTGTAAACCAGAATTACTCAAAACATTTACTACAAAGTAACCTTATCACAATGGATGGAGTAACTATGGGATAGAAAATTGTATTGACAAGAAACTACTTAATTTTTATATAATTGAGTTCTCTCTAGATGTTACCAACTCAGAAAGGCAAAGTAACATCTTATTTTGGTATAGCAAGAAGTAGTTAATTTTATCATTGTTTGCCATGTCTCAGCTTGCAAACATTCCTGTCATACGCTCAAAATTGTACTTCATATTTTCCAAAACATCTTAAATTCTAACAGATCATTATTTTTATTTATTTGTAAGTTTGAGTTCAGAGACACACAGAATCTTTCTTGCTAATGAGCAAGGTAAAGAGCCTGGATGGCCTTTGAGAAAAGCACGATGAGTGATTCAGGTGGAGAAAAGGGGGAACAACTGGCCAATGCTTTCCTTTTCTGCTCATTAAGCACCTGTGCAGTTCACCTTTTCCTTGGAGTAAAATGTCAGACTTCCATCCTTCCTAACACAAGTACTTAGGCTCACCATCATGTAACTTTTGGATAGAATGTTTAGTGTGCCCTGAAGTTGCAGAAATGTTCTGTCAGCAGATCTTTGAAACCAGAGTCTTGGTACAGTGAGGAATTAGGTAAGCAGCTACTCTGACCCATAGGATAAAAACCATTTATCTTAATTCTGAGAATTAAGTTATTGTGCCTCAAGAGCTTGTCCTCTCAGTTTCCATAATACCATAAGAATTTCAATGATATTTTTATCTTAGGTGCTGAAGGTGCTGAAATTCTGGTTAAAAATTCTTTGAATATTTTTTTTCCCTGAATGTGGTCTCTACCTTCAGTTTTAACCACTGCCCTGTGTTAGAACGCAGTAACCTTGTGACAGTTACCTGCAAAGTGTACTGCTCTACAAGGCTCCAACTTTTACCTTTATTTTCTGGAATTGTTGTTCCATGGCACGGAGACTTTTCTTAGCTTCATCATCTTTACCTTCAAGTTCTGTTTCTAATTTCTTTATTCTTCTCTCCAAAAATTCAACTGTATTTGTTTTAGCTGAAGAATCATTAGTTTTCTCAGCAGCAGCAGCAGCATATATCAGAGCAGGCAAGGAATTTGGATACCTTCTTTTTAGAATTCCTTCCATTTCTCTGATCTATCAATTAGAAAATTGAGTCAAAAGTCAAAAAGAATAAATTTGCAAAGAAAAATGAACAGAAATAAGTGACAATATGTTATCAAATTTTATTCACTTCAGCTGGGTGAAGAAAGAAAACTAGAGATGCATATATAGAGAACTATTTTACATTCTTTACACTTATGTTACAGCTTACAGAAAAGCAAGGCTCAGCATCTCTTACTGATTGACTTATACATAATCTAAAAACAAAATATTGCTCTGGTCTCCAGATTGCCTTATCTCAAAAGTACTAAGGCGGCAAACAAAAGGTCTTTAAGCTGAATATGGCTCTTAATGTTGTGAATACATTTGCTTTTTTTCTGGATTTACATTCACGTTCTACTTTTCCAACTGTTACAGAGATATTTCATAGCAGTATTGAAAGTATCCTCCCAGTAACAGATTATATGACTTTTATTTTGGAGTCTGCAATAAAGTAAAACTAACAGCTTGCATGCAAGATTAATAACATGCTCTTTCACATGGATAAGATATTCTTTGCATAAAAATTGTGCAAAGACTCTTTCCAATGAGTCTCACATCCCTAACTAATGCAGCTGCTATCACATAAAATACAGGATGGCCCACTTCCACCTGACACTTCCTCAGTAGAAACATGGATTTTAAGGCCTCCACTCCCACAGTTTTCACAAATCTTGTAGGAATCCAATAAAATTTAAACCCCTACTCTTGAATCAACTTGTTTGAAATTGACCATAATGTTAAGGGATTACTGAATACGGACAGAAGGAGTCTTAGAAGATAAACAGCAACCTTTGGTTTTTGCCCTCTCGCCCCCTTCCAAGAAATTCTAAACAGTGTTTTAAAGGATTTTAAAAAGAATATCAGCTTGTTAGAAGATATTAGCAAGAAGAGTTCTTTCTAAGTAAATACCTGCAGCTTTTTGTGTTTATGAGTGTACAATAACACAAGTTACTTTATCACAGAACTTCATGCATTGCTTTAACCTTACAAAAACACTGGTAAGTGTTTTAAGAGACCTTATCTGAAATAAAGGTTAAATGAAACACAGTTCTATTATTGCATACCTGTCGCTCAAGATCCTGAATTCTTTTAGCATCTGCTGCTCTGTCTCGCAAACGTTTCTTCTGTTGCACACATTGATCTCCTGCTTCAGCTCTCAGCTTCTCAACCTATCCAGTTTATGAGAAGATAGATTCAAATATATATTAAAAGACATTGTCCTGTAGTATAAAAGCATTTCAAACACACACAATATAATGAAAGTATTCTGCCACTTAAAAACTGGTAATGGCAATTTCTGTACTAACTGATTCATCAGGTTCTGAGCCTGAAGTTCGTCTTTCTACAACGAAGCTGAAACTAGCTAGGGAAATCTAGAGGAGAGAATTTCAGCTCCGAGATGTTCTTATCTTCATACCAGTAGAACTGTTTCTTTCTCTCATACTTTCAGTACGTTGGCTTGGTTAATAAGTTATCAAGTGCATTCCATGAATTTAGGGTGAGTTTATGCTGTCATGAGATACAGAAACAGTGAAATGGCACCATTGCGTTGTGCCTAAATAAATGCTGATTCCCAGACTGAGGAGAAGGAACTGCAAAACTAACACTCCTGCACTCCCATGAAGTCTGGACATGAAGACTCAAAGTTATAATCCAAAACTGAACTTCCTACCCGTATCAGCCACTATGATCTCTGTACAGGGATATTACACACTGAATATCTGGAAGTATTCCTGTCTTGATTTCTCTCCCACACTGGCAATGCTAGCATAAGTAATGCTTTTATGCCAGCATAGTTTGTCTAATGTGATTGTTTTCATGAATTCAAAGTTCTTCACTGTTTTTAAGCACTGGTCCATCCTGGACAAAATGCAAATAAAAGTATTTTCTTTCACAGCAATGGTATCTTGATCAAAGTTTCATATGGTGGTATGTAAGGGATTTCCCTCCCTGGCTGCTCCTTCAGATGCATCTCCTTTCATCTATGATTTCTCGAATAAAACACCATGCAAATATTCCAAGATCAGTTATGTTTCATCACTGGTAAAATTCTTAATTTCTGTGAATCCTAAGTCCAATGTAGTGACAAGTAAGTACTGCAAATCTCAGTAGTATTCAAGATTCATGCATTAGCTTTGTTTATATTTCTAGTGTTTTGGCTTTTTCCTTCCTACTAGAGTAACCAGAGACTTTTTCTAAGAAAGGATTTAGGACTGGTACTTGAGAGAAAAAAAATAAGTGTTGCCTATGCTACCATGGAGCAAGAAGGAGGAAAACAGAATGACAAGAGGGATGTTCCCAGTTATTAATGTAACAATATATTTCTTTTCCTTAGGTCAAGAAATTTGCAGGTTTTAGGGAAGCAAATTACTTTTGTTTCCAGAAGCATCATCAAGATGCCCAATAAAACCAAACTAACACATGAAAAAAAAATGGGATTATTAAAGACAATTACATTATATTCATCAATAGAAAAATAAACAATTTCAAGTTCCAAGTTATTAGATAAAGACAGTTATCATCACCTCTAGCCTTAGTTTCTCAATTTCTTCTCTTGCATCTTTAAGACGGGATGCATCTTTATCCAGAAGATCTTGATTTTCTGCATACCACTGAAGTCTCCTTTTTAAATGAGTAATTTCCTGTTTGTATGATTCTTCCATAACTTTAAATTCATAAGATTTCTCACCTACAAGAATAAAACATCCTTAGAATTGTTTTATTAGTAATTATGTATTGAAGGAGTCATTAGTCAACACCATCCTCCTCATCATATTTCATACATTTACTATTTTCATAATCCTGTTACTGCAGTAAAATTTTAAAACCAGATTCTAATTAGGATTCTAAAAGCAACAATATTTGAAAAAAACCCATTTTTCCTCTCATACATAGGAGTACTCAATTGCTTACAGTTCGCCATGAGAAGCATTTAAAACTGAATCTCAGGGATATCTATTCTTGATCAGGCTCTAGTAAACAATTTTTCAGCAACAAGGTGAATGACAACATAGGGAATATGTGTATTTATCATACTCCTTCCATTTAGAGATCAAGAATTTTGAGAAGATACATGGAGGTAAATATTACCACTCTTAGCATTAGTGATACCTGATATGGGAAATGAGAGAGTCCAGTTTCTGGCACTCTCTTATTATTTCAAACTGGAAAAAGCTGGAATGAGGAAAAAAGTCCCAAGGCATAAGCTATAGGTAAAAAAATGGTCAAGATCTAAATAGAAGACTAAGATGCAATGTAATGAATATTTTCTTAAAAACAGAGTTGTCATATAAATGAAATCTTCTGTTCTTCATGTCAAGTGAAAGATGGGCAAGAAATCAAACTTAACAGGCAACAACAAAGAGTTTGGTTGTGTACAGGAAAATACTTTCTAATGGAGTAGCAAAAGTACTGTAGCATATCCTTGACTATATACTTTTGTTAGAAGTTTAGACAATATTTGGAAATGGTCTAAATGCATTTCACTAACTAATATTTTAATAAGAAGCAAGTTTTTGTTACATATGCAAAGTAGGCAAACTTATTCAGCAAAATCAAGATGTTTTACCTGACGCAGATGCAGCCTGGACTTTTGCTAAATCTCTCTCCTTCTTTGCTTGTACCAAGTCTACCTCAAGAGCTTGCTTATCTTGTTTGAGACATCTTATCTCTTCTTGCAATTTAGTTTCTTTCTTCTGGGTTTTAGAGGAAACAGTAAAATAAGAAAAATTAAACATATACTGTCACACAAAAATCCTGAACATGCTTTTTGACCATAAAATGATTAAATCGCAACAGTTGTGTCAGACCACACCAACACTAAGGTCTTCTAATTTTGGTATTATTCTCAGCCCTTGCTAGAGCAGAGCATGGGAAAACTTTAGCTAAACATTAAAAACTCCAAACCTGAACAGCTTTTTTATCATAACTGTCATAGAAGTAGAAAACCTCTGCCTTTTGAGAGGGTCAATAAAGAAAGTGGCTTAATTTAGAAGTAAGACTTCAAGACAAAGCATGATGAAAGGTCTCAGTGCCAGTGCTACCTCTGGAGATGGAGCACCTTCGTCCTAGAGATTCATAGATACAGCAAGCAGCAACTGGGGGGCTGAGATTTTGGAGCCAGCCAGTAAACAGACCAAGTGTCCAGCATGTGCATGCATGTGTGTTACTGCTAGCGAACTCCTACCCTGATCTGTTGAACAGTATCAGAACACATGTGCTCCTTACGTTTCCAACAGTATTATTTGTATTTCTGTGATGCAAGCAAAGGCACTACTCTGTTATCTGTATGCCTGACCATGTTAGTGTTGTCCATGTGTCTCTCTCCATGTTTGGATCTTCATTCAGTTACAGGCTGGACCTAAGGACAGGGAAGTGTTACAGCATCACCTCTGAGATCAGGACTAGGGGAGTCCCTGGCATCTTAAGAGCTCAAAGCGAGCTTTGTCAGAACAGGAATGCCTCCACTGGTCCTGCAATTCACAGGATCCAGAACCTCTTATCACCTGCTTGAGTAGTTATTGCTTATAACAACAAGAAATGCAAGAAGCACGTTTTCGCTTCTGGTCTAACTATTAGAGGAACTGTATACCAGAACAGTCTCTCCACTTGCAGTAAGCAAAACAACAGAAATTCCTGAAAACTTTTAATTTTAACACGAAGCTTACTTCAACACACTCCTTCAAACCAGAAGCATCTGCAGGACTACAAAAAGAGTTACATGAGTGAATTAGAAAAGATCTTTTTTGCTCGGATGTTCTTTTCCAGACCTTTAAGCATTCTCCTGTCTTTGTCTTAGGCAGGAAAGCTATAGAGGTGTCATGGGTTTCTGCAAGGTTTCACAGGGTATTTCAGAACTGTCAGTAAACATGGCAACATGGCACTTCTTTCAGTGCGCCTGTATCTTACAGGAAGTTTGTGCGACATTTGTGATGTGTGGAAAGTAATTAAGGCTGCAGAAGAGTAGCATGCTCCACTACTTAATTTACATTATTAGTCTACAGTATGCAAAGTCATGCGGGTTTTTTTAAGAACTCAGGAAAATAAGGCTTGGTGTACACCTACCTGTGCTGCTCGAAGCTCTGAAATCAATTCTGTGAAATTCTGATTTCTGGCTGGTTCAGAATCCTGCGTGATTCGTGACTGGTTATTAGTCTTCTCTATCTTTTCTCTAAACAGCAACAACAAAACCAGTTACACAGTGTGGTGACTTGGCATATTAACAGTGGCATACTGAAAAACAAACACAACATCCCCCAGAAGGGTACCACAAGGTCAGTCTGTGTAGGTTCAAAACAAAGAAAGAAGCAAATATGCACAACATTTTCACACAAAAAAAATTCACCTGTAAGATGAAATCTTATCACCTTGCACAAACTTGTTTGTTGGGACAACACAAGGGAAGGAGATAAAAATCTACTCTGCATCACTGGAGCTCAACTGTTGGACTCTACAGAGCAAAGATTTGTAGATCAGGAGTACACATGATTGCTATGTAATTTTTCCTCACTGCTAGCACAGGATGCAAATCTTAGGGCTTACATTGCAGTGAATGGAATGGTTCCTCTGCTACCAGGATCGTTTGTGTCCCCTAATCTACTGTGTATCTTACAACAGTATCAAAACATTTTGACACATCAGCAGACCCATAATACCAGAACAAGAGTAGCATAGGTATCACACATTCTGACATGAATAAAAACATTGAAATATTCCCCAAGTGGAAGACTCTAGTCTTCCCACAGGTTTGCAACACCTTCAAGAAAACTAAGGATTAAGTGCCCATAGTCAAAATAAATTGTTTCTCAAAAGATGAAACAAAATCACAAATACAGAAACACTAGAAAACGTGCACCTTTGAACTTTGCAATGGTTCTTCATAAACAAAATAATAAACAGCTGAAAACTCCAGAGATTTTAGGTCAGATGTGTAAATGAGCCTACCTTAGGTCTACTAATTCAGACATTAAACGCTGATTCTCCTTAAACATTCGTTCCTCATTTCTTTTGTTTTGGATTTGTAGCTCTTTTGTTTGTTTGTATAACCTCTCATTTTCCTAAGTTGAGACAGACAAAGTCAAACAATGTTAATAAATTACTGTTTTGTCCAGTTCTAAAACAATCTTCTATGACTTACATAGTTTGTCTACTGAAACAGTGAAAACAAACACTAAATATTTCATTACTAAGCTTCTAAAATAGGTACCTACTTTCATTATCTACAATCCCATCCAAATCTCTGCTCACTCTGGAGGATCTAAGCCAGTTCCTCTCCAAAGCTATCTCAACTGTATTCCAAAAGCATGTTCATGAGTGGGTGCTGATGGATCAGAGCTCAGCCTGCCCATGCTCCAATCTTGCAGACACCGTCACCAGTTTGGGATGCTCACAGCTATACTGGCATCACATTGTGTCCACACCAAGACAAGCTCTTGAGCACCAGCTGGAAGCTGGTTAAAGTACTATTTTTTAGCTTTTTTTTAGAGCTGCAAACATTCAAAGGGATTATTAAGTGTGCATTATCTATTTCACGCTTGACTAAATAATGAAAAAAAAAAAAATCACACACACTAATAAGGTTACCCTGCAATCAGCTGCTCAGATTTCGAGAAAAACATCTTAAAAACAGAACCCTCATATTTCTAATATTGCTTAAAAATACTACTTTTCTTACACACTTGGGGAAAAGAGTTTGTGGCTATTTATTGGCCATAAAATATTTTCCCCGTTCTGAGCTGATCAGTCAGTGATTTTTACAATGGATTTTTACATGGAATCATGGAAAAACATAGCCCAAACTGGACATGTGTGAAATAATTTTCATACATGCAGTATGTTTGCTCTTCACAACCAAATTTCATCCACTTTTTAGACTGCAAGATAACTCTTTCAATGTAAAAGGAGCAACCATTAAACAATTTTGTTTCTCAAACTGTCTAGAACACAGTTCAACATACTGTGTGGTATACCTGTTGATAACCTTGAATAATGACCTCTTGATCTTCAATTTCTTTTTGTATTTGTGCCAGTTTTTCTTCAGTTACGGGAACTATTGCAGTATGGTGGGTCCATCTCTTTTCCTGAGCCATCTCTTCCATACTTCTTAACTTTCAGAAAGAGACACAGGAACAATAAGGAATTTTTGCTAGTGATACAGAATTCTCTACAAGACTACACTTTTACAATATAAGTAGTTCAATCTCTTCATTAAGGTGTGAGAGCAGACCCGTGAGCCACTCTTACTACTGGAGTTTTACAGAAGCATTACGAAACAGAAACAAGGTATAAAACATGTGGGAAAAGTTAAAAGTTTTACACTCCGTCTTCTGTTCTCATGTATCTAGACAGGAGGGTATAGTGAATTAACTCTGGAAGTATTTCATACAGACAAAACATGACATTGAAAAATGCATCAAAAAGTATAGACAGTATCTCAACACATAGTACTTATCTATAAGAAGTGGTATCTGTTAATCTCTGTGAGAATGAGCTAAATCTTTGCAAAAAACTTGCTGCAGAACTCTCAAAATAGCAAAGTAAAGGAGCTCAGGACAACATAGTTTATCTCCAAAGAAATAAAAAGGTAATAAATATAACTGCAGGTACACACTTATAAAGCAACAGTGCCTGTGTAAATCCGGATTTTCCATTCATTAAAAACTCATGTAAAGTAACATTTAATTTCCAGAAGCAAGGTTTCTCATCTTCTATAGGAACAGGATACAAGATGACAAAGTACCTTACTCTGGAGAACATAGTTTTCCTGACCCAGACGAGAAAGCTCTTTTTCATGCTGTGTTTTCAATTCTACTATCTTTGTCTCCATCTCTTTCTCTTTTTGTGAAACCTTGCTAGACAGCTGTTGAATCAAATCCCGAGCTGTGTTCAGGTCCTCCTCTGCAGCTTGTACTCGTTTCAGTAAGTACAGTTCTCTATCACAACTTTTGCTGGGAGAAAATGATAAGTCCTAGTGAAGAGAATTTAGGGAAACATCACACTGAGCTGATTGTTTACCAGAACTCTGATCATCCATTTCATTTAACTGGTTTGTCTGGCTCTCAGCAACCACATAAAGCACTTGAAAAAAAACCCCAACAAAACACCCAACATTCTAATAGCAAAACATCCTGGGTTTACTTCAATGAGCTATTTTCTCATTTCCAAATTATATATGAAGAAAAAAACCCCAAATAACAAGCAAAAATACCTCGCATACGACAGCCACTGCATTGCTACCAAAATTATTCTATTATGCATCTTACTTTTTGAAAAGCACTAATGCTTTAGGTATTCAGTGAATAATTTTTTATGAAGGTGATAAAAGAGAAAGAAAATCCATCATGATACTGCAAATTCAGTCATCTTGGAGAAGTCAGAAGATACCATTAAATATTTAATGCAATGCAAATAGGAAAAACCCCCAAACAGTAGTACTTGTTCACATTCATAACAGACTACTATAAGTACAAATTATATTTAATCTTATTTTACCTCAAACCAGTAATTTTTAGAATTTAATAAGCAACTCTAATTGTACAGAACCACCCAGGCAACTGTATTTTGCAAGCAACTGAAAAGCAGTATGATTATTCTTGCATATTTTAAAAGCAAAGAGTGTTTGGCAAATACTGAAATATTGAATAAAGACTTCCCTTTAGTCAATCTTGTGATAATTGCTAAAAGTCTTGACAAAACAGGCTTGCAACCAAGTTGTACATACTACAGTTAGAATCACTGGTTATTACTTACATGCCTCTTATAATCCACCACCTGGTGTCCAAGATTATTAACAACTGATTGGCCAGACAAAACTCTGTTAATACTTCCTTCCAAAGTTGGTTCATTTGTTGCAGATCGTATTATCCTAGTAGCAAATAAGGCTTCTTCATTTGGGCAGAAAGTAAAATAGGAAAAAATTAAATTCATAATTTAATGGCCATTAAGAAAAAAATCTATTCATGCAATCCACCCTGTAGGCATACAAATTATTATTAATTAATTATTATTATTATTAACCTGAATTTTGAACTAAATATGGAAACTTGGGAACAATGAGATACTATGGAAAAACTGGAGAGGTTTTTTTTTTTAAAGTAAAGAACTGATGACAAGATAAAACAAAATGCAATGGAACAACTGAAAAAACCATCTGGATTAATAAATCCTCCATGAAACAAGGTTAACCTCAGTCCTCTGCTTGAGAAGTGGCCACTTATCTAAGTATACATAAACACAACATATTTCAAGCTATTGTGAAGATAAGGCATAGCAAACTTCAAAATGGCCTTTGGAGTGCAGAGAGCATACAAAGAAATGTAACATTTACTTTCTGCATCAAATAACAACTTGAATGGAATTAAAAACCAGGAAAGCCCCCTCTAAAATATCTAACATACATGGAAATGTTCACATCTCAGTTTTCTGAAATACAGAGAGTAACTACAACTGCCAAGAGATATGAACAGAAAACATTACTTTCTTTTTAGCACTCTTTGTACTCTAGGAAAACAAAGATAAAATGAAGGAGCTGAGAACAGAAATACGGCCTCAAACACAGAAGTTTGTGTTTATTGTAATGAAAAATGTAACTTGTAGATATTAATTTTTGAACTTCAGTTTTTTCTATTGTTTTGGTCCTACTGGTGAGCAATAGATAAATCTCAAACAATGGTGGCATATGGGAAATAAGACTACAGCACAAAGATTTATTTAAAAGTCTCTTTCCCAGCAACTTCACACTAATACAAAAAAGAATCAGTACTTAATTGCATTTGGGTTTAAATTTCTTCTATGACATTTGGAATTTGGAATTTTTTTTCTTTTCCTTTTTTTTAATATGAAGCATGAACAGCAAAGTGCTCTGGCTCTTAAAACTCAAGATGCCTTACAATAGCATTACCTTTAGATTTTGCTCTATCTGCAGAATTTTTGGCTTTCATACAGGTCTTCTTGAAAGTTTCTTTTTGTGTTTTCTTCTCAGTAACTGGAAAAGACTGTTTTGAGAGTGAACTGGGTTTCCCATAGCCAGAACTTCTAACCAGCCCATGAGGACCATATGAAGGTTTCTTTTTATGTAAGGGTGCTGGACTTCTGATATTCTTGTATGACACTGGTTTAGCCGATTCTGATCTTTCATTCTTCAAGGAACAAGACCGAAGCCTCTGTGATAGAATATATTTGTTTAAAACAAGTTTTAGGCTTTACTGTAATCTGAAGGTAGCCTTCACTACTAAAAAAACATAGAACCAATTACAAAAATCACACAGCTGTAAGACTCAGGGTGACGGGAAGCATTATTTTTAACCAAATTAGAACTATGTAATTTTGTAGAATTGTATGACTTCAGAAGTATACATAGGGCAAATATTTTGTACTGACTGTTTAATTGTTCTGGGGAATTGTATTACGTTATAGAATCTTTTGGTTAACAAAGCAGGTAGGTTATGACTGAAGACACTGTGAACACAGAAACCCAGCGATGAAGAGAGGAACATTGGCAGGCAGAGGAACCCTGCTAAACCCGATCATCAAAAACAGAGCACGCAATTCCCAAGACCAGCAAATGAAAAAGTTTATAGTCTGTTTGCCCTGATGGCAAATCCACCAGGATAAATCCGCCAGACCTCTCTCCCTGCAATGCCTTGCAGACAGAAGAGGTGATTGTCTAAAGGAGTGTGAAGCTAATTTAGGGGGTGCAAGGAGAAAAGAATTTGTGGATGCACATGGAAAATTTGTGATTGTGTAAATCTTGTTATGGAACGTTTGAGAGGACTGTAAGAATGTGCAAAACTTGCAGCAAGTTAGGTGAAAAGACAAAAACTAGGTGAAGAAGCAGTCTAGGAAATAGATGGAAAAATCAGATTAAAAAAGCTGGTGACATGACCAGGGTGCTGCTCAGTGCACTTGTCTGACTCAGCTGGACACTGATCATTGCAGTCTCTCCTATATTCTCACTGAACTGTATTTATGTACATATGCTCCCTATTCTGAGCCTGTTGTGTGTTTAAGTATGTCCCTCCAATGCTCACATGCTCAGACTCATTACGAGCCTGAGCCTGGGACATGGCACTGCACCAGCCTTGCATATGTAGGCAGGGACAGGCAGAATCCCACTGGTCCCAAAGTCCACTGGATTTGGCTACCTCTAATAAGAGTAATGTCAACAAAAGAATTTCAAAAAAAAGAGCAACAGTGTCTCAATTTCTAAAATATCAGAGCATAATCAAATAAAAGGCACCCTATAAATCTATACATTTAAAAATTAATTCCATGGTAGAAAAATCTAGCCAATAATACTTACTTGTTTAGTTTTGTTCCCTTGTGAAAGCAGAGAGTCTTGTACTATTTCTTCTCTTAGTACATCAGGCTGCACTTCACTGGTCTGAATTTGTTTCTCAGTCATCCTCTGAAAGTTATCATCATTCACACTTGTCTGTAGAAAGATGCTTTTTTCTCTGTTAAACTTTCCAACTAAGTTTGTTTCCCAAACTGTATTACTCTGAGGGTCTTCAAAGGGTGTGTGGCTGATAAAGCCATTTTCTGTGCTGCCTACCAGTTTCACAGGACTGTAAGAGAAAGGAAGAAAAATCATATATAATAAGACTTTTGCCCTTTGCTTTTCTATCACTCTGGAAAAAAGGTGTTTTTTTGGTTTTCTTTTTTTTTTTTTTTTCAGGTGTAACGACTGCCTGAACTTCAAAGAGCTACTAAGCTTCTTTTAGTCTTCTACGACTACATCTTGCAGGTTTAGTCATACAGATTCACTCCCATACTGTGGAACAAGAGACATTTCCCAGCAGTGACTGTTTTTGTGGAGATACCAAACAAGTTGAACAACTTCAAGCATGCCATTAACACTAACAAACCAATGAACAGTAATTTCTGCTGAGTGCAGATAAGCTCTCAAAACTCACTTGCTAAGCATAACTTGTATTTCTGACAGTTTCAAGGCCTATGCTTTGTGCTCTCGATACAACACTTGCAGCAAACAAGGAGGAAGTATGGAGCATAGATCAGTAAGAATCACAAAAGTAGGCAAAATAAGAGGATTTGATCCTAAGATTATGGAGGTTGGAGAACTAGGAGACCTCTGGAAGTTTGGATGTGGGCTGAAATCCATGTATGGAGAGGGGTAAAGAGCAGAAGACTGGGAAAGCAGAGATCCTAACTGTGAGAATGAAGAAGACACCTCCAAGTGATTTGGCAAACATCATTGCTTATCACTCAAAGTAAGTTTGGGAATCCCTTGTCTAAACCTACTACACTGTATATTCATTTTACTGCAAATACCATAATGCCAGTGCAAGACGTAATGAAATTTCAGTATTTACCAGCGAAAAAGACAGATGAATTATTTAGTAAGCTGTTTTTCATAAGTAGTGGGTTTAAGTTACTACAATTCTTAAAATGCATCTTGAAATAAATACCTTTCAGGCTCCACATCAAAACGTCTGATGTTACATGAATGTCCTTTAATTGTTTTCATCAATTCTTCCACAGTAGGTAAATCTAATTAGTGATAGAAAATATAAAATAAAATAAAAGAACCCTTAGGAAAAGTATTTGTTAGAAGGACATTTAAAAATGTTTCATAAATGGAGGATTCAAGATATTACTATTAGTCATTCTACATGTTTGTACAATACATGCCTTTCTTTGAGCTCTTTACCTGAATCCATAGTTGACATGTTTTTTGAGTAGATGTCATTAAGTTGTGAAATGCTTTGTCCTAAGCCTTCTGAGACTGCCACTGCAGAATTGTGCAATTTCTGCTCGTCAGTGTCTCCCAAGGACTGATCAACATGATGATATGCTTGGTGCAACGCTTCGATGTCACTGGCCGTTTGACCATAGGAAGTACCTGTGAAAAATGCAGGCTCGTAAGAGACACTACTGGATTTTCTGTTTTGGGAACCATCTCATAGGAGCCTGTGTTTCAGTTAATAGTTTGGTCTGTTGGGGTGAAAACAGGGATTTCAGGTACAGAAAAAAACCACCTAAAAATGTAATTTTTACTATAGAAATGAATAGCTGCCAAATTATTCAGTACCTACTACATAGTCTCATCTATAGTTTGCAGGCCTCTCCACCATTCTCCCCCACATCAATATTTTATCAGTACTAAAACTAAGTGTATGCAATATAACTATTTTTAAGAGATGCTACCTGAGCCATACTCTGGATATAAGTGGCCTACGCTGTTCTGCAAAGCTTGATAAGAGAATGTATTTAATAATTGTGTTCAATGCTGTCAAAGAATTTTAGCTATAATAAATAATCAAAGAAGATGGTATTTAAACATGAAACCGTAATGTCAAAAACTACTTTGCAATAACCAAGCATAAAAAGCTGTCTTTTTAGCAGAAACATTACTTTTTCCTGAAATATTTCCTCCTGCCTTCAAGATTTGCTGCTTAAAAGTCAAGGGCTTCATGTTCTCTGATAACCTAAGAACAAATGAAGACATCGGAGTCACTTTTCCTTTTAAAGAAATGTATTAGGATTTGAGTTTTGTTGCGCAGTGGATTTTTTCCTTGTTTTTCCTTTTTTTTTTTTTGAGCACCCCTTACCTGCTTCATTCATTTCAATTCCACTAACTTCTTCAGGTTGATCATGTTCACCTGGAGCTACATCTGATGTTTCAATGGCCTTTTGAAGTTCTATAGTTGAATCTTGTGAATCAAGTAACACAACTAAAACCAAAAAGATAAATGTTAAAGAAAACACAGTTCTCTTATTTATACTCTGTCTGCACTGGAATTAGAAGTTTACCAAAGCTTATCTTGATGTCCTAAACATACAAAAAATGCTATACAGATTATTCTAATGGTAAACTGATGAACTCTGATTGCAAATCTGAGTTCTGACTAGATGTGATAAATATAAAAATATATTGATGACAACTTTGAAGTGTCAACATGAAGATTCTTTTTTTAACTACTTCAATCCAATGGATTTTCAGAAGAACACAATAAAATCATGTGAAAAATATCAAAAAAGTAAAAATCAGCTAAGCAAGTTTTAAGAAGTTATATTTAGTCTTCTCCCACTGATCAAAGTTTATATTTTACCTTTAGCCAGCATGCCAGTGTTTGCTTCTTCCTAAAAAAAAAAATAAAGAAAAAAATTACTTTTTGAATATCAGGGGAAAAAAAATGGACAAACTTTAAAAATTGGTCTAATACATAAAAAGTTTTTAGAACTTAGAACTAAGAAGCTCTTCATGCTCCAAGAATATGAACTTCTCTAAAACCTGCTTTAAGATGCCAAGTTTCCTGTACTCTATAAGCCCTCTCACAAGTGAAAAGGAATTAAATGCTACTCTGCACAAATGGAACATTTTTGCACCTTCCTGCTTTTCTTTTATTGTAGTTTGAAAAAAAGGAAAAGAACGGAGCAGTAGGTACATTACACTTCCATTCTATTTTTTTCTTTTCAAACATTTATTAGAAATATCACTCTAATAAATTTACTTTAAAAGGATTTTTAAAAAGTAGTTTACCTAGCGAAGATGAATACATGGTGCACCACAGATTTCTTCTGTAACAAACCCAAATCTGAATGTGTGCTCCGGACACATGTGCAACACGTCACAAGACCTGACTTTAAGCCAGTGGGCAGCAATGTTCCCAAAGCTCATAGAGTGTATATTTTTGGGTCCCCTGTTCAAACTGCTTCTTTGTACAGAACTACTTCCATCAGTCTCTGCCACCTGCTGTTAGAGGCACACCCTTAACAGCTCCAAGAGGTTAATCACTACTCATTCTGAGGCTGAGTCTCCAACCTGAGCTCATCATTTATTCACTCCCATCCACATTTCTTAATTCAAAGGAGAAGTAAGCAGAAAAACCCATGAAGAACTTAACCTTTTCAGTGATACTTCATAGGAAAAAGTATATCCTTAATTGAAAGTTATTCTTTGAGACAGTACATATTATATAAAGGTTTACTGTATTTATAGTTATACATTGCAGAGCTTTTAGAGTTTATGTAAGTAATAGAAACATTTGGTAAGTTATACCTGTTCTTGAGGACTTAAATCAACTTCTGACATGATGTTTTGATTCACCTCATTTCCCTCAGCTGTAAGGGCAGGATTAGCATCTGTTTCTTCTTCAAAATCTTCACTGTAGCTACCTGAAGAGTAAATTAAACATCAAATAGAATGAATATTCAAGGAAGATAAAAGCAATAAGAGAAAGCTATCTCCTTTTCCCCAATACCTTGTCTAAGAACAGCTACTGCTAATATTATTACTCCCTTTGCAAAGGCAACAGAAGGGTTCCAGGACTGGGGGTACTGGACTGGTACTAAAACTACAGTGAAAGTCACATGTATCTCTAAATTCAAATGAAGTTTGTCCTACGATTAGATACGCTTTACCTCTGTCTCGTCAAGGTGTACTTGAATTGACCCCTTTTTTATTCAATCACTTTCTCTCACTTAGGGGTGAAATAATACAATTCCCACCCAGTAGATAAAGTACTCTTACAACCACTTTGACAACTCCAGCAGTTTTTAGGCTCAGAATCTGTAATTTGTCTTCTTCTGACCTGCTCTGGTGGGCCAAGAGCCACTCTCAAGAGTAAATATTATTCAAAAACACAAGTGTGTCAGAGAACGAACTTTACAAGCAAGCCAAAGGCTTTTTCTTTAGTGTACCTAGATTCTTCCAAAAGTTTCAGCTCCCTTTGGCTGGATCTCTCCCCTCAGCTCCTGTGGTTACAGGCTTCAGAGTCTGCATTATTTGCAACACTTAAATCTAGGAGCCTTGCAAAACACTAGTTCATAATGTGTTCCTTCTGTGTTTTCTCACCAATACAGCTCACACACAGTTTAAGTAAAAACTGCTCTATGAAGAATCACTATTTCAGCATTCTCTTTGGTTTTGGACCACAAGAAGTCTGATCAGCTGAAAAAACCTTTCTTGTACTGACTTAAGAGAAACACAGTGCTCATACTATTCCCGCACACTTATTATTCACTATTTTGCTTGCTATTTCATGAAATACCAGTTTAACAAAGACTGAACCAAACCATGCACAACACACAGACTGGTCATTCCAGGTATTACACGGCAACTGTTTGACCACAACAATCAAGTCATTTCAACCACTGTGTTAGGCAAAAAGCTACAAAATTGTTGTAGCCTTTCTGTTACAACTATCATGATCTGTTGCAGTCTCCAGAGTAATCAAACTTTCAAGGAGAAATGATTTATGGTGATTATGGTTTACAAATACAGTCTCTTTATGTTTGGGAAATTAAAGCCTGACAACAGGATCTCTCAAAAGTTCAGCTAAATATATGACTTTCAAAATACAACCTGTTAAATTACAGAAATACACTTTATCATATGCTAGCAATGAAGCATGAAATAAAGGGAGATGACAAGGGAAAGAAATAAGCAAGATGGAAGGAGTGTAGCATGGAAATATTTTTGGGAAAATATAAGATGAAAGCAAGACTGCAGATGACAGATTAAACCCAGGCTTGAGAAGATGGCATAACATACAAACGACTAGTAAGACACCAGAGTAAATCAGACATTAAAACATATTTCAACATCAGAGGTTTGGGGTTTTTTCAATTTATAATTGATACAGGATTTTACTAATTTGTTTTCCTTTTCTGTTTTGTTTTTCATTAGGGTTACAACAGATTAAAAATCCACTTTAAAAAAAAAGAAAGCACAAAAGCAAAAGTAAACACCTAAACCCCTCTGTCTGAGTAAGTCATGATGCAAAGGCAGCCTAAAAGGTTGATGTAAAACCTATGGATAAAAGATTGTATTACCAGATTTCTCTTCGCGGGCTGGTTCTTCTTCTTTTTCAGTTTTTTCACTTCTGAGAAATAAAAAGAAAATTCTACTCTCTTTTGGGACAGCAAATAAATATACTCTTCCTTGGAGCTCTACACTCTGATACTTCTTACAATTATTAAAATAAAAAACCTGAATTTGCCCAACATATCAAATCTTAGGTAAGAAAGGTGAAAAAATGTCAGCAATTATTTTATAACTACCCATAGTTAAAATTCTCAATCTATCTCTTAAAATCACTCTTTGCATTCTCTTCAACAATCTACACCAGTTTCTCAAAAAAATATTTTTACCATCAGGCTTTACTCCTTCCCATTCTGCATTAACAAAATAAATAAACCCCAACCTCTCCTTTTTTCCCCCCTTTCCTGTAAAATTAAAGTCTTTTCCTTACCCAAAACTCTTCAGAATTCTGTCCCTCAACGGTTTTCATATCACAAGTTGCCTTTGAACTCAGCATTTTCAGCAACAGCTGCTCGAACTTCCCCTTTCTCTCACAGACATTTGGACTTATTTTACATAACTGATTATAAATGGAGTGACCTGGTCTGTGATTTTATATCCTTCCTTTAGTTTCATTTGTATTATCATGTCTCAAGGGACACAGAATCTTTCCTGATCTGTTTCCTCTTCATTTAGTTACTCCTTACAATTAAGAATATTAAATTGACTTTACTATTGAATTAGTGTGCAGCTACATCCACTCATTACTAAGTCATGCTCTCACCTTACTCCTTTCTTCTATTTATTAAGCTCATTCCAACCACAATCAACAAACCAAAAACTCATTGAAATCATAAACGATGTTGTCCCACAAAAGTTCAGTGTCCATAACCAAGTCATATGTGCCCACTAATATATTCCACAACTTTTCTTCCCTCTAAATTACCGTACAAATGGTGCTAGTATGGCAGAATCATTAGAATCCAGCTCTTTATTTAATCTTGAATAATCAATAGTAGAGGAAGCTTCCCGTTCAAGTTTGGCAAAGAAGATCTCTTTTTCTTCTTGTTCTTCCAAGGTATCCAATCCAACTCCCACAATGCTCTGATTAGGCCCAGAATCTAAACCAAAGAATAAACTTTGTCTGTGCTGTATGTCCACATAGAATAGGCATAACAGTTGGCAACAATTATAGACAGACTCATAAAACACTAACAGTATCAAATAATCACAAACTAGTACTAAGAGGCTTCATGAGATGCAGCTGGCAGAAGTGAAGAATCCCATCTTGCCATGAATAAAGGTAAACCGCTTTTAATGGTAATTTATTTAGATCTAGCTAACTCCATGAAACGGTTGGGCTCTCAGTTCTTACCATTTGTTTCCAGGCTCTCTCTACTCAAAGAGACGACAACTCCATTACTTTTCTGAAGCTGCATCTTTTCCACATGCGTATTCTCATAACTTTCTCCCACAGGCTGTGAAGTGTTCTCTTTTTTGAAAAAGCTTCCATTAGCTCCAAGAATTCCTAGGAAAAAAGTTGCAATATTCTTGACTACCATCCAAAGCTATTTGTATGACACTTCAGTCTTTTAATCACCTTCCAGAACCACCAGTTTTAATTGCATATTGCAACTGCAAAGATATGCAGTCTCACAATTCACATTCACCTAATTTCCACTGCTATAATAATTAATTATGCTATTATATAATTAATTAAGCTATTATATTGTCTTCCTATCCTTGCCTTTTGCACACGCACCTAAAGTTCAGCATGAGGCAAATGTAAAAACTGTAAAAATTGACGTACTGTCACCTTACTCATTCAAGACAATCAGACATGAAATTACACTGTAGCTACACAGAAATTACATTTGTTAAAAGCCCATTCACTTTATTTGACCTACCTCAGAGATCACCACAGGTTTTTAAAATTGTAGCCATTAGCTTAGCAGCTACATGACATTTGTTGCTTAAATGCTTTAAGGAAATAAATAGTACCCAAATTTACTTAAATGTCACTGATGAAAACTCAGTTCTTCCATTCTGTGTGCTTATGCAACTACAACTTGCAGTCGCTCTCCTTATTGTAATCTCATTCTTGTGAGGGTTCAATATCACCTTACCAATTTTATGCTGGCTCTCAGGCACAACACTGCCTTATCTACTTCCTTATGGAAGACTAAAAGCCAGATATTGCAGGATGTTACTAGTTCAAAACCTCCCTTCTGCCTATCTGTAAAACACACATTTACACTTATATTCTATATATATTCTCGTCAGAGAAGGGGTAGGAGAAAAACTGCTGTCATTTATCAAATGACACATGAAATTATTTAACAATTTTCACAGAAGGGAACAGAAACTATGTCCATCTTTTCCAACATAGATCTTGAGTTGGTAAAATAGAATTTTTTGTTCCTCCTGGCCACATGATGCTTAAACTGTAGTTGTCTTGTACGGAACATAACAGGAGTGGTGAAGGCATTGACAACAGCACATTTCCTGCTGCAGAAGATCGGAGGAGATACATACATCAATAACACTAAACCAGTCTTTCCTGTGCTGACCAAGTGCTCTGCTTTGGGCTCTTCCTTCTGTCCTTTATACAGGTCCATACAAGTTCCTTTCTTAAAATGCCCTACTTGCCTGTATCATGACAATGGAGAGCCCTTTTCCTTTGGTACTGAAAATGTGGAGAAAGTAGGAGTCTCAACATGTTTTCCATCCCTACTGGGCAGCCCTCAGCATGTTCATTCTAACTTTAAGAGCTTCCCTACTAAGAAGTAGAATAGGTTTATTTTCTTGATTTCAGTGACAAAGTCCTCTTGCATTTTATTGAGAGGCTGAATGCATAAGATTCTGATTCTCAGAAATCCACATTCCTGCATCTAACTTCAGCTCTGTCCTCACTACAGAGCTCTGACTGACTAGCCTTGCATGTAACAAATAAATGTCAGAGACATTACCTAAAGTTCCACATGTATAAAGTTAATGTCTAACTAAACACATACTGCTAAATGCCAAAATAAATACATATTGCTGCTACATTGAAAGGTATAAAATGGAAAGCTCAAAGTGCTGACAAACTACAAATAGCCCATTTCTCAGGTAGCCAAATGCAGTAATTTAAAGTCATTTACCCAGATGGAATTCTAGTTATCAATACAGCAAATAGGAGTCTGTTTGCAGCTGGGTCACAAGATTTTTGCGGAGCTTTAGATTAGCCATAATCTCACCAGACCCCAAACACCTTATTTTTGAATGAGAATATGTTAGCAGAATCAAATGATACACTGTGACTGACCTCCTACGTAGAGATTTGCAAGAAAGAAGGGAATATAAGTCAGTAAAAAACCCAGTAAGAATGTTTAATAGAACAAAATATTAAAGACATTTTCCTGTGTTGTTTTATTTAAATAATCTCAAATTCAATGAAGTTTCTGAACAGATGTACATTGATCTTGAAGGCTCCATGGGATTTACATAAGATAGCTAGTACTTTTAAAGTAAAAATTTTTCCAGTCAGTCTGAGTCATATCAGAGGGTTTTTTATAAAGCACCTCCCATAATAACCTGAAAATCAAATACTGTTTTTGCAGCCATTAAACTTTGCAGCTTCGCCACTCTCAACACCCAGAGACACCTCCCAGCTTACAGGGGATGCTACCATTGCTAATAAAGGCAAGAATGTCTGGTTTTGTTCACCCAACACAATCTGAACTTTGAGAAGTCTATGAAACTTGGAAAAAAAAAATCAACTTGTATGGATTTCAAAGTCATTTACCTTTTTTTTTGGCTGTTTGAACAGTCCTACTGATTTCTAGGGGGCTAGCTAGGGTGAATTTTTTTTTTTGAAGGGGGAGTGTGTTTGTTATATTTTGTAAAGACTTCTTAAATCAGCAGTTTTCTTGAACTCCAAAGATTGTTCCCTGTAACTTCATATGCAAGAATTTTTAAGGCTAGTGATGCATAGTGTTCTCTTTTTAACGTCCTTCCACTTGGAATTAATTAAAATAAGAACAGCAGTTTCACTTAGAAAAATATTTCTAACCACACTAGAAAAGTTTAAAAACAATCAAAGGACTCAAATCAACAATGACAAACACCTACTTAAAAACTAACTTCTTTGTTCATAATCTGACCAAGGCTGCCAGAATTGAGCCATTTACCTTTTTAATATCATATAAAACACAGTATATTTGTTACCCTCAGAACTGTCTGGACTGTCAGAAGCGAGGCCTCCTTCTTCTTTGTTTAAGCACGAATCTTTCTTGTCCTTATGAAATTTTTCCAATATTTTGAATTTAGACAAAGCCTTGCTGCGAGATGCACTGGAAAAAGGTTTAGAAGGAACTACTTCTAAATGTACATAGACATTTATAAGTTTTTATGCATAATGGACAGGGAACAAAGAGAAAAATAAGATGTGAGACTTCAAATTGACATTTCTTAAAAAGTAATACAGCTTAGTTTTTTGTAGATTGGATTGTCTCTAATTTTCTATCTATAACTAAAAATTAAATAGGCAAAATTTCTGAGAATATAACTCCTTTTCTCTCTCTCTCAGTTTTAAAAGAGATAAATTCCTTCTTGCTCCATATATACTTTGCATTCAAATATACAGTTCTAGGAGCTCAATGTATTATCTGAAAGAGAAGGAAATTAGTAAAACTACTTCAACAATAAAAATAGTTCAACAAGTTTTAAAAGCAAGCATCTAGATCGGTCCAAACACAAGTGGAAAAACATAGGTACATAAACATAAATTACTACAGTCTTCATAATTGTCAGGTATAAGAACTGCAGGTTGTTTGCTCAGACTCCTGTAGGGACTTGCTCAGCAGCAAATACTATCAAAACCCTTCCATTCACATTAGCAGAATCAAGTTTTAGATAACAGTACCTATGCTAAAAACTGTGCTCTCATGATACTAGGATGCTAGTCACATTACACCCTTTATATACCTTAGGCTAGCCAGATATCTGTATGAAGACTTCCTTGTGTAAGCTGTTAGGGTAGAAGAGGTTTCTAAATTGTCTAATTCAGAGAAAACTCTTAGTTACAGGTCTTTGAATTTACCTTAACACAAGTGAGAGAGTAGTCTAGGAGATCAGGCCACATACTTCTGCCCCCTAGAAACAGGAGTATGGGGATATGTGACCAGAAGCTAACACACCTCAGACATCCAAGATGACTTGATGACTTGCTGGTGAGCATATAGTAGGTGCAGTGCAAGGAAAGAAATGGTATGAAATCTATTCTAATACTATGTATGGGTCTTTTATTCCATCAACTTAGCACAAGTCCACTAGTGAGGCACCACTTCCCCAGATCTATGTTCTCCCACATTTACTGGGAAACTAAAAGTGTTGACAGCATGCCTTCCATCATACATAATGCAAACACCTGATACCTTTTAAAACAGTAATTTGAAATAACTACCAAAGTCCTACCATTACTCATATTTCAAATATTAATCCTAACTGGAGAAATAAATTCATTTTTAGTGCTTATCTCCCAGATCGAGATGCTTTACAGCTATTCTATGAAAGTGAGACCTATGAAAACAGGGCAGCACACATTCTAGGGAAATGTTCTATAGGCTACATACTAGCTCACCAACATGATCTAGCGATCAAGTGCCAAATATTTCATTGTCATGGCTCTCCAAAATATTATTGATCTGCTTCAATTTAACATCAATGTTTAGTTTAAACTAGTACAAGTTAATTGCTAGTGTCTTTTACACAGAAGTATTTAATGGATCAGTGCTTATAATTCTTAATTATTCTTTGGAATTTGGATAGCATAAAAAGTGACTTCGTATAAAAGGCAGAATCTGAAGTCACATTGACTAAAATAATCCTGCAGTTCAAAAAATTTAAATTTGTCATTATTATACCAACTACTGTTTCCATTCCAGGGGCAGCATGTACAGAGCAGCATGCTGGTCAGCAAAGAAGAATCACATCAACAGAAAACAAGTAGAATGCTTATCTGACTTTCATCTTTGAAATTAAACAAGTTGAACAATGACTATTCTAATTTCTTGAGTATGAAATACAGAAAGTATAAGAGACTTTCTGTTTAGTAAACAGGCATTTACTACAAGTGCAAGATTTTCAAAGCTATCTGCCCTCTTCCCCAGGCTTACAGTCAATACTGTCTGTCCTACTACATCATTTATAGGTAGTGATATATGATGTTATGACAATTGAGCAAAAGTTCACATAGTTCTTAGTTTCTTCTGGAAATGACAAATGAAGTAAAGTGGCAGCTTGTTTTCAGAGAGAACACTATGGTCAAATGGACAATTTGCTAAGGTTTGCTACAGGAAACACAGTAGAATACAAGGTTGATACTAAACAAATATATCAAAACTTATTTAATCAAATACCAGACTGGGAATCTGAACCCTTTTGTTCACTATTTTCCACTATTTCAGCACGGCTTTCTGTCAGTTTCTTCTCTTTTCTCAGTTTAACAAATTTTGTTTGAAAATCTTGAAAAGACAAACAGCAGGAACAGACAGGCAAGCAAGACAGGACAGGAATTATTATTATCCAATTTCTTTTTTATCATTTAAATGACAAAAGCAAGCAGAAAAGACATTAGTTAGGGATAGGTCTTTAATGTGTCCAGTATGGGAGACAGTGTCTTGAATCATAATTTGCACCTTTCAGTTTAAAGATGAAGAACAAAGACTTCAAACGTGCCTAGAACAACTAATGGAGTTATCTTAAAATGGAGTTATTTTAAAGGAACTTTATACTTCTCAGCCAAATGAACAGAAGTAGTCTACATTGTTACCATTACTCTACAAAACCAAATGAAAACAGACTATTAGTTTAATTATCTACTTATTTCTTGGCACTTTCTATAACAAGATGTCTTGGGGGAAATAAAAAGAACAAGACAAAAAAAAAAACGTACAGCACACACAGAGAGTCTCTGACTTTCAAGAAAGTATGATACAGGTCCTGAAGTAACTCAGAATCTCAAACTGGAAACAACTTAGCTTGGTGTATTACACAAGCCAATTAGCCAGACTTTGTTAAGTTAGCAATATGTCTGTACAGTGATACCCAAACACATCAACTTACACATATGGATGGTGCTTGTATTTGTAATGCCACGCCACACTGCATGTGGAGGCAAGATTTATACATTTACAAAAGTGTGATTCATGATGATAAAACACTTTAAAACTACTAATTCTATTAGCTAACAGTCTATTGATAATGTCCTATCTGCAACCAACATGGAGGTTCAAGCCTAGGAAAACACACAAGGATCTCCACAAAATTTCAAAGTATGCCAATATTACCCTTTTCAAAAATTACATCCAGCTTATTTTCATATTTGTTATCGTCACATCAATATTTTCATTTTTCCCCATAGGACAATTGTTTTGCTATTTAGGGGAGATTCAATAACCTTATGAAGAACTACAAATCTGAAGTGTCATCTTCTGAGTCATCCCATGCAGTAACTTACACTGCAATGCTGCTGTGCCTTCATCCACTATTAATATGTCCGAGAAACACTCTACGCAACATACATCTGCTGAAGAATATTAGATCTGGCAAAACTGTATTTGACAAAGTACTTGGAAGCATGAGAAACAAACAGAAAGACACAGAGAGCAAAATATGAGCACCTCTAGAACCCTATCCACACTAAATTTCTTACAGTTACCTGACCTGTAATTTCAAAACGCCATAAGCATATTTATACTAACCAAAATCATAGGACAGTTTGTGGTGTGTATACACATGTATAAATCCTCCTTTATGTATGGGATTCATAATTCTCAGATATAGCCACATAAAACTGCAGAGGAAAACTCAGTTTATCCCAAAGGTGGCCAAGTTGACCTCTGCAAATGTCTCTCTTCTGACTCTAAGTTAACTGTCCTGCAACTAAATCCCTATTTAGCAGAATGGCATTCATCATAGTACACATTACACAACTGCTACCATTTGCAAGTGTCTGGTGTGACAAACATCGCCTTTTCTTCATGGGATGATCCAACCAGGACCTCTGCTTCATGCCACACAGCTATCCTAGTCTTGCCAAGACAGAAATTGGAAAGCCCTCTAGTAGGAATTAACGGCCTCTCTTCTTGGCAGTATTAAAGTACTAGCTGGGATATGGCTTACTGCATATGCCCGAGCATGGAATTCTAAGCAGAGTGGTGACAGAGGGGTAAATGAAATAAAATTAATAATGTAGCTGGCAAAAGTGGTGCTTGGGGAAGAGTTCAGTGCACAGATCTAGCATATTTGGTGTATGTTCCTATGTTCTCAGTTTTACTGTGTCCAACTACCACACGTTGCACCATTGATTCAAGAAGCATTACATACATATTACTTTCAACTCCCTCCAAAAAAGTCAAGCCCCTCATCCAGACTATGAATATGAACAGGCTAGCTTCTTTTGCATGTAAATGGATTCCATACTGGCAAAGCTGGGTAGGCTCACCTTCACAATATTTTTCTGTTAAAGCAGAAGGTTTTCCTAAGAGAGACCTTAAAAAGTTAACTGGATATTTCGTACATCAATAAACTGCAGATCAAGCTTGTTTCAGTTCCAATAGCTTTACCTTTAGGTAACTACACAGCTGGTAACATATTCTTAATTTAAAAAATGAAAGTGGTAGAATTTGTTGGGATGGAACAGTTTGATACAATCACATTGTCTCTTCTGATTATGCTTTTAATTTTACTTAATCCATATAAGCACTGGTCTCTAAAACTTGTAATCACCCTGCCTTTTAAGAACCCATTCCAGTGTGTTTTGTACCATTAGAAGCATCAAAGTTGGGTTGCCTTTAGCATCTCAGAAAAAACATGAAAACATGAGCTTCTAAGACCACTGGAAAATTTTCTTTGATAGTATGTAGAAAAACAATGTCATGCTAACCCCTGAATTCTCACACTGCCCAGCAAGAACACTCTGTCCTGTTTTTTGAAAAGCTGCAAGGAAATTGGCGTATATCATAACTACCTGATAGGAACCTTCTCATATCCATCTGAGTTTTACAGCAACATCTTAAAAGGCCAGAGACAGAAAAAAAGTCCAGGCACCATCAATTAGGGTTATGCCTAATGGCACAACTGCTGACTAGGATTTGAATCTTAATTAGGAAAACACTGACAGGACAGAGCTGTGCTTAAAATCAGAGACTACTAGCAGTATTTACTTTCTCATATGAAAAACTGATTTTTGGAACTTTCTGTTAAGCTCCCGTTATAAGAAATACAAATCATGAAAATTAAGAAGCCACCAGTTACTACAAGAATAAGAAGTGATCACCCTGTGAAAACTCATTACTCATAAGCTTTACTACCCAACAAGAAAACAATGGAGAAATAAAATAGATGTGGAAAGCTTGCAAACAATAATACATTTTCTTTCAGAACTATGTGACCATGTCAATACTGAACAATTATGTCATCCCAGCTCATTTTGCCCTGAGTCATGGTTCTTGGCAAGGGAACTGTTGAAGATACTGACAGACACACATCTTGGATTCAGCTAGTGTTGAAAAGCTTTTCTGTGCTTTTCCAATCTATTACATATGTTGCAGCTAGCATAAGTCTATACAAATTTATCTTTTTCCTCTACAGTTTTGAAAATAGAAATCTATAATAAGTCTGTATAATGAACAGGTTGGCTATGAAACATCTACTAATATTTCAGCAGAATTCGTAAGTTACATTTTCTAATTATTTTACTGTGCATAATAGGCTTATTCTTTACAAGTTTTAGTAACTCAAAAACTACAGAAAAAAACCTGTTTGGTCACAGCTTAAATCTGAGCCCTTTTAAAAAATATGATTCTATTTGAGTTTTATACTTTACAAACTTGCATTGTAATGTTCTAAATCACTTGAGTGGCATCAGCTTAATCTGAAACCAGGCCTAATACGCAGTATGAGAAAGAACTAGCCTGACCCCCTGTGGCCAAAATATTGCAAAACTATATATTACCACCATCATTCAAATCTTCCTCAGATATCCACCATGGCACTGAATCCTTTTTCTTCCTTTCTTTTTTCCTGGGCTGTCCCAATGTCTCAAGAACGCTGGACTTTTTCTTTGAATTTCCAAGTGAATCATCTGAAAGAGACTGAATCAATTGTATACAAGATTAAAGAGACCTTTTACATTTTCACACTGTTTAACTGTTTGTCAGGTACTCGATTCTGGACTTTTGAGTACAGATGCCTTTCTTTACTCCCCACTGTCTACCTTCTTTTTGTATGCAAAACAAAACTGATTAAGAAACAATAACTATATTCATGTGGCATAAATACTGAGTATTAGAATAACCCCACTGCCAGAATGTGGATATGTTAAAACATAATGGAGAGTATATGTTCAGTTCAAATGAATAGCGTAATAAGCTCTTTTTCAATTAGTTAAAACATATAAAACCCAAGATCCTGACTACAGCCCCGAAGATAAGTACAGCAAAAACACTTTTGCCTTGGCCTTGTTTTGTACATGAACAACATTATTAATATTCCAAAAATAAACATTCACAAAAAACACACTCCTCCCAGCAAATCACATTTCAGAAATTGATGTTATACTTTGTATTAATGAAATATAATAGAAATGCCAGAGCCATTCCTACACAACTGTAGGAATGTGTATTAGGTTTTCTACGTGTTTGTCATTCATGCTGATTTTGTCTGATGCCTTAAATCAATGGAGAGAAAGTCTGTATGAACATCCTATGAATTTAAGTTACTGAAGAGTAACAGGAAGGAAAAGACAACTAACCCCTTACCAAAGCTTTTTGTGGCCTACAGGAGGCTCAGCATCACAATTAGGTGTCCAGACACCAAACAAAATATATTCATTATCTAGTGCATTGCAACCTTATGTGCTATGTATTCCTTGTCCTTAACTGGGGTTAAGGGGAATGGAATATTTTTTATCTAAATTTTTAGCTATAACTGCTGAAACTAATTGTCCTAAAGTGTCTGAAGAACACAGTGACTAGCTAGCAAAAGCTGTAAACAGTAAGAAACAAAGAATTCACATATGAAATGCATCATATGGCAAAATTCCAAAAGCTTCACTTTTGTAATAGTCATAAATAAGAGAATGTGATACTATAAACAGAATACTAGAGGCAACAGGGCTGTGGGTACTTAATATGTAAAACACAAGGGTACATTTTATTAAAACAAGCCTCTGCAGTCCACTGCCTGATTCACGTTACATAAAAGCACTACCATAAAAGACTACCTTTACTATATGACTAATGCTTCAACTTATATGGGCCTAACAAGAACACCCATAAATCAAATTACAATTATATAAAACAATCATTTAAGAAAAAATTATAATAAAATATTCTTTTGAATATCTCTGACCAAGAATGTCTTTAGAGCTTACAGTTTCACTTGAGAAAACTAAATGCTTTTCATACAGTCTAAGAAAGAAAAAAGTGCTCTGAGCTTTGCACTTTATAAAAGACAATTTTAATAATTATGAAACTGCTAGACAACCGGATGTTTTTGCAATTTCTTTAAGTCAGCTCTAAGTGACATACAACAAAACAGCTTTGCATTCCTAATATATATCCTATAAATAACTTTCCTACACCAGTCACAACACAAGTACTAGTGCCATTGTCTCCAAAGGTCAATGCTTTAGTCAGAGGCACTGACAGGTGCTTGATGCAAACTCTGTTATCACTTGCTGTTTCTTTTACAACTAACAGCATCCTGTGCTCCACAAGTAGAACTTCAATGATGTTCATACTCCTTAGTGTATTGTAACTAAAGAACCTGAAACCCCCACGGGTTGTTCTCAAGTTCTGGAAATTTTCTATGCCCAGCCATCTTGTCAACTGCAGACAGTAAAGTTGCAGCAGCTGGGAAAGAAATGCTGACACAAAAATACTGGTGCATTTTTCTCAACACACCAGTTGTCTTGACAGCAAAACTTTCAGACTTTTTAACTTCCTTTGTAAAAAAAGAAAAGGGCAAATAAATCAATCAATCAAAACTTTTTGGACCAGTAATGACTTTTCAGCACTAGTAAGTGGTACCAATTTCTTCCTTCCCCTCCTCTATAAAACAGCCAGTCAGCCTTTCAGGAACACAGGCACACACACACACAAGAAGTGCCAGCTGTTTAATCTCAACGTAAATAAATGCCACAGGAGTCAGTTCTAAGAACTGGAACAATTACAAGGCACATAATGAGCTTACCATCTCCTTTACATGTGAAGGAACTTAAAAAAGTAGACAGGTAATACAGGATTTGATTTAAAATACTCAGACTCTCACGATCTAATTATTTCATGAATTAAGTATTTTTCAATGAAATAAGTCTACTGCAAAATATGATTTTAGTACAAAATAATATGTGAATATATTTGATCTTTTAATAAAAGCTTAAAATGTTTCTCAAACATGGGTTAACGTGTGGTATTTCTTTTCCAGATACAATTCTACAGATTTTCTAATAAAGATATTATAGCCTTTCCTTTTCAAAGTCTCTCTCTCAATTGTCCATGAATATCAAATAGAGAAAAGAGTCAACTGAAAATACTAGAAGCAGACAGCAACTTTTTCACAACTTTTCTTTGCTTGAGGTCATCAAAAAAGCAATTAATTGAAGAACTGTGTATTAGAAAGACTTCCTCACGTTGCATGTCCCAAGAGAACTGCACAGCCAACATTCTGAAAACTTGGGAGCTATTCTAGTATGACTGATAGTGCTTAAGGGAAATCACTGTGACAACAGGTGAACCATGCTAAAACAAGGTACTGGTGGTGGGGAGTGGATGGACCACGGGCACACAGTGGAGGAGGAAAAGCAAAAGTGTGAATGACAAGAGGCTGTCTGGCAAGGGGTAGGGAATAAGCATAAGCAGGTAAAGGGGATCATTAAAATATTTATCCTACATGCAGTAATTGTTATTACACATTTGTGCTTCCCTTTGCATAATGCTAATAGTTTAGAAAATCCTCTTCATTAATAGCTTTTAAAGTTCAGCGAATATGCCAAAAGATTTTAGTTTAATCCTCATGCATCATTCAGCTGTATATATAGTCTTTATTTTCATTTTATATGTTTTGATCACAAACATGCAAACACACAGTCCCCCCAAAGCAAGACAGTTTCACCAAGAGTTATTTAAAAAGGGAAAACCATCTTGCTCTATTTCCTTTTGAAAGATTTGCTTAAACAATATTGTCTTCTGCAAATTACTGAGAAACACTTTTTACTATTCTCCTCACCGTTATACTCTCAACACAAACATCACCTACAGACATTTCAAACAACAGAGCACATCAGCTTCTCATTTTCCTAAGATCAAAAGGCCACACACTTTCTATCAAAAAAAACAACAAAGAGAAATAACAGAAGATGCATATGTAAAAGTAACAGAGAGTAGATATCTGTGTCTGTATCCAGCTAGCAAAAAAATGAAGAATACACAGTTTAATGACTGGATTGGTAGTTTTAAAATAGTTTTCATTTGAAACGAAGATATGAGTAGTTAAAAGTTACGTTCTATGGAACATGCCAAGGAGCACTTAGAATAACTCAGTACAGCTATTTTGATTTTTTTTCTAACACAAGTATTCTCAATGTGGGCAATAGCTGAGGAGCAAGAAGAGCATGTCAAATGAGGAACAAAACACTGGAAGCAACCATATGCAGTTTTGACAGATGCAAAAAAGAAATAAAAGAATAAACCCCCATACTCTTCCCCAGAGCAACTCCCTTCATAACAACAGTAAGTTAAGAACTGTTGAAGGAAATGCAGAGGCTAATTTTCTAATTCTACTAATATAATAATTTTCAGTGAATTCAAGAGTGTTAACTCAGCTACATCATCAAACTGAATCACTTTTAGTAGTCATTAAATCGTAGCACAGCCTCTACATCAAAAAAACTTCAGGCCTACATTACATATAACAGACCCCAAGAATATTATCTGCCATCGCTAGCTATGTTTATACACAGTTATAAAATCTAGTAAAGGCCTTATGTATGTAGTATATATGTTTCAGGGCTACCACACTGTTCGTCTGGTAGACCAGAGGGCCAGTTCTGAAATTGCAGGTCTATTTGTTGTGAAAAAAACATAACATGCCTAGACAGGGCATTTTGATCATGTTTGATAATTGCTAGCTTTAAGTCATAACCCAGACTTGCATGATTTTGCCTGTACTCAAAAACATCAAGCACCATGAGGAATGAACTCAAGTTTTTTAATCACTACACCATGCTTCATTTTATACAAGAATTTGTAACTAGACTTCAGTGTAAGTAGGTATTGCATAGAAAAATAAGGATTTTTTTTAACATAGCTTGTGTCTATAAACTAGAAGAGTTGCTAACCTCATTTTCAATTATACATCACTCTGAAGCTTCTGGTACTAAGTAACACACATAATAAAATTGAAACAAAAATCAAGAAGCAAAGGCTCTTTCTGAAGATACAACCTAGCAATTACAAAATACTTATTTAATCACAAACTGTCCTCTTGATTTCAATACAGCAAAACATTATGAATTAAGCTTAGCAATTAAGACCTTGCAAAGATGCACACATGACAGCTATGTAAATCATATAATAAAAGCACGGCTGAATCTCCAATTTCATATTCTTCCATACTCAAATTTTCTCGGTATTTTAATAAAGGGATGTGACCTTGCTCCAAACATACCTCTTTCAAAAACTCTTCAAACTGCTCATCTAAATCTTCATTTGAAAATCGATGAGCCATAATCTGCAACTGGATGTTACCTTCCAAACAACTGAGTTTAAAAACTAAAATGTAAAATAAAGATAATTAGATGCATTCTGAAATTAGACACAACCTTAAGATTTACTTGAGAGCTATAAACAAAAAAAAAATCTTCAGAGTCAACAAACATCATTCCTCTCATCCCTAATCTAAACTATTTACTGAATGACACAATCAATGCAAACATACCTAGATTACCCAAATTTCTTATAAGCAAAGTAATCATTTCCAAAACAACAGCTTCAGCATTTAAACTTTGAGGGATAAATAAAATGTGATTCTCTTCAGCATCTTTACAGTTTTTTTTTCAAAAAACAGCTCTCTTAGCTACCCACAATTAAGCATTTTGTCAATAATCAAGTAAGAATATCTGTAATATTCTGCAGTAATATTTCCCATCCATTGTAGGGGCTTTTAATTCCTTTCTCAGGTTTTTCTCTAGCACTGGAGACATCTGGCATTGTAGGTTTTGTTTCATCATCTCTGCCATGCCTAGGACTTGGTGAACAATAAATATATGAAAATCTTCTAAGATTAGAGAATGACATTTGTTTTGCTCTAGTGTGACACAGAAAGCCAATGGCACTTGTGCCCCTCCCATTCCCAAAAGCCTGTGCCAACTTCTCAGGTATAAAACATGCCCCACACTCAAAAGGCTACAAAGTGTTTGTGTATCATACTGCTCAACACACATGGCTGGCTGCTTTCAAAACTGCATATGTACAGCAGTATTAAACTACCCTAGCATCTTCCAGGCTGAGAAGTGCTATGTAAACATAAAAGGGTGAAACACTTGCAGAAATGCTTTTACCATTAATAAAAACTTCTTCCAACATGGAGGCCCCTCAGTACACAGGACTGTTACCTACCTAGTAAATTGATTTGGACAGGCGAGTTGTGACAACTGCTTCCTGCTTTCGCTCCTTATGCATCCATAGACCACCCGACACTTTGGCTTTGGCAGCTAAAAAAAAAAAAAAAATAAAAAAAGTTATATAGCAGACTGCCCAGACTTTGAATTGAATAAGATTCCTTATGTAAGCATTTGGACAATATCTCTGAAAACATGGTAAGGAGATTAAGAATGCTCCCTCTCAGGACACACATAATCCAGTACCCTTTTATACTTTAACATCAAAGAACATTTGACGCTAAATGTAAGATGCTTCAGCAGTTTACTCGCTGTGGCACCTCCTTCAGCAAGGGGAATACTTCGTTCTAGCCCTGCCCCAAAACCAACCTGACTCTCCTCAAATTACCTGTACTTCTGCCCACCTTACAGTTACAGCTTTTATCAGAATGATCAGTATAAAGCTTTACTTTTCAAAAGGGCAGCAAACACACAGTAACAGAAGGCCACAGACAAACCGTGCCCTCAGCAAACACACTTTTCAGCCGTACCTTCGGACTCGGAAAGCACACGAATGGCTCCGTGCACAGCCCAAAGGCGGCCCTTGCCGGGAAACGCGCCACAACACAGGGACGGGGAGGGGAAGCTTAAACAGCAACTCATTCCATGTAACCTTTTAATCACCCCGGCCGTCACCTGATGCTGCTCCGGCTTCCGCCGGAGCACACGGCGGCGCGGGGGGCTCGGGCGGACAGGGCTCCGGGGAGCGGGGAAATCGCGGCTCAGATGCTGGACCGAGCCCGGACCGCACCTGATCCCACCTGGAGCGCACCTGATCCCACCTGGAGCGCACCTGATCCCACCTGGAGCGCAGCTGGAGGGCCCGGCCCGCTCGGCCGCGGCGCGGGTTGCCCGGGAAACCCTCCCGGCCACCGTCCCGCCCGCCGGCGGCGGCCGCCACACGTCATGGCGGACGGCCCACCCCTGCCCCGCCCCGGCACGGCCCGCTAAGGGCGGGACCTGGGGTGATCCCGGCGAGGGAGAGCTCTGTGCCGGGAGGGAATGGGCTGCGAGGGCCATTCCTACCGCGGGAGAGGCCTGTGCCGGGAGGGAGCCGCGGGCTTTCCGCGCAGCCGGAGCGGGCGGCGGGGCCGGGAGCGGGTGTGGGACGGCGCTAAGGAAACTTCCCTGTCCGAGCGTCCAGGAGCCGCTCCGGCAGTCACGGCCGCGCCACCTGAGCTGCACTGGAGCCCCTCCGCCTCCTCCTCCTGCTCCTCCGCACCCCACACTCACACAGTCACACCCCAGGTTTCCTTCCCGCTCGACACCCACCCGGCGCGCTTCTCCAGAAGTCATTCCCCTGACCTTTTGGGAAAGCGCCAAGGAAGGAGTTAGAAACACGTCGCTTTCCCTAATGCAGAGGTCAAACTCAAAGCTCTCCTAATGTTTCGGCCTTAGTTGTCGGGCGCGGCGCTTTTAAACGTTTTCGCACATCTCTGGAAGTGTTTAGAGTACGCGGGGAAATTAATGACCCCTGGTTCCCTGACCGCTGTCTCGCAAATAACCACGGAACAATTGCAGTCTGTGCTTGCATGTGCTCTCCAGTGAGGGTCTGCCAGTTGTGTTTGTTGTGAGAGTCACGTTGCTTTAGGAATTTTTATGCCAGCATTTAGTAAATGGCAAAACAAGTTCACTTAAGAACACAAATGAACATTGTTCACACACACACACACACACATAGACACAGACGCATTTTGATTCTCTGTTCAGCAGACTTGGAACAAAAAGATTTTGAAAGGAAGTTTTTTCTGGTGAGTGTTGGGTACTCATTGCAAGTGAGAAACTAGTTCAAGTCCTATTACTGTCTCATTTCCTGTTAGCTTGAGAGATAAAGACACTGCTTCCAATATGGCCTTTATGTATCCCAGACTTTTTTTATGCTAGTATAAGTTATAGCTTAAATTCAAAGAAGCAAAGAAATATGGTCTCTGTATTTTCCACGCGAGTCTATAGGAACTTTTACTTTGCTAAAGGTGCTGCAACACGTCTTTCAATCAGGCCTATTGTCTGCAGATGGAGTATTGTATTTCCATTTGCAAAGTATTCTTTTCGTCTTTGTGGGCAGTTTCTGCTGCTTTCTCTGGAAAATGTGGGAGCTGATCAAGGACAGGATGCCCACATGAACTAATATACTAGAACAATTTGTTATGCATGACAGCCTACTGATGGTAAAAACATCAGTTTCCAACATTTACTCTTCTCGTCGCATGAAAAAGCATGGAGTGAGGCATGAGCATTTAAAGAGAAATATGGAAATTAATTAAAAGAATGTCAGTCTGATGCTGCATGTCTTGATCCTGCTCAGATTTAAGCCAATGCAAATTTTGCTATTAACTTCAAAGTGATAGCTGTGACATCATTCATTGATCATGAGAGTTACTTCATACATGATCAAATAATCACATCAAGGGCTCAGTCCTTCAAGCTGCTAAAAAACTGTTGCACATTGAAGCTTTTCTGTTTGCAGAAATATGTTCAAAGGGCCTTGTACAAAGTATAGAAAAATGTGCAGAGGGATCAATGCTGCTGGAAACCTCAGTGCCCATATGGGAAAGAAAAAAAATCCAAACCGCTCTTGATGACTGTGGTGGAGAGGAGCCATAGCCTGGTGTTGAAATGTCATCCAGTGCATTCAAATAACATGCACAATAGCCACTTAAAAGATTTTCATTTCCTTCTAATGCCAACCAGTTGGAGCAGTTTTCTCAAGAGCTCTTAACAGTGGAGCTTAAAAAATGGGACAGCAGGGCTAACCACAAAGTTCAGCCAGGACCATGGCAATTTGGGCGGCAATGCTAATAAAGCAGAAAGATGGACAGAGATTCTGAAATAGATCCTGCTGGACAGAGCCCCAAATTGTAAGGTAAAATTGTGGCTCTGCTGGGATGTGTGGGAAGCCTTTGTTGACTTCTATGAAACCAGATTTTGCCACTGTAGTAATTCGCTTCTCATTTAAATGTATGGCATGTGTACACTTAGCCCATATGGTTTTCCTGCTAAAATAGCAAAAATATAATATCAGTATAGTAATTTCAGAATATTAACAGCAAAATGAAAAGGAACAAAATATCCACACTTTTATTTTGTTGCCTGATTTCAGTTTCATGTCATCCATAGATGTCAATGTGGAAAAAGACATCGAATGAAACAGAAACAAAAATGTCTGGTGCATTCACTTCAGCCAAAGCTTTGCATCAGATAGTATTTCAGTACTGAACTTGCAAATATGTGAAATATGAGATTATGATAATAAATATTTAACCATATTCTTCGTTATGTTTTTTTAAGGGTTAACAGTTTCCTACTGAATGAAAAGCAAACAAACTGGTGAGCTAAGAAGTTAAAACTGCATTGTCTCTGTATAGCCACTGTGATAATACTTCCTTAAATGACAATGCAATAAAAACCCGTTCCAGTATATGCATCAGAAGAAGGGAAAGCCTTCCCTAACTACAAGTTGCACAGAAAATAAAAAAAATCATGTGGAGCTGTATTTCACTTGATAGAAAATGGTAGTTAAATTGGGATTAGTTACAAAAGAGTTCACCTCACTATAATTTCTGTTTGAGAAAACATTTTTGATACTTTTGGTTCACTGCAGGTCTTATTTTGTTCTGCCACTGATAACAATAGTCCTCAGATCCGAAGGTTGTATTTATGATTGACTGTGTTACAGTAGTTAGCCTAACTCAGCTTCTCACTCGATGGGTTTTTTCCATCATGCAGTTTCTCCACGGGCTGAGAACTGAATTCTGTGCTGTGTTTCAAATTATTCCAGAGACTTAGTCTGGTTGTGAATCTCATTTCTTCTTTCATCCCTTGAAGGGAGCTGCAAAATTTGGAGTTTGGAAGCTGGGATGTCACATCGCTGGCCGTTTTCTATTTTCTGGAAGTTAATAGACACAGACTATTTCTGATACTTTTTGACAGTGGATCTTTCCTTTGTCTTATTTGTGTAAATGTTTAATTGCCTTAATGTTGTGCCTGTACTGCCAAGTTTTCAGTTTCTCTGGAAGAGTAATTACTGGTTGCAGGAATAAACCCTTTGCCATCACAAAGGAAACTCTCCTATCATCAGCAACTGTAAGCGGTTACAAATTCCTTCAAGAAGGTGAATGTTTGCTGTCAATAATTAAAGCTGCTTCTCACTCTTTCAGATGAAAGAAGTGCATTTGTCAACATTTAACACTGCTTTTTCTTCATTTCCTGATTCTCTATAGACTTGTCTTAAAACATTGCTCTACTGTGTAATCCAGCTAGTGGAGCAAGATCCCTCCCGTTACAAGCTTTCACTTTTGACTAACCCTGGGAAAATGATTGTGCAGAGATACAAAGATAGCTGGTTTGACCAACTGTAGCACTTTTGAGCTAGTCTAAGGATGCTGCCCTATGCCTGTTGTAGGCCCTTCTTTGGAGCAAATATTCTCAGTTCTTGACATCAGGCAACATGCTTACAACTTCTCTACAGTACTGGGGAAACAGCTTGTGTCACATCCACCTCAGAGTCATTCAAGTTGCAAACCCTCAGCTGCCATGAATATTCTTTGTATATAGAAAGTTTTGTAATAAATTTTTCTCTTTGTGTGAAGACGCACTGCATATGTTTGGTTTAGAAAAAATTAAGGTAAATATTTTCATTAAAATTTCTTGGTGGCTTAGGAAAGATTAAACTCAGAAAATTCTGCAAAGAAAAATTAAGTGTTTTGATTTATTCACATTTTTAAGATCTGTAACATCTTTCGTTGACTCTGACAATGTATCTGCTTAACACTGGCAGGAATATTAGCTGTGCATTTCAGATTTTCACTTGGTTATTTTTAGTTCTTCTGAAGCCTGGGAAATAAGAAATATAACCGCTTTGAACAGTCTGAAAGAGCCAACTCTAGCAGGGCCTCTGAATCTGATTAGATAAAACAACAAAGAGGTTCTGTTAGGGCAGAGGCAGGAAGAACTAAGGTGGGTGGCAATATCTGTCATAACTCAGGGGAAATGTAGCCTCAAAGCACTCAAAAGTGGGTGAAAAAATAACATAAGCAATAGACAACTTTCCCACATCTTAGGTCACTATCCAAATGCAGTTTGAAGAACTTTCTCTGCGCTCCACTTTTTTCTTTTTTTTTTTTTTTTGTATTTTTAAAGTACAATAAACAGCACATGCATGTGTGTTTATATTAAAAAGCTGATTTAGAGGGAAATCGTTTCTCTACAGATACGTATCCAAAAAAGCACAGTGTGGCAAGTGCAATTACATTTGTCGGTACAGAAGCAGTGTAAGATCTTAAGGGGTAGATTTGCAGTTTTTAACGTTTTCCTCTGAAAGTAAGGTATCTTAAGGATTGCCACATAGGGAGATTTCTCCCTAAAACACAGCTAGTCATAACTGCATTGTATCCTACTTTCTGAAAAAGGCTCAAGCTGTTGTGTTTAGTGCAACTGGGAAGTCTTCGGGTTTTTGGGGGGTTGATTTAAAAATGATCTGTTATTGGAGTGGTAGAAACCTGGAACACCCACTTGGCCAAGGACTATGCTTCCCTATATTCAAAGTAAAATGCTTATTTTACATTGGAAGAGGTTGAAAGAAAGATTTGTGCGTTTTCTCAGGAAAATCAGTCAAAATGTTTTTGAAGTTGCTCTGAGTGCAGGGTGTTGAGCTTTGTCTATGTTAGAGGCTGGAAACATTATCTGTTTGAGGCCCAACACTAAGTGTGCTCCACCCCAGTCACAGATGCAGCTGAGGAACCTGATGCTTGTTCTGCCTGTTAGAGATGTAAGAGAGCAGTCCCTCCAACCTGCCTGTGACTGCCAGCATTTCTCTGGTAACTCTAGGTCTGTCTTCCCTGGGACAGATGTGGTGTGCAATGGTAGGGGCATACAGGCATGATAATTAATGCTAATCTGATACCAATTTGTACCATTCCAGTGGTTCAGCTCCCCATGCCAGGCTGAGGGCGCTCAGCCACTTGCATGGCTCCTTGCACTGAAATGGAGTGGTGGAGCTGTAAGCACCAGAGTTCAAGCTTGATGGACAACCTTTTGTGTCTTCTGGCGAAAGGCTTGTTGCAGTTATGTGGCTGAGGTAATAATCATTTCATTAAGTAGCCAATTACTGGACAAGATTGTTTAGTGGCTTGAAAGTTCATTGCTTTACTTAATGAATTGCTTGCTTTTCCATAGACTAGCCTGCAGTTTTAGAAAGAAAATTTGGAATGACCACTAATTTATTTGCCAGGAGTTTTATTTAACTTTTTAACCAATAATGTAGTCCACAGTTTTCCTGACTTCATCTCTGCTATGAACAGAATGCCGGTGAACCAAATGGCTTGTGAGTGGTATTTCTATGGCATTTTCAGCATGCTAGAGGTATTTAAAGCGTACATTTGGGCAGGAGAGCTGGAGTGTTAAATTGATCCCTATTACCTTTTTCCTGAAGTTTTTTCTCATTTTAATCTCATCAGATAACAATCTGCTCCACATTTTTTATTTTCTTTCAAATCTCTCTGTCCGGTTCAGTCTTACACTCCTGCACAGGGAATTGAGTGTCAGAGCTTGAAAGCTGAAGGGGCAAAATCAGATCATTGCCTATACAAGTTCTGCTCCACTGGCCAATCCATGGACCGCCCAGGTGAACGTAAAGGAAGCCTTTTCCCCCTGACCGAGTAGAAAAACGGTTGATAAGTGCACATGGATACCCATTTTTGTCTTTGGCCAGAGCAGGAATAACCCCCTCAGAACCAGGTTCACACGTAATAACGAAAACACAGTATTGATGGAGGGGACAGGGTGAATGTTAAAAGTCTATTTTCTGTGAGAAGCAAGTTTACATGTTTTGTCGTTCTAATGTAGCTGTCTCACTTGTAATAATTTTGCTTGTGGAGACAGAGGGCCCAGTCCCACGTTGTTTGTACAGATGCTGTTAGTACAGGGATGGGGGATGGGAAAGTCAAGGAAATCTGCTGTCTCCTTCTCTGTGGCCACATCCCCAGCTCTACTTGGGGATGTTTCAGCTAGGTCCAAATCCCACACCTACAGCACATTTCTAGCATGCTGTCTTTGTTGCCTTGTGCAACCTCCTTGACATGGAGGTCTCATTCTGCACTGGGTGAAGGAACCTTTCTGTAGTCAGCACATGGCCTGCTTTTTGGCTTTCTTTTTCCAAACCTGGAAATAAAGATAATCTAAACTGATGTTCTATGTACAGAAAACAAAAGCCAGCCTGAAAGGTACAATGAATGGAAAACCTCACTACTCTGGAATTTGAATGTGGGCAGGCAGATTTTTTTTTTTTTTCCTATAAACAGTGCTTTAGGTAGGGATATGACCTGTCGTTATTTAGAGATTTCCAGCAGTGGAATCTTTGGTGTCTGTCTACCACCCACCTAGTACCAAAAATGCCACCAAGAGATCAGCTTGTCTAAGGACTAAAATAGTCCTTAAAGCTTAGCCTTGAAGGACTATGACACCTGTGTTCCCATGTCTTCTCTTTCTCTCCATATCTACCCCACTAATCACCTATTAGCTCTTAGGGTGCCAGAAATAGACACCAGCAGTCCCAAGGTTCAGACAGTGTATACTGAGACTTGTGAAAACAGCCTTTTGCAAGCATTAGTTTGGAAAATAATACCTAGCTTAAGGATTTAAAACCTATTGAGGTTCTTTGTTGATTCAGGCTTCTGAGAAGTGGTCATTTTCTTAATGTGATAAGAAACTGAAATGTTTTCAAAGAAAAGATACCTAGATGTGTGGCCTTCCTTGGTTAGTAAGACTGGAAGCTGGTGTTTCACAATCCCTTAATTATGACAAATCTTCCCTGACAAGCTGCTATATTTATTTAATAGAATATTAAGCTATGATTTTTACATGTATACTAAAGGTGTTTAGGTGTCACAGTTTTCCTGAAGTGCAATAATATTTGATTTAATTTAATTGAAGTTTGGATAAGCTTGGGCTTTTTGTTCACTTCCTCTACTCTGAGGGGATAAAATAGCCCGGTGTGAAAGCCTTTTAAGATTCAACAATATTATTCAACCATGGCATCTGCAACTAATAACTATGCAACTTTGAATGAAAAAAAAATGCCTAATTATCATGGAAAAGGGAAGATGTTTGACTCATCTTCTGCAGTTTGGATTACATGTGTGGGATTGTGTTTTGGATGGAGCACTCCAGAATAGCAACACTCCATCAAAAACACAGTCATGCACCTGTACTCCAAATGGCTGAATAAGGCAAAACACATGTCATCTGAACACTGTGAATCAAATTAAAAAAAAAAAAAAGGAAAAGAAAAGAAAGGAAAGCTGGAAGACAAATAAAGACAAGTACCATAACATTGGTGTGTGTGAAGACTTGTTTCTCTAGAGCTCCCTGAGTGATTTATTTTTTGCTAAATCTCTGTTCGCAAGCCATGTTTGATTTTACTCGATGCTGATATAGACACTGCAACTGGATCTTATGGAAAGGGCTGCCAGCAACTGTTTGATCCTGATAAATTACAATAACAGGCACAATTTACAATGAGAAGCCATGGCTGCCTCTGGCTCTAATGTGTGACGAGGTTTAAAACAGGGTGGGCCAAAATTCTCTTTACCTGGTGGCCCACTCAGACCACTTATGGAAGGGCATTAAGAGAGCCACTGAGCAAAAGAAATTTACATTCACAGCAAGAGGCAGGCCCAATTTTATATCAAAGGTGAGCATGAGTGTGTGTGTGTATCTGCCTGCATTTGAAGTGAAAAAGATGTGGGGAAAAGAGGTATAAGAAGCATGTATAATCCACATGTTTGGGAAACTTGTGTGTTAACTGAGCAGCCCATTTCCCTGGTTTCTTCTACATGTGCACATACCCCCAAACACCCCCCACACCACCCTCCTCCACCACCCCCCTTTATGCCTGCAATGCATATGTGTTGTGAACATTGAAGTATTTGCTTTGGAAAGTTAATTGATGACTGGCTGCTTATTTGATCTTCATAGTGTCAAGTTCAAATGTAATGAGCGATAAAACCCACCCAATAGATGGACATGGAAAGAGGTGCAAATTCAGAAAAGTAATACAAATTAGAACCCCCTGCATATTTTCTTTGCAGTAGCATTCCCAGCCACCTGCCCCTGATTTGAGAAACATATACAAGCCACAGTCCACACTCAGGAGAGTAAAGCCAGATTTCTTAAGATATTTCATTGCCTAGAAACTTTTGATATTCAAATCAGATGCTGCTTTGCCTATGTAGGCGACTTTGAGCCTAATCAGGATAACATACTCATTCTTACTGATGTGCCAAGGGTTAGCTGTCCTGGAGCCCAATGTAAATAAACCAAAAAAGATACATATTAAAGAATGAAGCGGGGAAAAAGGGATGTTGCAGGGAAAAGAGAAACAAGAAAAAGATACCGACTACATGTACCTGAGCCTGTGCATTCTCTGATCAGCTCGTATTGCTGGTGCCTCCTGTAAGCAAGCCTACAAGGGCAGAAGAGGCTATTTCATACACTTCTGTCACTGAAATGTTGAAGAGGCTTCAGAAAGTCTCTAGGAGTGGTGGGGACATTTGGGGGCTCTCATGGATTGTTTACTAGACTTCTGAACGACTGTAATGCACCTCTTCCAACACTGGATTCCTGTCTTTGGGAAGTGTTCACTGAACCAGGACTGTACGGTAGCTCTTGTCTGATCTCATCTTCTGTTAGTTGCCTCATCCAGCTGCTGTTAGGTTCACATGGAATATGTCCAGAGAGGATCGGGAGAAGTTTTCCTTTATTCACAACTTGATTCTCCCTCACTCCAACATGTATAGAACTTGCACATGAACAACAGAAGCTGTCCCCAGTCCTATATTCAAAAAAGTAATTTGTCTGTGTCCTTTGCTTTTAACAAATAAGCTTTGCCATTCCTTTGCTTTTCGCGTCTTATTTCCCATTTAAAAACCTATGTATATATATTACACTAACCATTCCTCTTCTCCTTTGAAGAAATATATGCATACATGTACCCTTCACCCCCTCTCCCTGCCTGTGCTCCCCCCTAATTCCAGGCCAGGCTCTAAGATTACATGTCTACCAGGGAGGCATATGTTAGAAATTGAAATGTGACATGGCAAGTTGATCACAGGAGAAAAAAAGGTTGAAGTCATAATATTCTAGAAAAGGTGCCTGACTATTCAAAATGAGGGCAGTCTATGGTAAATGCCTCAAAGGAGTCTTGGCCAGGCTGCTCAAATTGCCAAAAATCAGCAGAATTTAGGGGATTTTTTTTCCTCAGTTGGTCCCGTAGTGGAAGAAGAAGCATGATTGTCATTCCCCTACACTTCTGTAGAGTGTGAGTAACCTACCTACAGCTTGGTGGATTCCCAGAATATATAGGTCTGATGTTCTGTCTTTGGAAGGACCGTGATACTGGGACCAGTAACTTGTATGACTATGACCTGCCCTCTAGGAAAGCAGCTGTAAAGTAACTGATTCTGGTCAGTAATAATGATTATCCTTTTGTTAAAAACCTATCTAATTCATTACTTAAATGTGTTTGGCTTGAGTCTTGTGTTTTTGAGACCATCCTCTTAGATTAAAGAGCTCTGGAGTGCGCTCTGTTTCTTCTCTGTGAAAGTACTAATACATTGAAGCTAAACCACGTCTTGACCAGCTGTGACTTGAGGGAAGCAGGCTTGCTGAGGGAAGCTACCCGTTTCATTTTAAACTAGCCTTTATAATATTGTAACAGCGGATGTGCAAATCACTGGAGTTTACCCTTCCACCTGCTTGTGCGGACTGTGAGCAGCAAATGCAAACAATGAGAAAGCTAATGACCAGCGACAGCAGAGCTGGCCACACGCAGTCCCCCCGTATGTCAGCTTTGCTTCAGCTGAGCCGACATTGCCACAGGGGGGGTTGGTTGTAGGTTTTAAGAGAGGGATTTCCACGTGTCCCTTCTGCCTTCTCCGGGCAGCAAACTACCTCACATAGTTCAGATTTTATCGTGTTTACCGAGTTGTCAGAGATAAGCCTGTCTCTGGAAGCAAGTGTTAGCAGGGGAACAGAAATGCCAGCAGTGAGCACATATGGCACTGTTTGTACTCTTAAGTTGGAAAGAGCTATACAAGTTAACAAATACAGATGTTTAAAATCAGTAAGAGTGTTTAATGAAAACAAACAAAATACTGTAGTCTATAAAGCTAAACCTGTTTTTCTTTTTCTCCTTTTGACAAGCTGGGATTAGTGTTTTGCTGAACCTATACCCTCCTTATGGGACATTTTTGAGGGACATTAGCCTTGCAGATGCTGGGTGGCGCTTGGGTGTATGCCTCTGATTTTTAGTTAGTTAATAAATCAACTTTTACAACCATGTGTATCCTATGATTTAACACATGCATAACAATAATACTGGATTAAGAAGAACAAACTGTTTCACTGAAAAGGATATTTTATTTCTTAGTAATATTGCACACAATAAGAGCTTTTCTCTAACATAAACAAAAGATTCATGCTATTTTTTTCATTTAGCCAGTGGCCTTCATCCCCATGGGTCAAATTGTACTCAGAATTGCATTAGTACAAATGCAGAGTACCTCCACTGAGCTTAGTAAAACTCTTTCCACTCACTTCAAAGGGTGCTGCTTCAAACCTCATGCAGCCTGCTTTCCACAGGCATCAGCAGCCACTTCCTGCCTAGTAAACTGCTTAAGTGACATTCCCTCGATTAAAAAGACTCATGTAATGCTTTACCTAATCAGAAGGTTAAATAGTGTCATGTTGCTTTCGTAAAAAAGTCTTTTTCCTATGTGCCCTGTTCTTGTTTTTGCAAGGAAAACTTTCTTTGTAATCTTCAAGCTCCCACTGCAGATATGTGCTAAGCTACTAGCACACATGACATCATCCTTGGCTTCAGCCTTTGAAAGTGAAATGGTATTTAAAAAGATGAAATTCTGGTAGCAATGTCACACCCGAAGTTGAAGTTTAAAACAAAACTGACAACCAAATCAACTGCCAGGAAATGGACTATTTTTTAAATTATACATCTATCATGTCAAATTTGGGTTAATCTCTGGAGCCAGCTCAAGGATGGATGAGGTAATATTTGCATATGTTGTGGATAAGATAGAATGAAAATGGGTTCTCTCTCTTTTTTTTTTTTTAATTTACTAATGTGCTACAAAGATTATGAAAGCTGATGGTTGGAATCAGTATGAACTGTGATTGAGGGGCTATGTGTGAAGAAGCAGATTAGAATGGTTTTAATATGTTGCTTGATTATCTCTGAAAGTCCCAGGCTACATACAAAGTGTTGTGAATAGGAGCACATGCAGGAGGTAGGAAGATATGTGATAAGTGGAGGGTTGACATAATTCTGGGAAAAGCTCTCAGAGCCAACACATTTAGTGGATAAGTTTAAGGACTTGGTCTTGTTGCTTTAGTTCTGAGTGCCAGGGATTGAGGCGTAACAGGGAGTCAGGACTTGCTGACAGAGCCAGCTAAAAGATGGCTGAATGTAAATTACAGTGCATAAAAGAAAATGAAACATTGAATCATAACCTGTTATAATAGCAACCACTTTTGCTGTTACAGAAACTATCTGAAAATTTGTTTTTGTCTGTGCTAATAGTGCTTAAAACACATGCGAATTACAGCTGGGAAAGGAATTCCACTAATTCCTGTTTGCTGGGCTGTTTGTGAAAGCTTTTCTTAGCCTTTGTCCACACTGTTCTCCAAAGCATATTACTGGCAAAGGCCAGCATTTGCTCAGCGTTTGTACCAAACTGCCTGTGAAAGGTTGACACGTGCAGAAACTCTCAGAGGCATGGCTTAGAAAGTGTGGGGCTCAGGTGGTTTGTTCTGTCTTGGTCTCCTTTCTCGGTGGCCTGAATGGTCTTCTATGTAATCTTTATACAGTTCTGGAGACGCAGTTAAGTCAAATAAGTTCTTTCCAAGACCCTGCCCAGGGGGTCTGTGTTGTAGCCTTGTCTGTAATGAACAGCTGTGACTTGCTAGTCTTTTGATGCTGCTTTGCGCCTCCTAGAAGTGTGCAGGAGCGGAGGCAGGAGAGTTCTACAGGGTAAGACTCCACCCTCGACAGGCAGGGGTATGAGTTTTGTTGGACCTTTTGCGCCTGTTCCCCTCATAGACTCCAATGGAAGAGGACTGAAGGACATACAAGAAGGAGGAAGAAAAAAAAAAAGTGCATTTCTTCAGGAATGTGAGGGTCAGGAAAATAAGTGAAGTATTGGTCTTTGAATCATCTTCATCCCTTTTGAGAGATATGCAGGCAAGACACAGATTTCAGTCAGTAATGTCAGGTTTATAAGTGTAAGAGCTAAGCTATCTCTTAGGTATTTTTGCTGTGGGCAGCCTTTTGTTGCAATCATCTGGAAACCCTACAGTCAGAGGTGCTTTATTCACAAGTGACCATTACATATTCAAACATGATAGTTGCATGAGTAGTGTTTTGTATTTGTCTATGAAAGACATACCTGATGCTGCAATGTGCTGCTTGAAAGACATCAGAATAATGGAAATATTGACTTTCTTGTACCCTATTACCTTTATTTCCACCTGACAGTTGTGAACGCATTGGAAGAGTCTGCTTTTAGAGTTTTAAGGTTTTAGTCATCATTACAAGACATGTCTGAGAATCCACAAACAAGCCGTCAAGGAAAAGTAAGATTTAAGCCAGATAACACAACTGATGACATTCTTTTAAATGTCAGGAATATTAATTCTAAAATTCATATATCTGCTCTCCAGCTGAACAATATTTCTGAAAACTGATTAGCTGATTTTATGGCAAGAACGCTGTTCTGCCTAAAAATGCCAGAGAATGCTCAGCTGAGAACTAGCAAAAGATGAAAGAACTTTGTGCCAGCCTTAGCTGCAGATGTGACTTAACCAAGGAGCTCAGCTTGCCCCAAAGAAGAGCACATTGAAAATTCATATAGGACCACACAGAACTAGACACAACACAGAGTATTTTCATAGCCTTCTGCTACTCTGCAAATGGATAAAGAAGTAAAATCATGAATTAAAAAAAATCAGTGGCTGTTAAGGTTTGGGATTTTTCAGCACAATATAAAATCAGTACACTTTCAAAAGAGTCAGTGGAGAAAATCTGAATTTTCTGATTGTGAAGGAATGGAAGTGCAAAAGTTTGAAAAACTTGCAGTTCTGTATTTTTTATTTCCCTACGAGTCTTGGAATTTTTCTGTGTTCATTTTGATTTGTGGAAAGCTGTTTATGTGACATTTATGCTGTATACCTCTCTGTGAAGAAAGTTATATAACATATGTGTTAGTCTATGCAGGTGTTTATAACTGTAAATACTACTTTTGTAGTTTGCCAAATGGAAAATACACCCAATAGCATCTTCTTGAACCTGTAAATAAACTGTTTTCCAGAGCAGCCATCAAGCACATCATGAAAGGAAATGGCAGAGCAATTCCACTGACAATAGCATGAGAATTATTATGAACCAGATGTGAAACAATACAAATATTAGTGAAAAGAATAGTTTCTGTCTACCCGAGCATGACAAAGCTTCAGGAAACACAGTGATATGGATTGGATATGCAATGAAAATAAGTGTGTGATTCTCTGACTGGAACTGCAGGCTGAAATTCTTCTGGACGAGCTCACAAAGGACATGCTGTTGGTATGAACACTAATCAAAAGCCACTCATCCCTTTGACCTGGGCTGAGCTTCTCTTGCTCCCCATGGGCAAGGAACCATGGCATCCCAGCAGGCATCAGACCCACAACTCCTCTCTGCCCCACAGCCACAGCTCTGTTACAGGTCCCTGTAGAGCCTGATCCTGAGGTGGCTTAGCAAGTTTACACCACAGAGGTAGAGGATTTGATTCAGTGCTTCAGCCTTTGGTGTCTGGCTCTGTTTGCGATACTACAGGGTGTCCCCGAGGCAGCTGGCTGCCACTCTGAAAGGGGAGTCAGGGACATATGGCGTGCAGTGGGTAGTGCTCTGTATCTGCCAGCCCACTAGAGATGTCTCAGACACAGCAGGGCATTTTAAAGGGCACCGAGACCTACTTTTGGGCAGCCGAAACCCTGGGTGTTTCACACTGCAGTAAGATCCAGCCAGCTTGGATGTGAATGTGAATAGCAATACTGCACTGTGTGCTATGGCTGAAGGTTGAATATAGTACAACACTGGCATTTCAGAAACTGAAGATAAGGTTTCACTCTGGAATTTACCAGGATGCTGGTGCTAACATGTAAATTAGGTGGAATAATCACATTTTGTCTATTTAAAGAAGGTTAGAGCTCTTTCTTATCAGCAAATGAAGTGTTTACCAGCTGACCAGGTTTCTATTGAGACTGGACAAGGGCAAATTGATGTGATTAAAACCTCACACTTTTTTTTTTTTTTCACCACCAGTGCTCCATGTGAGAACTTCAGCAGCCCATCTGGCCTCAGCTGGTGGTTTCCTAACTTGCCAGCTTTACTTCAGCATATTGTGATAATATTATTTCAAAATAGCCACATCATTGAGTATCTTTCAAGATGTGAAATATTTATAAAAATATATATTCCTGTTTCAGTTTATAGAATCCTTGCCATCCTTTACCTACCAAACTTGTGTCATGTGTGCTTTTATTCCATTATTAAAAGAGAGATGTGAAGTTATGTGGCTGTCCTATCACAAGCTTCTGCCAGCTGTAAACCTCATCACAGTTCCTGTAAAGTACATTTCCACAGATCGAGTTACTGCCAGGGAAGACTTTAACAATCTACTACCCTACTTTCAACCCTCAACAATTAGTATTAGCAAATGGTCCAGGCCACTGCCTGGAATCACATCTGATTTCTATTCAAGAAAGACAAACTTTTATTCAAACCAGACCCATAAGCTAAACACATGAGTTTCCCTTCTTAAAATAATGAATCTGAAGTAGTTTCTATCATTCATTTTAAAAATCACTCTCACATTTGAAATCAAGTTGGCTATTTTCCCTTGTCTGTATTAACCATCTGGTAAGGGTGACTTTTCTAACACTGATGTCTAGAACTAGGATTTATTCTTCAAAAAAAAAAAAGACAACCCACCTTCCCCTTCCCACCTTAGTTTTTTCATTTTTGGAGCTTGTCCTTTTAATATAGACAAAACTCATTCTATCTTTGAAAAGAGAAAAAAACCCCACACATGGCATAACTTCCTCTATAAGATTCTTAATATATTTTATAGTCAAAATGTAGTTTTGTATGTGATGATTTAAGAAGGCACACATATGCTTTCAGGTCATTAAAGTGCATTGTAAAAATAATAGAGACAGAAAGGGCTTATTCTCAAGAAACGATGCACACCCTCTTCTCCATGGAATATTGAAGATCTGTTTCATTTTTCAGTATAAGGCAAGTTCAAGATGCTATTTCCTTACCACATACCTCAGCGGTGCATGACCCCTGAAGCAAAAAAAATGAGGGGATTTATACGCAAAAGAAAAATCTTGGCACTTCTTAACATTTTGCTGTTCTTCCTAAATAAAAGACCTTCAGAACAGATCCTCTTACTGCTGTTGCAAGAGAGTTGTTCTGTCAGACAGTATGTGCTTCATTCTCTGTGGATGCTGGGCTGAGTGAGTCAGGGAGTTTGTTAGATGCTGCCTTGTAACAAGCATTAGTAAAACAATGTGTATTTAAAATGGCCCTTTGTCCATATCTGATGACTGGCTGTTCACAATAGATGTGAAAGGGATGGTATGTGTGGTTTTGATACACTAACAGAATTGAAATTAAAATCCAAAAGCTGGATCAAGCAGAACATTTTTCCAATTTAGTATAGTCCAGGATCTCCTAACAGGTACATTTTGACAGAAGGCGGCTGTCTGTATGCTTTCCACCTCCCTTAAAAATATAAAATACCCTGATACACAGCAGCAGGGATCAATAAATTGCCTCTCCACACGGTATAACATGCACAGTATTTCTGGTAGCAGTTGGTCTTGGTTTACTGTCTGTCCTTGCAATGGTTCAAGTCTGTCCTCTGCTAAAGTGTTGGTTCTCCCTGGGTGAGTGAATGGAAAAGAATTCAGCATTTACCACAAATCTGCCTAAGTCCCTGCCCTGTTAACAGCAGACCACCTAGATAAATTCTGTCATAGAATCATAGAATGTTTTGGGTTGGAACGGACCTTAAAGATAATCTAGTTCTAACCCCCTTGTCATGGGCAGGGACACCTTCCACTAAACCAGGTTGCTCAAAGCCTGGACTTGAACATTTCCAGGGATAGGGCATCCACAGCTTCTCTCAGCAACCTTTTCCTGTGCCTCACCACCCTCACAGAATTTCTTCCTAATACCTATTCTAAACCTACTCTCTTTCACTTTGAGGCCATTCCCCGTATGTTGTATGATAATCTGAGAAAGCAGTGTGCAATGAAATTTCATACCAACAGTCCCTGCAGGTATTGCTGGTGGTGTAGCAGCCTGTGAAGACAGGTGAAGATCTGTGCTGTGCATATGGAGGAGTCTCTGAGAGTTGTCTGTGTGAGTATCGGCACAGCAGTTCCATGTGTCACACCCCTTGCCCAGGCTGCCCAGTGACACCTCCGACTCTGCATCAACCAGCAGCATCTGCAGCATGAGAACAGCAGGAAAGGGCGGTCTGGGGCTCACAAGCAGCAGTGCGGAGGGAGGGGTAGCCCAGCCAGGGTGCATGGTGAGAGAACACTGAAGCCTTGGCCTCCAGCCCACCATGAAGGGTGTCCAGTGGCTGTTCATGGTTTCTGCTGGAGCAAAAATACACTCCTAGCCACAGATTGGAGATAAGCTGTCAAAAGTTTCAGGCAGGAGAATGTCAGTTTCATTTCTAGCTAAATGAGGACAAGCTTGTAGTGCACATTTCTAAACCTGCCTTTCTAATCTGATTAATAAAGCACTGCTGGAAATAACATTTTCAACATTTTGATGAATCAGTGAGACAAAGTTTGTAAGGAGAGGCAATATCTTTTGTTACACTAATCTCAAAAAGCAGATAAACTTTCAGCAGAAAAACTCTTCCTCAGATCAATAAAGGTATGCCTAAAGAACCATGAATGTTTTGGTTGTGTAATCACTTTTATGTTTTAAAAGTGTCCTAAGATGTAAGCAAAATTGAAAGCAAATTTAAATTGCACAGTGCCCCAGAAAGCTTTTCAGTACCACTTACGCCACTGACTGCATTTTGAGAATCTGAAATTAATCATCAGTTTAAAATCTCTTACTGATTCCTGATGACGTGAATAACCAGTAGCTCACCAATTAGCAAATACTTGGGAAGTGTTTAGAATATTTAAAAAAATAAATAAAGTGAAATAGTAAATAGACTTACTGTTCATAGAGGTAGATGTGCTAAGAGTAAGAAGGACAAGCACTTGCTGCCAGCACTCTTGAGCTACACAGTGATTCTTTATTAAGCAGCCATTGCTAGCCATGCTGCCTAGTTTATTTATGAGGATCTAGTCCACATGTCCCTGCAGGAAGATGCTGTTCAACTGTTCTCACCATTATTACTGGCATTTATGGCTCTGGAGCTGTCACAGGTGGGAAGGGAGTTGAAGATCCATCCAGTGCAGATTCCTAGGAGAATTCTTAGGCTGTGACTGCTGGTCCAAAGCTTCAGTCCCACCCACAGAGAGTTATCTTTGATATGGCCCACATTATCTCCTGTACTCCACTCAGACCTGGGGTGAATTAGGAATACAATATCACACACAAGGGCCTATTTTCAGTTGTATCTGTCTAGATCATTTCCTTGTGCCTTTGGCTTGAGCGGAGCCTTTTCAGTGTGATTGCTAGCGCATGCACACAGGAAAAATGCTGGGTTTTCTGCAGATGATGCTTCACGATTTGGGGTTGCACTGCATGGGGTTCCTGAGGATTACAGGTCAGTGTGTCCCCAGGAGAGTCCTTTCCATTTAAGCTTTGCTAATTGCTGCAGAGCAAGGGGTTTAACAGTCTCCATGACCCTGGTGGAGCTGAGATGTCACATCCCTGCAGCTGGGGGCTGTTCCCCAGCGGGTCTCCATGGTGGCCATCACCACACCACAGGGCTGCCACCCCTCACGGGAGTCAGCAGAGGGTGCTCCTGCAGCAAGGCAGCACGATCCCACTGCCATATGCCCCTACGTTAAACAATATGCCCAATAGGAAGTATTGGTTTATAAATTATTAACCGCAGCCCTCCGACACACTAGCAGACTCACATCTGTGGACATTTTATGTAAAAGACAAGTAATGGGAGAAGGTGAGATCTTCAAAGTGTCTTGTAACCCAAGAAGGTCTGTACTGTATAAGCACAGGAGGCAGCAAGGGATTACAATAAGTTGTGTTTGGGCTACAGCGAGAGCCCCTGCTCTTCAGTGAGTGTTTGATTCCCGGGGCGAGCACAGAGCCTTTGTCAGCAACAAGTTTCCTGATGGCAATGCTTAAGGGAAACCCTGGAGGGAATATTTGAGCCTCTCCCTTTTGGGTGGGCAGGCTATGGCCAGATGCTGACTATTTGCTGGTCACCACAGGATGTGTGGGAATGTACGGGGATGTACAGGGATGTATGAGAATGTCGGGGGGGGGGGGAAGAGAAAGGCTGCAGGAGAGGGGTAGCATAGCTGAGGGTCGAGACAAAGAACAGGCTGCTGCCAGGAGGAGAAAGCAGAAGCAAAAAGCTAAAGAATAAAGGAAACAAATGCCCCAGTGTTCCCAAGTACCTGCCAGCTCAGTTGTATTTTTCGTTTCATACTGTGGTTACTTTTCCAGGCATTTTAAAAACTATGTGTGTGCCTTGTGTGTACATGAAAAGCGGAGGCTGTAGGGAAGCTTTGCAATGGGGATCCCGGAGCCTGCTGTATGGAGACTCACTCAGTGGTACGACTTGGAAGTACCCTCAACTTGATGACCTGGAAGATTTGCTGTAGACAGCTGAATTCTGGGTACTTCATCATCTCATTAAAGCCAGTTAATGCACTGCTGTGGTCACGAATGCTTCTTTCTGGCTGACATTTTTCTACTCAATTATTTGCTGGTGTTCAAGAGGTTGGAGTTGTGGAAAACAATATATTTTGTTTCTTAAATAATTTTTGCTATTAAAATTCTCACTCAGCATGTCCTCTTGTCATGTTGAGAAAACTGTGTACAATTATCAAGCATTTGGGTGCAGACAATAAAATAAAGTAAAATAAAATAAAATAAATAAAGGCATTTTTTGTACTATCTCACTCTGTTAGCTCCTGAGGGATACTCTCATAACAATGAGAATGGAAATACACATAAATTAGGCTGTAACTACAGCTGACTAAATAATAGCCAGAGTTTTTTGTCAAGTAAGTTGTTCAATTAATATTCTTGTGGTCTTCAGCGGGAAGAAATTACTTGACCAATATTGTATTGTTTTTTTCTGTGAATGGAACAACATTGATAAATATGGGCTCATTTTCCTGGAGTGACTGTCTGGCTTTGGCTTCACATTCTTTTCTTTTAATCACTTCCTTAAAATACGCTTTTTCTAAATGGCATATATATGTTCTTTTCAAGGAGGAAATTGCAAATCAGAGGAAAAAACATCACCAAAACTAGCTTACAGACCCTTGTAATAAGCAAAGCTTATCCGAATGCTTTTTCATTTCCCCTTCACTTGACTCATCTTTCCTATCAGGAGTGTATCTGCACTTTTCTTCTGTATCTCTGTATGGGTAGACCCAGCTGCTCCTCCTGGAGCCTCCTGATTGCAGAGGGATGCAGAGTGTGTGTGAGAAGATGCATCTGCCCTTGCAGACAGGGCCTGTAGTTGGAAAACTGTTCCAGTAGTGACCTTTCCTTCTGCTCCATGGTAGAGCATCCAGCCAGCTATCAGTGCTCGCGGAACAGCAATAGCCGCATGCACCGAAATTGAGGTAGGTCAGCACTGATGTGTAGCAGCATACATTGAAAAGTAGCTGCAAATCAAAGAATATATGATAGCTGGGAAAGAACAGGATTGTCTGGTGGATATGAGGAAGCTCAAGGCCGCTATATCCTTTGCTACTGACAGTCTTTTTAAGTGCAGACTTTTAGAAAGAATACCAAGGTGCAATAACAACTATCCATTAAACCAGAGACATGTCAGCTCCCTTGGATTATCTTCACCGGTGACACTATTAACTTGTTCTGCCTTCAAACAATGCAAAAAATTAGAGCACTTTCCCAAACCTAATTCCTCTGGATATTGCATTATCCAGATGAAACAGACTGTGTGAAGTGGCTATTTGTTCCCTGGATTCACAGGATTAGCCAGGAGGATATGTATTGTGAGAAGTTAGGAGAAAAAGGCATTTTAAGCCATTCCAAACACACACCTTTAATTCAAATAGTTTCAGTTTTACCCCAATTTTGTAGTGGATCCAAGCAGACAGTTGCAACATTACAAAGTGAAAATACAGATTTATCATGCAGAAAACTTTTCTGTAGTGGAACAACAATGCTGGGTTAAGCCACAGATGGTGTGGTTAAAAGCATATTTTCCTCCATCTTATTACAGAGTCGACTGACCCCAGAGTATCCCCACACACACCAGTGAAATTCAGTAGCAAAATTCCCACATACTGGGAATGGACCAGTACTGGGAAGGATAGGACCTCTGAAACCAAATTCTCTTAATTGCTGCAGTATTCCTGTTGAATTTGAGGACCCTTCACATGCATCAAGATTTATCTAATGGACTATGTTAATTCACTACTATATGTGCTTAACAAATTGCAGGATCAACCTGCCTGCCAAATAACTAATGTAGGGCTGCAGCTGCTTGACTTGGCCAAATTCGGAGTGTCCTGAGGAAGGTTGCTATGAAATGGCAATTCTGCCCTGCAGAGTCTTTGAGCTTTAACTCACATGTGGCAATAGAATAATATCGAGTGGCTGAAGGGGTTCCTGCAGCCAGTCATGTGCTCTGGCTGGCTGAGGGGGCTGCCTTCTTATGGGAAAGTGCCACCACCAGCCCATGGGCACCATTTGCCCACTATTGGCACTGAGGTGGGCTGAAATTCTGGCTAATTTCAGACTGGAGGTTGTGCGTGTTTTGTCTTTCTGTTGAGCTCTTCCAGGAAGGATGATTTGTTTGCACTTCTGTGGGGCAGATGGAGCAGCAGGGTAGGGATGTAGTTACCTCAAAACTAAAACATGTAGGTATTTTTGATGGGTAACACTGTTAAAACCCTGAATTATTAGAAATTCCTGTAGGTCTGTGGACTTCTTAAACTTTTTTAAAAAGCAAAATGGAAACATATTTTTAGTATAATATATCCTATTTTAATTAGGAAACATAAAAATATATTTATAAAATGTCACTGTAAACAATTAGCAATTTTTAACATCTCCCAATATAAAAGCAATTTGTTTAAAGTGAAATGTGTTCATAAACTATGTATTCATAAACCTTATGTTGTCAGGTCCAAATTTATTAAAACCCCCCAACAAGAAAAATAAATGCAATAAACCCTCCTTTTGTTTGTTATTCTAAAGTAAAATGCCAAAAAGCATTTTGATGTTCGTTCTGTGACAAGTCCCTTGGCATCTTAACTACTTATCACCTAGCCTTCAGTACACGTGTAAGTGTAAATGCGTTACATAGTTAAATTTCATGGAAACACAAAGTTAGCTCTTTATTGCTTTATCAGTGATGACCTGAAATCTTAGCTCAACTCTTGGATGGATTTTTCTTCATACTTGCAGTGAATATTGTCTTTAGTCTGAAACCTGAAAATGAAATTGCTTTACATTAAATAAATGAGCAGTCAAATTGCAGAATGTTCTTAGTATATTTGTAAATAGAAAAAACCCAAGAACCTAAAATCATTAACTTGTCTGTTAGCTATGGCTATACCAAAGGCTTTTCATTTGCCTGTTTCTCTGAAGAGCTGGGAGAGGCAGGATAATTTGAAAAGCCTGCATCAGAGGTTCATGAAAAATGCCTTGAGTTTTATGGATTTGGGGTTGAATTCATGGCAAAATAATATTTTGGTGTCACAGCCGTTTTTTGGTAAAATTTTGTTTTGTGTTTATCTAGTATAGAAGACAGTAAATGAAATGTTTTTGAGTTTAATTCCATCCGGCTGTTGGCAAATTTTGTCTCCTGACAGTTGCAATTCCAAGTGTTTGCACGCTCTGCATGAAATTGGCCACTTTACAAAAGAATTATACAAATCCTAGAATTCCTGGCTTGCAAATGGACTGGAATGAATTATGACCTTTCCATAATAGCGTGTCATCCTGGTTGTTGTGTATAAAATTAACTAAAACCCTAAGTAAAGCAAAAGGCCTTCAGCCAACCTTTTCCTGCTACTAGGATCTTTCTGAGAGATCATATTGAATTAACTGTTTCTTGAACTTCCAGGAAATGTAGTGGTGGGATTATTACAAAACCCTTGGCTTTATGAAACTGGGATCTTTTTGTTTTAGGGAAACAATAGGAAGACTTCTTTTTTTTTCTTTTTTCCTCTTTTTTTTTTTTTTTTTTTTTTTTTTAAGGGAACAGATTCCCCTGGGCTAAGCAGCATGATGCTTGTGCAGTTACATCATGGTCAGCAGAGTCCAAAAAAGTGAAATTAGTTGGATCTATTCCAAGTGTATTTATTCCTGGCCTGCTTATATAGAGTCCTCATATATAGGAGAACTAATGGATCATCACAGTGCCTATGCGACACAAATGAAAATTTAGATTCTTGAGTCAAATCACAGAGAAAAATCCCATATTTTCGGACAGATATGACCTAAACAGGATGTTTAGTAACTAGAACAACATTAGATGCACTGTATAGATGAAATTGGTATTGTGGGGAATATTTCTTACCACAAAAAGAGGTTCTGTCTTTATTTCTTAGAGACTGAGAGGAAGAACTGGGGATTATGTATCACTTAAATGTGCCACACACATTGTCTCTGAACACTCTGGTATAGAGAAAAATGCTTTCTAAGGCCATGGCTTCCCCTTGCTTAGTTGGATAGCTTTCAAACAAAAACAAACAAACAAAAAGAATGAGAAATTTATAAAGAAGGTGACTTTTTGCATGTTTCACATTACCTTTGTTTGTTAAACCAGAGTATGATGTGTAGAAAAATTTTAAATCTTTAAGGCATCTTTTAATATTTTAGTTCCCTGAAATATTAAGTGATTTATTAGGTTCTATGATATTGGATCCAGGTCAGTACAGGAAATACTCAGCTGCAGTGAGTCTCTACAAAAAAATAGGTCAGACTATCCATATATCTTCTTATATTATTGGGAAATTGCTTCCCAGATAGCACTGTAAGTAGAAATGCAAGTTTTTTGCATCTCACCATATCCCCAGTGGTTGCACTGTGACTTCCTGCACATGCTGTTCCAATGCCCCTCTGTCCTAGTCCATAAAAGAGTTCACTTCATATTCCCCAGAATATCATGAAATATGGAGACAGTGATATTTTCCAATTTAGGAGCAGAGCATGTTGTGACATTCTAGGAAAAAAACTTCTGAGTTACACATTTGTGGAGCCTTAGCATCTCAAAACAGCTTCTAAAACTAGGGATAAACAGTATAATATTTTCATGGAAAAATACAAGTATTTTTGAAAACACCCTGTATTTATTGTACTAACAGAATGATTTGTAGCAAATCAAATTCTACAACTTTATGAATTTGCTTGAATTATTATACAAAACCAAACTGTACTATTTGCTCCAGAACCTTCTTTCTTTTCACATTATACATGAACACACAAAAAATCAAGGGGATAAGTGAAAAATCCACAGTGTCAGAGATAAAATGCTGAGAAGATGTAGTCAAGAGTTGCTGTTTCAGGTACTGGGTTTTGAGATTCTTTTGTATCTCAGCCCTTTTCACTGCATGTGGCAAAAATACCTCCAGATGCTCCTCTCACTGCACCCAATGGAAGCTACAGCTTTCTGCCTCTGTGTGGCAGCCCCAAATGGAAGACCTACAGCTGGATCCAGAGTGCTAGAGTTCAAAGTCCCAGTGAAAGTCAAGTGCTTTAGTTCAAGGTAGTTGCAGCAGGACGTTGTGTAATTTGCTGTCAACCAGGATGCTTCCTGCCCATCTTGTTCATGCTGTAGGATAAAACATTGGGAAAACCCTCACACCTTAGAAGTGAAAGCATAAAGGCCTAGGGTCAGTCAGCCTCATTTACCTCCAAACCCCATTTTTCTGTGTTTTGGTATTTCCTTGGATGCCTGAAGGCCTAGAGCCAGTCACAGGAAAACCTACACACAGGGATCTGTGTGAAATTAAGCTGTCCAGAATCTGGTCCAAGGAGCTGTAGGGAGCTTTTCTATCTTAAGGATGTTCAAGAAAACAGGTTTTCACCTGAATTATGAATCAGGTTTAAGGTGTGGTTCTTTATTTTCAAAAAAAGACAAGACCTGAGATCATGTTTTCCAGAGGACTGGCTAAGAGGTCAGGAAGAAAAGATTGTGGATGGCTGCTGGTCTTAAACTTGAAGACTCTAGGAGAGATAGGGACCTTCCGTGTCCATAGAATAACCCATTACATGAAAGGACGATCATCTGCACCTGACCAAAGAGCAAGGTATGCGTTTATGATCCATTTTCTCCAACACACCCAAGCTCTCTGTTGTACCTGAAAAGCAAACCAAAGGAACAGCCCAGCCCAAATAAACCACTGTAACATCCACAGCTCTTGTCCAGACAATGGGTCATATATGACAGATACCATGCTAAGGAAAGAGGCTTCCATACTTGTATACTCTTGTGATGACCAAAGTTGTGCGGAATATAGTAGGTTAAGTGATTTTTTCTGACCTCCAAGTTCAAGATTTCTGCATATTTGGAGAGTTACTTTGCTTACAGCCTCACTGTGGCCCAGGAAATTTTGGGTTCCTGTTATATTTGCAGACTGGGGTGACCTGACGTTGTTTATACAATACTATCTGAAATACTTGTTTATACAGTTTTAGTCCCCATATCATAGGAAGAGGATATAATTTGTCCATTTCTAAAAGCACAGTATGCAGTAATCTGAAGAACAGTACGTCGTTAGGAGACCTGGTGATAAGGAAAGGTTATATAAGCATATAAGCTACCTTTTTTTTAAAAAAAAAAAAAGAAAAAAGAAAAAAAGAAATCTTTGAAGTGACTTTGTCTAGTAACTCAAAATTATATATTAAAAAA
>JAWWMP010000116.1:80309273-80329286 GCA_035047865.1 Dendrocincla tyrannina | reverse complement strand
TGACCACAGTGATGCCAAAATGTTCTTCTTTCTCCTTCAGTCATGAAAACTATTAAATATATTCTACTTCTATGTTAAGACAAATTGCAGTACAACTTACAATTGCTGCTATATTAATTCCAGCACCAATTGCATTATAAAGTAAACTAAACACATTCTTATGTTAAGGAAAACATCTGCAATTCAAAGCAAAAGTTGTGTTTGTTTTGGTGAATTTTATGATTCAAACCTGAAAGGAGATTATTTTGTACAAACATATGAGGAAAAACTGTAGTACTACCTGACCAGTTCTTTAAAATTGTTTTAAAGTTCTTTAAATTTTGCTGGTTTGTACATGTTTGTCTGACTAGTTGGCTATGTATCTGCATTAGTTTCAAGATATGAATCTATTTAATTTTCAAATTAATTATTTCACTAGGAAAAAATTAAGTATATGTAAAAATATCAATGAAACATAGATAAAACTGTTTACAACTTACATTCCCCAAAACCTCTGTCTGGAAAACATCCCACATGATGATTCCAAGTAATAATGACGGTGATGATGATATAAGGTAGTGTTATAAATTTTACAATCTATGGAAATTCCAGAATAGCAAACTTAGCCTCTTTTCTTAATCTTTTTGTTGCTATTTTATTGTTGCTTTCACATTCCTATTCCCTGTAATTTAACATTTGGAATAGTAATTTGTTTTAACCTCTTCAATAAAACCATAAAAGTTTCCCTCTGTTCTTTTTGGTTGAGAGTCTCTGCATATTTTAGGCAAAAAAAAAAGTTCTCTGTTCTGAAAGAATCTCTTTGCTGTGAAAAATATCTACCTTGACAAAATTGTAGGACTTCTTACATTCTGGTGAGTATAGATACACAATGATCAGGAAAAAACTTGTACTGAAAATCAACATGATTTTCCATTTGCATATGTGCAGGCAGACACAAGGCACAGATAAAACATTTTATAGAGTTTGGCTTAAGATAAAAAGAACCAAACCAAAACAACTTTTGTTCCTGTTGGGGGAAAAAAAAAGTAAAAAAAAAAAAAAAAAGAAAAAACCCCACAACTTTTGTTCCAGTAATGTCTCTCCAGCTTTGATTTAAGCTTTTGTTTCATTCAAATTAAACTACTTAGCTTTGTCTGATTTAAGAGTCATAATCATACAAAACAACGTTTTGCCAAACACAATAAATCAGCCCAAGTTCAGTCTAAATTTGTCTCATATTTTTTCCAAATTCAATAAATATTTAGCAGGTTGGGCCATGGTTTGAGGTTTCTAATGGATTCCCTGACTGTGTTTGGCCTCTTTTGATGGTTTGATGCAGAAAGAAAACAGTTCTATTGAAATCTAGAAGGAGCTGACCAAGAGAGGAATATGGTGATCTGTGTAGACATGTTTGTCTAGTCCCCCAGAACTGTCTAACCCATTAAAATCTCTGTCTAATGGACCACTGTAACAATAACTCGCCATGTTCAGAGTAGTGGGCATCATAAATATTTCAATGGCAACTAAGGTCCCCAGTCCCCCATGATAAGCCTTACTATTCCATGATAAGCCTTTTAAGAATTCAATAATGTGGGTTTTTTTCTGCCATATTTAGTTACTATTATTGCTATATTTGAGAAAAAAATACAGAAGACTTACTTTAAAATGTGACATAGTCCACTTTTGCTTTAACCAAACTAGTTAAATGAAGAGCCACACTTACAGCAGGGAAAATACTATTTTTATTTAGTATCAGTAGAAGTAGAGAGTTGATTTTAACTACTTTCCCTCGCAAAACACAACTAAAGTATAACTGCTAGTGGAAATTAGCCCAAGCTACAGATTGTGCTTGTTTATGAATACTTCAGTTCTGATTTTTGTGCAGCTGTGAGGGACTTCTGTTGTATGTACTGTGATGCAGCACAAGCCAATAGCAGAACGGATATAAAGCTATCTTTCAGTCACATTGCACATAGTCACATATGATGGCAATTACGAAGGACAATGAGCTCGGACAAGGCAATGTGAACAGGTACTTGAAATATCCAGGCTGGCTCCAACCCTCCTGGTTTTGTTTAAACCCCATGCATTGCCTGTGCTGGGGATGCCAATGGGACATCAAGATGAGGGAGAACTGGCATTGGGACTGTCGGGCATAGTCTGATTTATGTTCAGACTCCACCTGTGTTCAGATCTGTGCTTGCGTTACTGGTTTGAGTTTATCTCTGGAGATAACAGTAGGGGACAACTGAAAGCCAAGATGAACTTTTTTCAAGTTACTGTATAAATCTACAGTTTGAGCCAGGGAAACAAACAAAAAAGCCCCACTGTCTCTGCAGCTGTCCTTTGCAGCTGTCTTTGGAAGGAAGAGCTATGTAAAAAGCAAAGCATTTTTCTCCCCAAATGTTCCTGAAAGTCTGTAGCATTATTTTCCTCAAATCATCAGTTTTCTCACTTGTTCACAGTGGTCCAGGTCTTCGTTCATCTCAGTTCAATCTTTGTAAGTGCAAGCAGTGTCTATAAGATAAATATCATAGGCAAAGATCAGACGGCACACCCAAAACTTTTGAAGCCAAGAGAGGAATCAAGAAAAATGAGATTCAGACATCAAAAGAGAGCCCTGACACTTTAAATTCTGAGAGCAAGGAAGCCAGGAAAGGATGCAGTTGGGCAACCTGCTCTAGTGGAAGGTGTCCCTGTCAATGCCAGAGTGGATTGGAACTAGATGATTTTAAGGTCCCTCCCAACACAAATCATTCTATGATTCTATTATTATATGCTGCATATTTTATTTGACTTCTGTACTCGCTTAAGGAGGAGGTATGGATAAGATTTAAAAAAAATAAAGGAAGGTGCCAGGACCAAAGAGGGCAACACTAGAAGTCACAAATGTGATTTGAACTTTGTTTTTCATCCTTTGCTCTGGAAAATAGGAGGGATGGTATGTGAGACAGTGAAAGAGCTGGTTGTGGAGGAATTGGCACTGCTCAGAGATTGCTTCCTGTGGCCCTGAACAGGGCATGGGGAATGAGAGAGAAGCCCCCCCAGACAAAGACAGGGGGTGGCAGAGCATGAGTGCAGAAAGCTCAAGGTGGAAAAGAAGGCTGAGTGGAAATCTGAAACCTGTCTGTTCAGTGGGGAGAGCTACTTTATGAAGGGGAGAAAGGAAGTCAACAAAAAAGGGACTGAAACATGTTGAAGACTAGAATATAATTTAGAAAAAAAGGCTCTTGCAGAAAGGGTGCAACATTTCCTGCGAGAACTAAGTGTCGATGTGTTGGAGACAGTCCAAGACTGTAAGCTAAAAAAGGGTAAGAAAAACATACCAGCAGGAGTGCTGAATTGAGATCAAGAGCAAGCATCCTTACAGGTCACTGGAAAATCAGCACTGACCTGTCATTACCTCACTGTGACCACAGATAGCTCCTAGCCAAAGTCTAAAGAAAAAACATACTAATCTCAGATATCCTTGTGTGTGAATTCTAGATCCATGATGAATGCTGATGATACCAAGTGAGGTCCTTAGGTCTGATCGGCTTCAGTGAAGAGATAGATCTTCAGGCTTGATATTGGCTTTTGACCATCTGCTTTGCCATCTCCTAACATGAGTGTCTGCAGGCCCAGCTCCTAGTGTGAAAAAACCAGGATTTACCCTGCATAACTAAGGACAGGAGAATGCCCTTAGTCCCACATTAGAGAATGCAATGGTCTTCTGAGAAGAGGCAGTTCACTTCAGTGTAGCAAAGTGGCAAGTCCCTGTAGAGCCTGCTGGAAGATGTGGAACCAACCACTGTTTTCTTGCATCTTGACAAAATTGCAAAAACAAATCACAAGCTTGGGACAAGCTGAAAATGAAGCAGAGGCCTGGTCTCCAAATGTTCTTTGTTTCATGGGGTGCAGTGAAAACAATGGTAGAAGCAGTTGTCAGGTCATTTTTAATCACTGATCTTTTCCATTGTTTCATAATAATTTTCTTAAATACTCATTAACGTGACACACAGAGTTGACTTGTGTAATAGTTTGCAGTATATGAGGCCATTCTGTTAACCTGATTACCTTTTCACTTGCACATGTAATAGGGACAAGCTGGGCAAGCTGAATGTGTTTGCTTTGTTTCTCCAACTATTTCAGTTACTTCTCTCTTTTACTTGCTTTATTAACCCTGTATTTCACCCCTATTAGACTGTCTGGTAGAATACTAGCTGAAGGAAACTCACACTGCACTCTGGTTTCAGCCTTTGTAATTGTCATATACTTATGTGCAATGTCCTCTTAGTTGTATGCACTACACTTCATTCCCCAAGGCATCAGAAAGCCTAATGTATGATGCAACATCTGCAGAAGAAAATGTAGGGATACATTCATCAAGCAAGTCACTGCTAACTTCCTTTCCCCAATATTTCCTGCAAGCTCCCAGTTTATGTTTCCCTGAGATATAAAGCCTTAAGGGTTTATTATTCTTACTATCGCCACTACTTTTATTATTTAAAGAATAGGAGTGATTCAGACCCGTGTTGTCTCAGCCACTGTACAAATGCATGACATGTTAAAAAAAGTGCCTCTATCATAGACAAATGAAAATTTTGGTAAATGAGAAGAGGAAATTTCCAGTTGAATAAACAAAAAGATAAGGAAAATGGAGAAGAAACGTATACTTTCTCTGAAATGTTGTGACAAAGCTTTGTTAGTAAGAAGAGAAGGCAGTATGGGAGGCTTTTGAGAGCTGAGGGTCAAGGCTGGAGAGATGTGACCAGTAACCCACCTGCTGGAGACAAGCCCTTGTGCACCCAGGTCACTGGTGTCTGAGAAAGCAGCAGGGACTTCATTCCTCAGCATCATTCTGTGTGCAAAGCTGACATGGCTGATTGCCATTATGGACTGAAATACATAGGTATTAACATGAGCTCTTGTTCAGCTGCTTTGTTGGGATTCATTGCCTTAAAAAAGATCAAAAACCCAGAAGGGAAGTAGCTGTTTCGCACATATATGCATACACATGCCACTCCAGGTTGCCTGAAAAGCTCTCCCACTGAGTCCTTAAGGATTTGGTGTCCTGGAGGTGTCTTAAACCAGGTAGTCAACAACCTTAACCCCAGCATCTAGACTGGCATTCAACATGTTGCGGGTGGCATGCAGCAGCACTGGTGCAAGGTCTGAAGATGGGAACCACAGTATTGTAAAAGGGGTGTCTGTGAGGAGCACCAGCTCCTGCACCCTGCCTTCATTACTCTCATGCCATGAGGAGTTCAGAGAGAGATGCTGCTCAGGGATCACATGCTTCTCTAATGAGCCACATCTCATGTGTTTTTATGGGAACACAAAACTTCTGTGGAAGAAAAACCAAGTCTGCCTCATTGTCCATAAAAATTTGCCTGCTACAGACCTAAACAGTCTATGTCCACTCAATCAAGTCTTCCAATATGTAGGCTTCATATTTTCTCTGAAAGCTTCATATGAACCTCCTTGCTTATGCAATGAAGCAGTCGGAAAACTTGGCTTGCAATTCCACTGTACATGGTGTGTCCATTTGAGGAGAAAGAAGTCTACATCTTAGGCTTTATATCACATACACAGAATAGAATCCTTCTGCTATCAGACCAACCCCAACAAATGCTCTTGGCTTGATTTTTGAAGTTGCTGAACATCTGTTGTTATTGCTGACTTCAGTGCATGGTGCAAAAGCTCAGCAAGAGCTCAGCAAGTCTGAATGTCAGACTGGCTGCGTGACATCCTGAAGTTTCCTGCAGTACGGGGAGGTCCACAGTGGGTTTGATGCTGGCATGGGACTGGTTGTTTTGTACACGGGGAGAAAAAAGCACTCATGCTCTGTGGCCAAACAGGCAATTGATGGAGGAAATGCAGCAGTGGCACAAAAAATGTGGTGCAAGCTGTGGAAATCATCACTCCAGCAAGCACAATGAACACCTTCTGGCTACATACATGGCTACATGTGTTATGCATTAGAGTTACACATGTTAACTATACCCATATATTTTTTACTTCTGCAGAGATAGGCAAGCCCTGGTACTGAAGGCCAGTCGACAGACATAACATGATACACCGGATTCACGAGTCTGTGGGCACAGGAGGCCCCAAGGTAGCTGCTGAGCTGCTGACCAGTACTTGACCTCAAGTGAGTTTCCATCTCTGCTACTGCTCTTGGTCTATCCATTCCTGTAGTTGTAAGCTCCTGTTAAGAAACACCAGAAGGAGCTGAGGGAATAGAGGTAGCTATTTCCAATGAGTCCTACTGCCTGCTGATGATTAACTTCACCTTAGGAGTGTCCATGGGGTTGAGCAAGTTGGGTTAGGAGGAGGAACAGGTGTTGATGTAGAGTTAGTCAGAAAGGGAGCATAGCATAGACTTAGAGATAACAAAGGTGTGAGAAGCTGTGGGAGGACATTATCCATTTTCTTGACTCAAAACAGGATCTTCTGTGCTGAAACTGTAGATTTCAGGTGAACTTTTTCTTAAAAAGATTTGCCAATACGAGAAATTACACAACCTCCTTCAGGAACAGCTTCCGGTGATTAAAGATCCTCATGGGTGCACAGATTCCTAATGCCTGACCTCATTCTTGCCTGCTCCAGTTTAGGCATATTAATTCCTGTCATATCTAAACGGAGGTGAAACAAAGCAAGAATATGTCCTTTCCCTTTGGCAGCTATTGTTGAAAATCTTCAAAGCCTATTACCATTTCTCATCCCAGTTTTCTTTTTTTATCTAGGTTAAGCACTACAAAATTTCTTCTCTCACCTTGTTCTCATTGTCTTTTTCTGAGTCCCTTCCGTCTCACCATTTTGTAGTGCTGCATCCAAGACCAGACTCGATACTTCAGCAGAATCATAAGTGTCACTCCTGTTTTTAATCCGAGCGTTCACCTTTTCTGCAGTTCCTAACACCAGCAGTGCACATTTGATGTCTCAGCTGAGGTCACTTGTATGGTCCTTTTTCTGTTGGGCCTACTGTGTAACAAGCTGTCCTTCCTGTGGAATTTAGGCTGCCAGTTGCTGAGGCACAAGCACTCAGGACAAACTAGAAAGCCACGTGGCTGTGACACATGGTACATTTTGAAATGGACCATTTTTTGCAAAACAAGAATTGGGGAATTCTGCACATATAAAACCGTTCTCCCAAGCCCATGGAGAGCTGTCTGGCCCCAAAACCAGTTTGATTTAATCTCCACTAGCCAGGCCAGCGTAGCAGAGATTGCTGCTGGAACAATAGTAGCAGCAAGGAAAACAGAAGCAGCGAGGTTTGCAGGATCTGGATGCTGGCCATACATCTGGGCAAGCCTACGGCACACAACCTGTGATGCAAACCCTGTGCAAAGCAAACAGACGTGCATTTAAGCCCAGCCTATATGTAAGCTTTTAGCAACTGAAGGATCCCCTTGAGTGCCCATCTTCAGCGTCCTTCATTTCCATAGTAGAACATCATGGAAAAGGGCATTGCAACGATATAAGGGCAGAGTCACAGGGTCTTCCCACCAGAAGGGAAAACTCTTTGGCCTTCTGGTAGAAATTGATGCTTTTTTCCTTCGCTCTTTCTAGTTTCATATTTGGGCATTAGATTCAAATTTTAAAATAACTCGATACAGCGAAAAGTAAATCGCTCTCAATAAATAGTTTGAAGCGATATTTTACTTTTACTTGGAGTCCTAGCAATAGCCAAATTAATGGCAGCATTTCAGTTTTTCTCCGTTTGAAACAAGAGTTTGCAGAAAGTACTGCATTGCTTTACATAAAGTTCACTGTTTAAGGCTTACTCTTTAGTTTTAGATAAAACACAGTCTCTTCGTTAAAGAATATTCTGTGTGTGTGCGTGAGAGAGAGAGAAAGAGAGAGAAAGAGAGAGAGAGGGAAGCACATAGTGGGTTTTATTTTGTTACTTTTAATAGGGCTATTTTGTGAGGCTGAAAAAAAATTGTTAAACTTGCCTTAATTGATTGTTTAAAGTACTATGGTGGATTTGTCTTTTAAACATAGCCCGTGGTTAAAGTTCCCGTTGCATTGTATTTGAAGTAGGTCCTTTGTGCTTTAAAATGAAAACTGTAAAACTTTTGGTGTTTAAGGCTTTCTGACTCCAAGTTAATTGTTTTCCTTTAATATGAGCAGAATTAAAGATATTAAAAATCGACTGCTGGAGCACATAATTGTGGCCTCCCATCTATTCTTCTTGTGGAAATGAAAGGAATATTGAAAGAGTTTCTATTTTACAATACCAGAGGTGGCCATGCATTTACAACTCTATATATTCTTTTAGTTGAATTCTTCTAAACCTCACGCCTGGCTAGCAGTTTTCTCCCAGACGATTTTCATTTTCAAAACATTCACATCCAATAAACTACACGAAACATAGTGTGAGAGAAAAAAGGGGACAGGAAATGGCTCTGTTGCATGGTTATTACATCCTATTGCCTGTGGGTTGCTTTGTTATGAGTTTTAACTATGTAAATATGACGTATATGACATCAGAATTTAATCTAAAGCTACTAGGTGGGAGATAGAGTGTGACTTTATTGTTAAGGCTAAAATCAACTGGGTGTTGACAGGTCTCAAAAGTCACTGAGTATAAGCTTGAAAAGGAAAAGCTCAGACTGATAAGCTGTTCCTTGATTGACAACTTCAAGCTTGACTGCAAGTATTGAAAACAGTTGAGCAAATGTAGGGAAAAAAGTTTTATTTCATAAGAAACTACACTGGGAAATACAGGAGGATTTATAGGCTGACGTAGCACAAAAACCTAAGAAAAACAGGTGTGAGGTTTATAAAATCTGGAAACTGGGAAAGCACATTGTCCGTGAATGATTTCCCCATTATGGTTTAATTAACCTTGTAAAAGCCCCTATGCAAATATAATGCCAGAATGGGGGAGTAAAAGTAAAACACTGGTGTCCACTAGCTTTGACTTTCAACAAATCATATGTCAACAGCTCATGGCAAGGAGGTGGGTTGAAAAAAATGAGAAGAAAATAAGAGAAAAGGATTTCAGTGGGAAATAAATACACCAGGGAAAACAATACACTGATTTTTCATCTTTCTAGTGAAGTCAGACCAATTTTTGGCACTGTAAAATCCATTATGGGTACAATAAAATAAATACAGTTTAAAGTAGCAATCGTGGCTTGATTGAAATGTTATGATAGCTACACATGCTATATCTTATCAAATATTATCCATGAGGAAGCATTCAATTCATATTGTGCCAATTATCATACTCTGTGCATCATAAACTTTTATTGCTTGTTATGGAATGCCACTCAGCCAACTTTTTCTTCAGATATTGCATCATCTGATTCAGATGGAAAACATAGTCTAATGTGGCAAAGTGTTAAAGAAATCTAATACTCTGGGGCTGAATGAAAATGCTAAGGTTCATCTCCTGGATAAGAAAAACAATTTATGAATGCAATATTCATTTCCTGAGGTGGGCATAAGCAAAAACCTCATCTGAAATTTAAAACCAATATGTTTGCCTTCACTAGTTTCCTTAGTTTAACTCATTGATGTCATGTATTATGGACCACTGCTAAGACCACATCTGGGAAGGACTCCTTTTTTCCAGTTCTCCAGATCACTTTTACAGGGAACTCCTTGTATAATTGCATGTGTTGAGATTTGAACCTCAAGGCCCAGTAGATCAGGTTTCATTTTTAATATATCTGAAGAATATCAAAATAATCTACTTGTTTAATCTTGATCATGCCAGCTGATTAACACTTTGACACCCGGAATCACAGATGTTAAGTACTACAGGGTAAGGTTTCAGTGAAGCGTACAAACCATAATGAGGCTTTGAGAAGTTACAGATCTGGGGTTAATATATTTACTTAAGCATTTTCAGTACACAAAGCAGTGCTGTAGCTATCAAAAGACAGCCTGGACAACATTCATAAAAGCACCCATTGTAAATGGGGGTAGGTGTTGAAATCAGCAGCAGCTTGCTGGGATGGGATGCAAATATGCTTCCCAGAGGAGGCGAAAAAGTGCTTCTGATTTCTCTTTCAGGGCCTTCATAAGTGAAGCAGGAAGGGTACAGTAATAAGAATGCAGTCCAAAGGATTCCTGGATAAGAGACTTGTAATGAAATCTCAGACGATTTCTCAGGCATCTCCTATGTAGAAACATTGACATTAGTAGACAGCATGACTCCCCAGACCTGCAGGAAACACTTAGCTGAGCCAGGAGAAATCCCGAATAACGGCCCCAGCTATAGATGGCACACCGAGGACCAGATTAAATTCTGTTTTCTGATGTATTGGATCAACGTGCACAGTTTGTAGTGTTTGTCCCTTCATCCCATCAAAAGCTCCATCAACTTCATTGATTTCAATGACAATTCACAAAGGCAAGGTAATTTAACACAGCCCTAGAATAATACTTTTCTTAAGAAGACTTAGATTATTGTCTTTCTAAATTCTCATGGTTTTCACCTGGTAAGTTTACTGACACCAAGTGCATATTTTCGCAAAAGCATCTCATGATCATTATAAAATATATGACAAAGTATCAAAGGAATGAGACACTGGGCTGGATTCTGCCATCCCTATTGATCCAAGTATCTGTTCCAGACTTTATTCATCTGGATCGTGCTTGTTTGAGAAGAAAAAAAACACAGGTAGGAGGCAGTATATTATGGTCAATTTATCTAATGCGTGTAACGGAATAGGGAAAGATTTGCACTTAGCTGCTTCCAAGCACTTCTGCAGGATTCTCCATCTGTTCTCCACCTGAAGGCAAAGACTGCAGAAGACCTCTGTTCCAAGCATTGGACAATATGTACCTGCAGGGGTTAATGTGCTAGCCTTCCCTCTCCATGTGGAAATCCTGTGTTGCCATAAGCATTTCCCCCACAGAGACATCTGAATAAATGAACAGTGAGTAGGGCAGGAGCAACTGTCTTAAGCACAGTGAGCAGGAGACTAACTGTGGGTGTTACTATGTCTACTGCTCCCACAAAGGGAGTGCATTTATAACTAACAAAGTCTCCAACCACCTCCAATGGCCCACTCAGTCTATAAAGCTCTTCACCTACTTGAAAAGCCCAGTGTGTGTATGACATAACTCTAAAAGCCAAAGGGAGAAAGAACACTGGAAGGGAGCAGATGCTCTGCAGGTGTCCAGTTGTTTTGTTATGAAGCAAGCAACCAGGATTCTGGCAGATTTGGAGACCATCAGCTGCTGTAACCTCTGATGGGCCCCTTATCCCTGTCCATGGGCATCCCAGTTACCCACCAAAACATTGCTGCTGCCATTCATGCGGAGCAATCTCAGCTTAGGAAAAAACTCCTGCACTGCTTGTGAGTTACATGTGCTTCAAGAGTCATAGAGTGGTCACTTCTGTTTCTTTTTCCACTATTTTATTTAGCTGCCTGCAGTAAGAAACAGTAGCCTACTTCTAGAAGTACATATTTCCATTCTCTGAAATATGACCTGCTCCTGAGTCCTTGATCTCCCTTTCCCAAATAAGAATTCTTAGCTATTCCCGTTTACCCTGAGATTTGGTTGGCATCTAAAATGTGTGCACAGTACCAGGTTTGGCTGCTGTAATGCCTGTGACTCACTGTTGCATCCGAGTGCTTTCTCAGTGAAAAACTAGGACTCTAGAGATCTTCCATTTTAGCTTCTTTACATAACCCATTGCTTTCCTAGGCTTTTTCCCCATTTTTCCTTCTGGCATAACAATTAAGAGGACAGTTTGCAGAAGAACTCACCAGTGGATTATTTCTGTTCTATTTGAATTTAGTGGAATCAGAGTTAAGCCAAATCTGAACATTAAAACAAACAAAAAACCCAACTGAAAATGGATAGGCAAAAATAAATAGTTTCTTGAATGTGCTATTGAACTTAAGCATTTCTGTAGCTCTTTCTACTCTGGGACCATACTGGGAAAGCTACTGTTCTTCCTTCACATAGAGAAATACTCTCTATCCCTTCTTACTTTAGTGGCAGACACAGCCAAATTCCATGTATTAGAGAATGAGTAGTTTTGTTATTTTTATTTCAATTTTTCTGGTTTTTTGTTTGTTTGTTTGTTTTTGTTTTGCTTTGGCTTGGTTTTTTATCAGCTGGTATTTGCTGGTCACAAATACAGCAAAACACCAAAGTCCTAATCACAAAAGAGAAAGGATGCAATTGTGTGGCTGGGGCTGTTTGCCATCCAAAGGGTCATGATAAATGAAAGTTACATAGGGAAAAGAAAAAAAAAAAGGAAAGTACTCTCATCGCATCTCTCAAACTCTTATTAGGGCTTATATAATTTGAATGCATTTTCCTGCTTTTGTTAGACCACTGTGCCAGAACTCCTACCTCACACCTCTGGACGCCCTTGGCAATGTCATAAAACAGACCCATCAGCCACCACCAAGCCCGGTCCAACAAACCAGTGACAAAAGAGTTATTAATATAATCAAAAATGGTTTGTTGGGCAGCAAAAAAGGAGCAAACAGTGGTGCAACATGCTGCAAATTTTTTAAAAAACTCTTTTTGGAGTAAGACTATTTTTCCCATTCAGTTGTGCTTCAAATCTGACACACTATAAAGGAACATTTATCAGTGAATTTCATAATCCTTCTGACAGAATTTACCACTAAGTTGCTGCTGTTGTTACAGCTGCAGGAAGACTAAGGGCCTTGATCCAAAGCTCAGTACTAAAAAAGATGTGGGAACTCAATACTAGAAATTATGTGGGAACCTCAGCCATACAGAAGAGCCAAAGGGGGAGAAGGAGGGCATGTTTACTACTGTTTGTGCCTTTCCAGAAGATTTGGAGGAACACTGCAGTCAGAGCACTAGGTCAGGGAGCCCAGCATTCCCAACTGATGTGAGTTTGATCTGGGAATAAATATTTTGGCAAACTGTTTTCTTCAGTAGCAAACTAATGTTTCTGAAGCAAATATTCCTGGCTCCTCAAGCAGTGAATCCAACCTGCAATCAGCTGGGAAGACATGTGTACTGCACTTCTCAGCAAAGGCTGGATGTTGATCCCAGCTACTTGCGCTTCCAGCACCAGGGTAAGAAATGAACGGTTCAGATGCTCAGGCAGCATAGGTGGTTGTAGGGGAAATGTGATCACATTCACTGAGGTTATTAACAGTTGCGTTGTGACCACTGTATTTTTAATGCAACCATCCATCTTCATTCTTCCTCGTGCATCAGTAATGTTCCCTTACAACCGTATCTCATTCTTGCCAGTAAAAACAACTCTGCCTAATCCTTCTGCCAGAGTAAAGTAGTAACAGGGGCCAGGTCCAAGCAGCTGGGGTAGTCCAAAGTAGGTGTGACGGCTCCATCAGCTTTTTCCTACGCTTTTTGAGTTCCAGGGTCTCTGTGTAACCAGTGGCTTGCCCTGGCCTCAACTGTGAAACAAACCAAACCATCCTCTGTAAGAAGCAGCCAAAACACAGAGGAGAGAATGGCTTGTACTGAGGTCCTCTCCGCCCAGAGGTGCAGCAGGGATATGAGCCTGTCCCTACCAATGGAGATCCCCAGAAAAGGCTGGACATATCCTCTAAAAAACAGCCAGCCACATGAACCAGCATATCTGAAAACAGAGAGTAACTAACGTGGTACCTGTGCAAAGTCTGGTCTCCCCACTGACCTGGCGTGGAATTAAATGATTTTTCTGGTGATGGAGCAGGCCAGCAATGGTGTATATATATGATTAATGTAACAGTCTCTCACAGCAAATACAATGGAACTCTGTTCCCTCTCTTCCAGCACTGAGAGTTAATAAGAAAAAACATCTTGGTACTTGTTCTTTCTCATTCCCCTAAGCCCTCCTCATGGTTTGCTGTCAGCAAGTAGCATTGTCCCGAACTGTGTTGCTATTAGCAAATTGAACAGACCATCCTCAGGCACTGAGGCCAGCAAAAGACAGGGTTCAAGCTATTCTTGTGCTGTTCAGAAGAAAGAGTGTGTCAACTTTGCATTTCCTTATTTTAACAGTATGTAGAAGCAGAAAATTCCTTTATCCTTGAGTTCTATATAATAGGAGTTTTGGGTAAGACATCGTAGTCCAATGAAGCTTGCCAGCATACAGAGGCAGGTTCCTAACTTTGAAGCCTTAGGATTTACACTTCTAAGTAACTTATTGAAAGATACTATAGCCTCATCAAAAGAGACTTTTTTTGGCATTATTTATTATGCCTCTGTGTTGTCGGCTTGGAGATGCCAGGACTGTGCACATATATCTTGAATTTTAGCTTTTTGCTACACATCGCAATGTATGAGGTGAAATCCATGCACATTAGCTTAGTTTGTGCAGCAAATGCTGAAATGCATATGCAGACAACTGTGTTTGTTTAAGGATGTTAAGCATAGCTCAGTTTCTAAGGACAGACATATCTCTTCTGTTATCTTGTAGGTGCTTGGCTACTCTGGACAGGCTTAAACTATGTGAAAAATAGGAAAGTAGAAGAACATAGGAATGAAGAAATAAAAGCAAGAGATCCTGCTTTTCTAAGCTGTGTGCTTTTTTCAACATGAGAAGCCTCATAATTCATTAACAGTTATCTTCAAAAATGTAAATAGGAAAACAGTGGTTAATCACTAGGTTTATATCTATGGCAAAAAACAGCTGTAAATAGATTAATTTATTTGCTTACTGACTAAACTTTGGTCAAATTCTGCTTGGAGTTACATCAGTGTAAATTTGGAAGGAGTCCATCCATTTTCAGTGAGAGCAACTTTTCTCACTCCCAAAAGATCATTAGGTTCCTTCAACACTTATTCTTTATTTTGCCAAGATAAAGATTCAGATGTTTTGATTTTTTAGTTCCAGTTCTAGAATGCAGTTATTCTATGTTCTGACAACATATGGCATGAATATGTTCTTTTCTATTTAATACAGGAAAATTATTCAAAAGTTCAGACTTGCTTTAATGCTTTTCATTCCCTTGTAAATGCTTTAATTTTTTTTGATTGCCTTCTGAGCAATGTCAAAAGCCAGGACCATGGTAAATAAAAAGGCATTCCACTTAAGTGTCTTCCTACTGAAGTGTCCGCATGACCAGTAAAGCAAAAATTTAGGAAAGGAGCATTTTCAATGCTCACTCTCTTAGACAAGAGGCCTGCCTTCGTAGAGGTTTCAACAATGAAATTATTGTACATATATTTGCTTTAATGCCTCTGTTGTTATCATGTTTTTTTAACGGCAGTGTTGGTTGTTGCCAGATGTTCTGCTCAACAATGCTTCAGCACACATGGGAATGCTTGTGATGGCCAATGAAGTGAGCTGGCAAAATAGAAACAGATGGCCATGGATGTGTACTCTAACACATCTTTAATGAAATGGAGTCCTTGCGTAGATGATTACATTTCACTAATCACCATTTGCCTATCTTAGGCCCTGTGCCTCCAGTTGTAGACCATCTAGTGTCCTAGTTCTAGATTACAACTTGTTTAGTCACCTATTCTAGTTTTAGCTGCATGGGATACTAGGAAAAGATGGTCCAAGCTGGACAAACTGCATCAAAATGCTGGGTTAACAGGAGCAGATGTAAAAACTACAGCCTGGCTTGAAAAGTGCACAAAATTGACTAGAAACGTGCTAAGGATTTATTTTCTGCCTTTTAGCTTTCAGTGGCTCTTATCAAATAACATAGGGGGCATGAGCTGCAGTTCATTAAGCTGAAGTTCAGATCTGGATGCAAAGCCACTCATGGTCCAATATTACAGTGAGAGTCAAACATTATTAGATGCTCTGTGAAAGCAGAGATGTGTGCCAAACCAAACCCTAGCGGTACAGCTTCCCTTGATTTTCCTGGGGCTCTTTCTCTAAACAGTAACTGGTTTTAGATGCAATCAGATGGGCTCAGGAGGGCAGAAATCTTGCAAAAAACCACTGATCAGTTGGTACCTCCTGCAAGGGAATCACATGATCTTTCAGTTTTCCCCTTATTTGGCATTGGACTCCAAATTAATTGCTAAGTTCAAGAGAATCTAGGGTGAGCAGCATACTTTGTCTCATCTGTAGCAAGGCTGTGTATGTGTAAATATAAAATAATTTTACTGACTGTAATGTTTAAAAGAATCACCAACTTCCAATCAAATACCCCAAAACTTTTTATTAAGAAAAATTATGGGTCTGGAAAGGGGTAATAACTAAGAAGCTTTTGCATATGCATCCAAAATAGGGATTCAAGTTTTTTGGCATTTCCTTGCAGCCACAAGAGCTAGAAACTAGAAAGCTAGCCAAGATTTGAATTATGAAGGTCTTCACAGACACCCTTAGGAGGCTTACAGTAGCATGCTAACTGCAGACATTTCTCTATCCAGTAAGTGCAGCTTTGCTGGGTCCAGAATACCTGGTGAGGAAGGGTAAACAAGAGGCAGGAAGAAAATTTCCTGGTTTTTCCTCCATTGTTCTAACATGTTGCTGAGGATCTTCAGACGCATGGGCGCTGTTGGTTTTGCCTTTGTCAAGGCAACAAAGTATTTCAGTATTGCCTCCCAAAGAGTAAATATGGACATGATTTTCAAAAGACTGTTAAAATGAGAGTTGAAAAAGGAACAGGAAGGTTTGTCCATTTAGTGGAGAACTGCACAAAGCTGGGGGAGTGTGGTGGGGAAAACTGAGCAGGCAGTGCTTGGGGGACACCATGCATCATGTCCAAGTCCACATGCTATAACCACCAAGAACTCAGTTCCCTCCCACCGTGGTGCCACTGTACCAAGGCATAACTCTTAATGCTCTTGCATTGCATCTAAGGTAACCGTAATGGCCACAGCTCAGCATCTTCATCCCTCAATGTACCCATTAGGAGGCGCCAGCCATTCCCTATTCACTGTTAATTTCAACTGTTAATATATACTTTTTCTCTCCTGCTTACTGCTTTGTGGAAATTCTTTCACATACTCAGTGACAAGTTTTATGCAAGGGACCCATATATAATTTTAAACTCTTCAGATTGTATTTATTTTTGCATATCTTACGAAGAAGTAGGGGAAATTTTAAGCCCCACAGAAACATTTATTTTCATTTTATATCTAGTATAAGCTTGTTCTAGGCCAGATGTAAATGGACAGTATTCTTTTAAAACATGTTCTCAAGCCTTCTTTTCACTTTTGAAGTAAAAATGGCTCGTATATTTTTGGAAGAGTGCAAACAATGAAATGCCAGATTTCAGTTACTGCTCTTAATATATTTAACCATTCAGCATACTGTAATAGGCTCCATCAAAAGTTATTTCCCCAAGTAATACAAACAAGACCCAAAGGATGATGAAATAATTCTAAAATGTCAATCTTTCAAGATTCAGATATGTTCTAATAACATTGCAGAAATTCCAAAGGTCTCTATTTGGAAATAACAATAATACCAAGAATAGACAGATTTTTAAGGCAAGAACTAATAGAGTTATTTGTCCTCTTAACATCCATTTTGGACTAAATCTTCTAAATTTCATACTAATATCATTCAAAAATATTGTTACATCTAACCTTACAAGGAAGAAATGGAGTCACTAGTTCCACATACACATAATTGTATTTATATCCTGGCTTTCACACTTAAGAACATGACAGAATCTGCTCTAATACTCTTCTGAGTTTCTTGATGTTCTTGTCTGCTAGAAAAAAATGTAATTTTTTTCCCTTTCCTAAAAATATCACTACACTAGGTAATTCAGCCTAGAGCTATTCATTAGACTTTTAAACCACAAATATATTGAATCAATACGAGACTATTACCATCTATGGGTGATGATAATGCCCTATTCTATGTAGCTGCCAAAGATAATATTTGTTTTACCTCTGCTATTCCAACACATCCTAAAATAAATTAAATGATTACACAGCTTTTTCATAAGCATCTTGGAATCAGCAGTGCAGTGCCTTGGGAGGGCTTGAATCTGGTAGGTGGTGGATGAGTGGATTTTCCATTCTTTGTGCTCAGCAGGGTGCTGGCTATATTTAAATTTACTTCCAAAAATATATAAACACCACTGAATGGAACAAAGAGATAGTAGACATCACAGTAAACTCAAAGGATTTGATTTCTTATGATTCTGAGCTTTCACACTGCCTCAAAACAAAATTGACTACTCAACTGCACTTTTGCATTCAGACCCAGGACTGGAATCTGTGTCAATACTCTCCTAAAACATTACTCAAAGACATACATCTATTTTTTTCCTGGTCCCTCTAATCTTTTCTATTTACATGTTGAAACTGTGACAGCTAGGAATATTTTCTTTCTTATTATTTTGTTTAATGTAGAGGGGAAAAATTTATGAATCAAAAAGAGGAATGCCCCATCCTCCCATTTCCCAGGGCTAATTCACATTTCTTCTGGATGTTGTTCTAGTTTTGACTCTGATGGAACAGAAGTTTAATTTTTATATGCTGTTTCAGAAGAGATCTCGAAAGGTGAAGCAACAAGGCATTAGCATGATGAATATATATTTATGTAATTATGCATCAACTGTGAGTGGTCTCATAAGGGGGCTGAAAAGCTGTTGCTCAAAACTTGTGTAAGACTGGTATGTAGGTTATGGAAAGAGGAAAATACTTCAAACTGTGGCCATAACATCAATGTAGGATAAGAATATCAGTACCTAACTCATTATTTTCTCTTGGGTAGCCTGTAGCTCACTGGTGCTGATGCTTGAGCAGCTGCAGCTGTGTCAGAGGCTCCGTGCTGGGTTCTGAGGCATGCCTGGTATTGACCTGGTCACATCAGCCCTCCTAGCCATGGCCTTTAGCTTAAGTTACTAAAATACAATTGGCTGAAGGATAAATTTCCCACTTCAATCACACGGGGTTTCAGTCAGCTTCTCAGCACAGCCAGAAAATAATGGCCTTCCAATGTCACCTCCTACATAGGCTAGACAGAAAACTACTTGTTATTTGTAATTGTCTACTCTTCCAAAAACTGAACTTCAGCAATGTGGATAACTCTCTAAGTGACTGCTGCTGGGCCCTTAATATTCTTGACCACCCACAGCTCCCATGATCCTCACAGACACTGAGGTGTCTGTGTCAGGACTGTGAATAGGATGCTATTTAAGCTTAACCATTTGACCCGGTGCAGTACAGGATCCAGAATAACCTGTGGCCTTCATATACTATCTGTACCTAAAACCCAGCAAGTGTTTTAGGTGCTGCCATTCAAAGATGGAAAGAACTGATACATGCTCTCCATGGCTATGCTATTAACCAAACCAAGTGCAAGAGCACTGGCCACCTCAAAGGGCTCAGACCCTGGAGCTGTTTGGCCAAAGTAAAGGATGAGCTCCAAATTCCTTTTTTGTGGAAGCCATTGGAAACTGAAGATCCTAGAGCCATGCAGCCTTAGCAGTGTCTCAAATGCAGCCTGCTGAGCAGCATCACACATTTGCACATAGTTTGTGCTAGTACTCTTTGTATTGTTGTTAAAAATTGCAACTTTTATTTTTGTTATGCGTTATTTGTGCTACCAAAACACCTAGAAGCTCTTGTGATGAACCAGGGCCCTGACATACTTGGCAGACCAAAATCTGTGCCAATAGCTAATGTATGCAGAAGAAAACTCATTTGGAAGAGTTAAATCATTTGCTTCAGAACTCTGTTATGGTTACCTTCCTTATAACACCACCACCTCATAACAACACCTTAGATGCCTGGGATAGTGTTATGATGAGAGCAAGCTCAAGTATATTTATAACAAGAATAGGTCAATGGTCCAGAGGGTAGTTTCCTATTATGGGAGGGATAAAATAACTAAAATCAATAAATCTCCAGATCATAAATGTAGCTACAGTCTGGGCAAGGTTGAGAAAATTATTAGCAGAGCCTCATGATGTCTGGATATTGTAGCTTGTAAATTTATACCTACATATGTGTGTGGTTATGTACACGCTTGCTATTCATCCCCCACAGAATTCATTGAAATGCTAAGAGGAATGTGCATTTGGTGCTCCTTTCAGTGCTGGTAAAAGAAAAAAGCAAGGGGGGAGGAAAAAAAAATAAGAAAGAAAAAAATTTTAAAAGAGGAAAAAAGAAGAGAAGAGAAGAGAAGAGAAGAGAAGAGAAGAGAAGAGAAGAGAAGAG
>JAWWMP010000116.1:80286651-80309173 GCA_035047865.1 Dendrocincla tyrannina | reverse complement strand
AAAAGAAAAGAAAAGAAAAGAAAAGAAAAGAAAAGAAAAGAAAAGAAAAGAAAAGAAAAGAAAAGAAAAGAAAAAAGGTTTTTGGAAAAAAGGGAAAGGAAAAAGAGAAACAGACAAAGGAAAAAAAACCCAGTAATTTCTAGGGAATGTGCACTGCTTAATGGCTTGTATTTTTCAACTTATGGAGCATGTTTTCATATAACTGATTCTACAGAAGCATGACAAAATGGCTTCATGTATTAACCAGAGGTCTGTATGCTTTGAGGACCATAAACTGTTGTGTCTCGTGTAAAATATATTAACTCTCATGAACTATTTCCTTCATTTAAACCTTTATCGTGAGCCATCATCTCCTTTTATAATTTCCTAAATTCTATCTAAAATGGAAGGGCTTCATCTCTTCAAACTTCAGATTGTTTGTTGTTCATTTAGGCTCCCTTTGTTATCTGCTGCGAGAAGAGGTAGCTCTAAGGAGTGTTTGGTCTCAAGGGTCTAAGATTGTTTTTACCCTAGACCTGTTTCTTCCCATAGTGTTTACAGAAGCAACCTTAGCTGTTAGTCTCCTTTCATATTAGATTGGATAAATCTCACCTACTGAGCCTAAATTGCTTCCTGTTTTGTCATAATCATAATGAATAAGATCTTCAAACTCCAGTAAATATGTAAAATGTAACTGAAATGCTATGTTCATGCTTCAGTTAACATGAATAGCTAGGTGATTTCTGTCACAGAATCATAAAGCTGTCTGGGTTGGAAAAGATCTCTAAGATCATCAGATCTAACCGGGAACCCAGCACTGTCAAATCCACTACTAAACCATGTCCCTAAGTGACACTCCTACATGTCTTTTAGATACAGTGACTCCACCACTTCTCTGGGCAGTCTGTTTCAAGGCTTGACAACCCTTTTGGTGCAGAAATTTTTCCTAATATCCAATCTAAACATCCCTGGTGCAACCTGAGGCCATTTGCTCTACTGCATATTACTTGGGAGAAGAGACTGATGCCCACTGTCCATCTGCTACTCGGTGATCATGGTGTAAGAGTGTAATGGGGAAAAAAACCCAACACACTTAGTTGACAGAGCAGATAGAAAATATGAGGTGTATGAACTGTGTTTTCTGCAGGCTGTTTGATATATTGTCTAGAGATGAGCTCAATCTAAGTCTTGCCTGAATTCAAATACTCACTAATTTGAGAAAAGTATGAGCCTTGTATTCAGATGTGAGCTTTGCCCCCCAGGCAGCTCCAAGATTGAACTGATTAGGCTTTCAAAAGACATGACCGGTTTGGAAAGTTTTTTAAAAAATAAAGGAAAAACTCTGGAGAAAGTCATGGTGCTCTGATGTAGCTGGTGATTCCAAGGCCATAGTCACCCATCTTTTTATTGATTTCATGTTTGCTAACCCCACTATTGCGTTCCTTTCTGGTTTAGATTAAAAAGTTGTTCCATGAGAATAGAAATAACCAACCCTAGTTTCCTGTATATTCAATCTAATGCATGCATGTACTCTTTCTGCAGTTTTAACAGATACCCTCACTTTCCTATTCCTCTTGCTGGTGTCCATCGCTGTGTTTTCAGCAGTCCCCTATAACCTAGAGGTGTTCCACTGTGACTGTTAAATCCTTCCTACAAGTCCATGACCCCACCCCGGCAATGCCTGTGGTTCTTCCTCTTGTCTGTGAATGTGGTTCCTCCTTGTGTCCCCCGCACCCCCAGGGCAATCTCCCTGCCTCACTCCCAACCTGTACCATGCCCCAGAATACAGGGCAACAGAGCCCTTGCCTTGCCCAGAGATGAGAGAGAAGCCAAGCAGTCATGTCTTCTCTTTTACACATTTGCCAGTGTAAACTGGACCATATCTACAAAAATCACCAGGAAAAATTATGAACAGACAGATGGAGAAGCCCCACCAACAGAAATATTTACAGCTATGTGTTGGTTATGGTAGATATTGCTCTTCAACACACTGCCACTGTGTATTAAAAAAATTACTGAGAGAAGAAGATACAGGCAGCAGCATTTCATAAGCTTGAAACATGCTCTCATGTTTTTCATGCAAAAAGCATTTAAAAGATCAATGATTTTTAAAAAGGCTTTAGGTATTTGTCCTAACAAACTGTTAGGAGTTATAAATAAGGAATGTGTTAAAAGTCTTGCCAATTATCCCAACCAATGTAAAGCTGTGTACGAGCCTGGAGAGGCAAGAATTTCTCTAGCTGAGGCATTTTAAAGGAACTTAGTTTAACAAGGGTGTAGAAGAAAGCATGGAAAAGGAGCCAGAAAACTTATGAGTAAATGAAATACCTCAATGTTCAGAGCCTAAGTTGGTGTTTTTAGGAGCTGTCAGAAGATTTATTAAGTCTTTTAACTTTACTACATGCAACAGAGAAATTTAAAAATTATAGACCAAATCAGGGGCCATAAGGGGACTTGGGAGAACCAACAGGCTACAGAAATTGCATGGTGCTGGTCGGTCAGGTCTCAGACAGTCAAGGATTACCTTGGGACAGCTGTCAGACTTCTCCAAATGACAGTAGTAAACTCATATAAATGATTGTATTTCAGAAACCTGCGTCCTGTCCATCCCTATCTGTCGGGGCTACAGCAGTGTTGGCAAAGTGGATGTGTCAGGTCCCAGGGAGTGGGGAATAGGAGATAGTAATAATAGTAGTCTGTGACCTTGTTAAGTTATCTCAGTGGCCAAAGACTTCCAGTAAGTCTGGAGCTATCCTGCGGGAAAAATTTCCCATGTTGATGGAGTATAAACCATGAGTGATGTTCCTGTCCCAGGAGGAACCTTACCAGGGTCCCATATGCAAAAGAAATGGAAAGTGTTTTCCACTTTTAAGAAACATTATGAGGGTTTGAAAGGCCACTAAAACCACTAGGAAAGCCAAAGTATGCAAATGGCAGGAGACTAAGAAACAAGGAGGACTGGGGGAAAAAACACAGTGAAATTATAGAGCAATGATGTAGCAGGAGAAAAGCAAGCAAGCAACCAACCAACCAAACAAAAGGTGTTGTAGAAAGTAGAAATAGGAAATGTATTTAAGACCAATTAATGTTGATTCAAAAGGACCATGAAAGTTCAATGTGCTAGCAATAGTATCTGTGACAGATGAGCAAAAATAAAGGATAAGGAGAGGCTTATCAGAAATTTAAAAGACAAAGAATTCTGGGTGAAAACTGCAGAATAAGGGGCATATCCTCATGGATCAATAGCCCAGGGGGAAAAAAATTGCAGTTTCTTGGCTTTGCGAGGAAAATCAAAAAGCTATCCTGAAGAGTACAAGACACTTCTCACAGATCCACATTGAAGTAGGAGTAGCAGACAAGATGGAAAAAAAATCTCAAAATCCTAACCTAGCAAAAATCCTTGTTCAGAGATGTACTGCCTGGAAGAAAAAATTAAAACCTTCACAATGAAATGTATTTGTCCTTTCACATAGACTGCAAATTCAGTGGAGATATAAAGACAATTATGCAGATTTTTGATGGTGAAAATAGAACTGGCCAAGAAAAAGTTACTTTAGCCTTTTGAACAAGTTTATAATAAATGTTAAAAGTTGATAAGTCTCTGTTTCACTATAGATGGGCAGTCTGATTTACCTACATAAGTCAACAGACCAAAATAGGAATATATTTCATGAAATAACATGGCATCAGGCAAGCAGAATTGTGCAGGTAATAGCATTCTTGCATTGAAATATTTCTTGGTGGTGCCTTCCTGTGTATTATTTCTTCATTGAGAGCCTGCCCTGGTGTTTGGCTGCCTGGTAGGAGGTCTGTGTCCCAGCAGTATGAGAGATTTTGGGGTGAGAGGCTTGTGCAGCTCTCTGAGCACACAGAGACATGAGCATCATGCTTTGATGGAAGATACAGATACTGCCATCCTGTGGGACACATGCTGACACACTGGGGCAATCCCAGAAAAGTGCTCCTGGGAGGTGGGTGGCTGGCATTCAAATGCCTTGGCGCTTTCTCAAGAGAGGCTTAAACCTCCTCCCAGCACTCTCAGTTGGTTGCATAAATATTACTCCAGATGGGCATAAGAGTCAAGATGGTGTGGGTGGTCTTCAGCTGGTCTCCAAGGCCATGGCTGTAGATCCCATAGGAGGTCACTTTGGGCACAGGCATTACAATTCTTTCCTGAAAGCCAGGGTCTGCTTCCAGTGTAGCAGCACAGCCCACGAGGCTGGCAATTCTTGTGAGAAGCCCATCATTATCCCTCTATTAAGTTTTACCTTAATCTATTAAAGTTAATCCTTTTGTTAGTAAGTAATGCTAAATACCCAAGGAAGCAGCTGGCATTCAGTCTGTTCTGTGGTTTGTAGTGATTTTGCATGGACATAAAGTAGGAGCTTTACTGAGTTAATCCTATTTACTGCCATCTATGAGCATGTACTGGGCAGAAAGACACTCAAAAAAGAGACCTTGATGGTTTTGCAGAGAGTCTATATTTTGTTGAGATGGACCAGACTGTCTTACCTCAGGAAAGCTGAAACTGTCCCCAGAGTTCTCCCTTTCAGCCTCCTCCTCCTATGCACTGCTTTCTATGCCACCCACTTTCACAGCAGTGTCTGATAGTAAATTTGAGATTACCTTTAGTGGACTAACGTGAGAGGTAGGCACCATCCCATTATATTCACTTCATATTTAGATCAATGCCTTGGTTGGAAATGTAGGATTTTCTGAATGTGCCATCAAGTACTTTTCACAGGCATAAAACAAAATGCTGCAGAATATGTTCTGTCCTGGCATTTCAGGAGGTAGATCTCACTTTTTCAGTAAACTCTCCTGGGAAGAGCTATGTAGAGTTACACAGAAAAAGCTTGTACGATTATGAGACCACATGTAATGATGAGTAATGGAGTCAAAAGAACTCCGCTTTTGAGCCTATGGAGCCATAGTTGCAAAGCAGTTTCACAGGAGACTTTGTCTGCCTGAGTTCAAGCTACAGAAAACACTTGATGAATATTCTAGCAAGATGGTGAAGGCAACTTAGGCTTTCTTCAAGACAAAGACTTAAGCCCTTCTGGATCTTGACCCTTCATGGTCAGCAATAGTGACAACATCACTGCTTCTCTTCTTGGGCTTTGGTTGCCTTTGTAAATTCTAGTATTGGCCAGGACCATCACTATGTAGTCCATGCATTTGCAGACTTGGCTTCCCAAGGATCTGACACAGGTGGATTAGTAGCAGGGTTAGGGATATTTTGTTGCCTCCAGGTATCTGTTCCTTCTACAAGTGTTTGTGCCTTAATGGTCTTGAGAAAAGTGCTCTTGAAATTGCCTGATAATGCTCATATTTCTGCATCACTTTGTGTTGGACTCTCAGTTGTTAAATGCTATTGGGTCAAATAGTTGCTTGTTTCACTTTTTCATGTAGTGAAGGGATTTTTGGGGACTGTCTACATGTTAGAAAGTCTGATTTTGCTCCAAGGTGATTACAATATATTTAACAAAGTCTGAGAAATTACAGTATTTGCTGTACTGATATGTGTTGTTCCTTGGGATTTTAAACAGAAGTTTGGTTCCAATATTTTCTTTACAGTATATATGTGACATGCAAACACATCCTATGCTGCTAAGATATTGCAGGAAATAAGGTGATCAGAAAGTGGGTCCAATTAAACAATTTAAAGCAATATAATATGTTTTCCATGTAGTGACTAATGCTCTTCAATTATTGAATGTGAAATGTAGGCTTTTGGTTAATATGAAAAAATTCTCCCATGTACCTTTTTCAACTCTAAATTTACATAAAAATATTAGTTTCAACAGAATTTGTTTCAACAGAAAAGTTTCAAAGGCGGCAGTCAAAATATGGAAGAAAAAGACATCAGGCATTATTTGACAGAATTATTGATGATATCCATGGTATACTATAGATGAGTTATTATAAACTACTATTTTACAGTTATTTTTATAGGATCCAGAGTCTTCAGTTGAAACTAGAGTGCTACTCTTTGTAAGTTAACATAAATGTATGTATACACATACATCACATGCACAAATACAGAACTACACAAAGTCTATTCTTTTGAGTATATCAAAAATTGTTAAAGCTTTCAACTTTTCCATTTGACTGTATACAAGTGTTTTTTTATGAAAACCAAGACAAAGAGAGAGGGAGATGAAGGACAGGAGAAAGAGAAAGAAATCAGTAATCATCAGTTACAGATCACAGAGCCTGGAGAAGTAAGCATGAAAAATTACTGGATTGACTCTTGAGGTACTTAAAACCAGCAAATGCTGAACCTTTTAGAGCAGTTTAACTACCCAGATCATTATTTAGTAAAAAATATAGCCAAAGCATGCGTAATCAAAGACTTCTCTAAATTGCATGGAGACAGCTTTATGGTATTTGGCTTTTACATCAGAGCACTGGCCTGTCGCCTATAGATGCATTTAAGACATTTGGCAAAATAAATAACAAATAATAAATACTCTAGCATTTGATGTAGGGTTTTATAAAACCTTGCCTCAAAATTAGTTCAGAATTGCCTGGGATAGGAGAGACAGCTTTCAAAATATTCATGAAAGAATTCAAAAATATTTACAGTGCTTTGCTTTAAAACAACATCATCTGGAAAGGGGGAAACCTGGAAAGTGTTAATACTACACAGGGCTGGATGCAGTTGTGGTGTGGGTAAGGAGGTTGCCAGGAGCATGGCTGGTCCCAAGACCCCTGGCATGGGAGCTGAGCAAGGCACAGCTAAAGGAGAAGCTGAAGAGGGTGTGAGGGCTGCCTTATCTCCTAAGACAGACACATGTTCGTTGAAAATACTTGCAAATGAACTAATTAAAAAGGCCCTTCCAGCACAGCTGGGCAGCAAAGTCAGCCCATGTGAAAGCTGGCCTCATATTTTATGTACAGGAGGATCTCAGGCTCTTCCTGGAACTACGACCTGATCTGTTGTGTGCGTTTCTAGGTCTCCCATTGCACAAACGTGCTGCATATTGAAAGGCAACAAATGAGAGCAGCAGAAGAGATTGGAGTAATATCAAGACATGTTGGTAGGTCACCTGTGCTTACACCTGAATTACGGGATGAGGTGGTTTAGAAGATGTGACAAAATGCTAACAGAACTGGGTGTACACTGAAGGACTGAAGGAGGAACAAAGGACTAAAACTTGACTGAGAAACGCTGAGGTGGAAAATAAGGGCAGTTTCCCAACTATGAAGTCTATAGATGTAGTCTTAGAAAAAAATTATGGAGCTCTTGCTTGAAGAGTACTTGAATACGAGATGACAGTGAGCAAAGTAATTTGTTGGAGACAGTTTGTACTGCTGGGTGTCTCAATAGATCTCTCATATTTGTATCTCTTATTTCTGTGTGCTACAAACAGCAATCATCATAATTGGGTGCTCATTTGAAAGGAAAAATAAAGTACTTTTCCCATTCTTCAAAGGCTGTTGAAGAAGACAGCTTAGCTACCCTCGGTTTCAAAAATTTGATGATGCTGGTGTGCATCTGCAAAGGGCCAAATAAGGCACTGGTGTAAATTATGAGGCCAATATGCCCATTTATACTGGTAAGGGCACGTGTGTACGAGCACACAGGGTGGTAATGAGTTGGGGATATTCTGGCTTGCGTAAATTTGGCTGCATGCCTCGTGCTCACACATGCACATCATCCCAGGCTGATGCATAGATCCTCCTCTGGCTTATTTATAAGTGTTTCTACTTAAGCACATTTAAAAAGAAAACTGAAACTACATTTTTTTCCTATCTTTTCCATCTTCAGTCTTTTTTCAGAGGAGTGAGGGGTGTGAAGACTCTGACCAAAAAAAAAACAACAAAAAAAAAAAAAGAAGGAGACAGAGAAGATAGTGAAGATGTTGCATGTCCAGTGCTGATCTACAGCACATACATTCCTGACCAAACAGAAGATTTCAGAGGCAAGGACAGTGCAGATTCACAATGTGTTTCCTTTGCCAGTCTTTAACAGCATCTTCTGCTGATGTGGAGAGACTGGATATCGGGAAGGAGGAGCAAAGAAGCAGGAGCTGCCTCCCTGAACTTGGCTGCATTTTGCTGCTAGCTACCCCAGACCAGTTCCCTGGCAAGATTTCCTGCAAAGAGCATCTACAAAATACTGCAATATCAGGATATTGTGTGCAATTTTGGTCTCTGAAATATAAGAGTGATATTAAGCTATTAGCGAGTGTCCAAAGGAGGGAAACGAAGATGATGAAGGGCCTTGAGGGGAAGCCATATGAGGAGCCGCTGAGGAAACTTGGTCTGTTCAGCCTGGAGAAAAGGAGACTGAGGGGAGACCTCATTGCAGTTACAACTTCCTTGTGAGGGGAAGAGGAGGGACAGACACTGCTCTCTTCTCTGTGGTGACCAGTGACAGGACCTGAGGGAATGGCCTGAAGTTGTGTCAGGAGAGGTTTAGGTTGGATATTAGAAAAAGGTTCTTCCCCCAGAGGGTGGTTGGGCACTCCCCAGGGCAGTGGTCACAGCACCAAGCCTAACAGAGTTCAAGAAGTGTTTGGACAATGCTCTTGGGCACATGGGTACAGGGTCAGGAGCTGGACTTGATTATCCTTGTGGCTCCCTTCCAGCTTGGCATATTCTGTCATTCTGTGATTATGTTTCCTTCAGGCAGGAGGCAGTGCTCCTCTTCCCACACCTGTGCTTGAGGCTGAGCTCTAGAAGAGGGTCAGAGACCTTCCACTGCCTCTTGAGTGCGAAGAACCCTCCATCCCAGTGCTCAGCTTCATTCTGGGCAAATATGGGTTTTGGCTGTGCTTAAAGCTATCCCAAGGGCCTCAGTGTTTAGCACCGTCTTTAGCCCTGTTTTGCCACGTGAGTGAGGAATGCAGGAGCAGTTTCTGCTGGGAGTCCCTGCACAGAGAGCCTGGGCTAGCAGTCTGCCCTGCGCCAAAAATCACGGGGCTATGCGTTACATGCAGGTTATTAAAGATTCTGCTTACTTTACAATGGTCTGTTAACAGCTCTAATGTCTTTAACATGTGCAGTCCATTGACTTTTAAGTAACATTTTATTGAAGTAACTGCAGTGGTTATTAGGCAGTAAGATTTACGCTTCATTTTCAGTCCTGGATCTGGAAATCTGGAAAGAAAAGAAAAGAAAAAAAGAAGGAGAAGAAGCAGAGGGATGACATCTACCAAAAGACAGGGTAGGTGCTGCTTAGGACAGTACTCATCATGCACCTATGGGATATTGTCCTCATATTTGCCAGGAAATGATTCGTCTAAACCAGGGGTGCTGAGCAAACTGCTAACAGAAGAAACACACAGAGCAACCCCCTCCTTGGTGGAAATTCAGTATGAGTTGCTTTCTTTCCCCCTCTTGGTATGAAATAATATTTGCAGATGTGAACTGTGGGAGAGGTTTGTGGCACATTTACATTGCAATGCGGTTTGCATTAAGGAACTGGCACTTGACTTTTGTTCATTGAAGAATTAGTGTAAATCTTAAGCCTTCATAATCCATTGGCATGGGCAGCTAATGGAGTATTTCAATGCAGTGCTGCATGTTTCTACTGGCCGGGTGCTTTCAAGTCTCACGTCTTGCATAAATCTCTTTTTAATGTGAAATATAATGTTTAAAATAACTCATTAATCAACAATGCTCAGAGAATTTTTTTCTATCTGGAATTTTACGAGGTGTATTTTTTCATTCTCTAAACTGCTTCTTTCAGTCTTGTCATTTTTCTGAGCCACCGCTTAGAGCTGGCTGGTGCACCCAAGAGCTGTGACCGCCCTTGCACAACTTTGTAAAACCAGAGATAAGACATTTTTGTACATTTATGGTAAAACAGAGATTGCAGCCTACTGGCTGGTCTTGGCCTTCATTAGTTCCTTTGTTTTCAGAGATGTAATCTCTTCTTTTTCATCCCATCACCCATGTCTGAACTGATGGAAGATGATTGTCTGTCATACTCCAGGCTTAAGTTACTAGCCTCTCAGCTGCACAGACGCCTTGAGAAATGCACTAATATATTCACAACAGGAGGAAACTGCCAACAGAAACAGATCCTGAACTGGTTCCCAAACAGGATGACAAAAAAAGTCCACTCGGACCACACACAATCCCTCTGTTTTGCATGTGGGTCCCATTGCACACATTCACTTTGCCTTTGCTGTATAAACAGCAGACAACTGAACTCTTTATGTTGGTACATAAGAACGCCTCAGTTTTAATGAAATATTGCATTTAACTCAGCACCTCAAAACTTGCCCCAGTAAAAATCCCTGTTTCTCATGAAGATGTTCTGTGCCCTTTGGAAAACACCACCCCGGCCTCCTTTCAACAAAATCCCCAGATTCCAGAGCCGGGCAAGGCACCTGCACACGCATTATGTTTCCTACAGCTCTGAGGAAATCTTTGATCTTGAGTTGTTCTTATTTATATTACCGTGGCTAAAGCAAAGCAAAACCAAAACAACAACTGCATATTGAACCTATAGAATAAGCCCAAATTGTTCTCTTTAAAGCAATGATTAATCAAGCTGTTTATGAAAATATCGCTTTGATGATGCCATGCTTTTAAGCCGGGCACACAGCTATCTGGAAGGAGAGGTTTTCAGCACAGGTTCTTTCTTCAGCAGAGAAAATAAAAATCCTGGGAAAGCAAAATCAAATCTCTGTGAAAAAGGTTGGTGAATCTAAGGCACAAAGGCACAGATTGTAAAAGTCTAGAGCCTGAAGTACCTGCAAAGCATCTTTCTGGTTTAAACTAATTGTGAAAATGCTCTGCCTTGTACCATGCAAAGAAAAGTTTATTATGGGCTGAAAATGCTTGGCCATTCTAAATTCCCAGCCTAATATAAAGCCTCTATAGGGGACTTTTCCAGCACTGGATAATAGCCTAGCCCAACACCTTTAATAAAATCAAGGTGACAGACCATGAAAACATTTACTTCAGCACTATAAGCAAATCTGATACTGTTGCTGAAAGATGCCTCGAGGCATCTGTACAAGTCTTCAAGAGAAGTGGTGGTGTGCTAGTGTGTGGGGGGGCTTCAGAGCAGTGCCTCATGGACAATGGCTGTAACTTTGAAATTTTAAACTGGCTTCAAACACAAAGAGCTGGGCTCAAATCCTATACAAAGATTACGGATCAAAAATTGTCATTTAAGCACAAAATTTATTTTACCTTTAAAATTAGGGTGTTTTTCAACACTTGATCACAAGAGATGTGGTTTCATAAATTAGCACTAGTAGAACATGAAGGAGTCCAAGAAACAAGCATGAAATTATTTCACACAGCAGTTCACAGCTCACACTTCATCAAACCCAACACTGCAAATGTAAGATATGCAACTTCCCATCCAAGGAAAAAAAAAATCGAAAAATTACTAATACAGCTCACTTTTGTTACTTTCAAATGCTGTTTACCATATAAACAAGCAGAGCAGGTTTTGTAAATCCCTGGACAGGAAGCTGGCAATAATAAACCTTTAGCTGAATTCAGAGTTCTTTTGGGACAGGAGAGTTCTGTTTTGTTAAGCCTCCATTTTTGTGCTGAAATCTCAATCAGATTTATTTTAAATGGCTTACTTATTTTTCTGCCTTTTTCTTTTTTTTTCCCTAATGTAGGCAGCCAACTTAAAAGTTCAGATATTTTAAATGATTATACAAAAAGTTGATCTCTTCCCAATTTTCTTTGTGTGTGTGTGTGTGTGTGTGTGTGTGTGTGTGTGTGTGATTTCAATGCATGTCTTTCATCAGATAATATCACAGTCTAGTACAGGTGAGACTGACTGGACAAAATATACACTGAAACATATGAAATTCAACATTAAAAGTCCCTCTAAAATCTATTTTAATTTTTAAAAGATCAGCGGTCAGACTTCCACTGATTTGCTAATGGGACCTGGATGCAATGTTTCCTAGTTCCCACCCCAAGAACCTGCAGAAGTCCAAAAGTCCTGAGGGACAGTTTAAAAGAAGAGGTTTCTCAAGGAAAGCAAGGGAAGGAGTGTGGAGGACTGCTGAAATTGTACTAGAATTGCAGTTTTGCTGAATCAAGGCAATTTCCTATGCTTTTTTTTCCCAGTGAGACAAACATTTAAAACCCATGCAGTGTTTTAGAAAGAAAAGAGTAAACCAATAATCTGATATGCCAAGTGCTAGACATATAGCATGTACTACTTAGAGATTGGTGCAAAAAATGCTAATTCAGGATGTGCTTTTTAATCTCTTTCTAAGATTGTCATTAAAAAAGGGTAGAAAACAAAATTATTTTAAAATATCTAAAACGCAGCTGAAGTTTCTGTCTTGAGGCCACTATGAAGTTAAAATTCAGCCATGTGTAGCAAAGCCCCACAAGACCTATAAACTCCTTAACTCCCTCTTAATCAGTTTTTTTGGAAGTTTTAAGAACTGCTTAAGTTTTGGGCTGCTCCTCTGTGCAGAGATAATGTGTCCCAGACAGAAGGTAAATTGCAGTAGGCAGACTTCCTCATCAGGAATGAAATTCGTCATGTGACATAGCAATATTTCACATTTATTTCCAGTTTCTGGAAATCCCCTTTTCTTATTCTTTGAGCACTAAAAGCAAGATAATGAATTTGTGAGGGATCAGTTATGGTAAGGAACCGTGAGAGTAACAGACCCCCTTTCAGGTTTGGTTTGAACAGCCTCAGATCATCTTTATGCAGAAAACCACTCCAGGTGGTACCCTGAGACAGGGGGAAGTGGGCTGTGACTTACAACATTTTGGGCATTGGAGAGCCTCTGAGACCCGTTGCCTTCTCCGCTTACACCTCCCTGTGCTCTGAAGAGCATGACCGTAGGATCAGCTACTTCACCACTGGGCTTTCCTGCCAGTGCCATGAAATCGTAGCTGTGGAAGGGGTTAAAGCATATTTCCTGCTGCCTAAAGCATTCTACGCATTTATAGCCGCCGGAGATGGGCACTGCTGTGTGGTACTCGGAGCCTCAGGTACCTTGGGACAGAGCTGAAGAAGTTAGGAAGCTCTGTCTCTTCCTGGAGTTTGCTAAGGGTGTGCCTAGGTGTTGTTTCTCCAGCTTTCAAAACAGAAAGTATAATATGGCCCTTAATATCTAAGATGCTGTAGGTTTTGTTCTGTGTTTTTAATTTAAAACATCATTCGAACTTTCTGTTCAAACACTATGTGTTAGAGGTGGATGTGGCTCTTTTTACCCTTGGAGCTCTGGTTACTTCTGCTCTCGTTCAATTTTCTGAAAATGAGAAGAGGAAAAGAAAAGTTTCATTTTAATATGAGGGAAACTCAGTTGAAGCATTTGAGCAGCCATGCCTCTTCACTTACATTTTGAGAGGAGGCATTTTAATTTTCCCTTCCACTGCTTTGTGGAGTTAGCAGGCACAGAGCACCCTGATCTGAACACTGTGAAATCTGTGGGCAAGAAGTCATTGTCTTTGTCACTATTTTAATTCCTTTTTAATATTTTATTCCGGATTGAAATAAGACAAGAAATTTCCTGGGTCTGGTTTTATGTCTTTGTTCACTTGTTTATTATTTTGCTTAGCTTTGAAAAGACACTATTGAAGGCAAAGTATGGCAGGGGTACTATCTATGTCTTTATTTATTTGTTTTAAACTACCATTAACTCCTGTCCAGCACTGGGACTTTTAGTGGCAAACAGTTCCGGCCAGCACCTAATGCAGATTATGGTAAAAGGACAAAATAAAAATGGCAACTTTTTAATGTTTTAATGTTTAGAAACACCTCAAGCCAAACACACTCTTTCCAGTATTTTTTCCATCGAAGCCGCCCTGTACATTTTAATGTGTGACAAGCTCATTGCTGGGAGCAGCTGAAAAGCGCTGAAATGTAAGTGCCTGGGTGTGCTCGTGGCAACAGTTCCTTGCACGTCAGGTCAGAGCTTGGCTTTTAAAACCCTCCAGATACATATTTATTCACATGTTGTTTCTGTTAAAACTCCAAATGAGGCTTCAAGGTCTATAAGAAGAATATGTGTTGGGAATCCTATTTAAATGGCTGTTTATAGGTACAGGCTGGAGGGGGAGTTTGGAAAAGTCTGTATCTGTGTCAGTAATGGCATTACTTTACAGTGTACTTTATGAAGGAAAACGAACAGAAGAGAATGGAAATATGCTTTCAGTTGCAGGCATTTTCATCAGCTGTTTAAATGTTTTTGAAACTAATATTAACAACAAAAATATTGCTCGTAAACAATTATGTTGCCATAGTGAAAGGTCTACCATAAGGTGTTTGAAATGGTGGATATATTGCATGATTTACTCTCTTTTCTTCAAAAATATACCATGTTATATTGTCCTGAAGTACATCTCATTCATTCATCAAAGGGATTTACTTCACAGTTATACTGATAAAAATTATCTGAGGAATAGCTTTTTAAACTAATTAAAATCAGATGTAACTTTAAGTTAAATATTTTTTTTCTCTGGTGTTATTTGCATTTATATTGCTGTAAGGAAAAAAAAAAAGGCATGGTTAAACCCCATGCAATTAAACAAAGTTCTTCATGCAACAGTATTTTTTAAAAAATCAATTCTCCCCTGATAATGTTGGTTTGTGACTTGCTGGGAGCTGGAGGGAGATTCTCCTGCACTTCCACGCACAGAGCTGGAATGGGAGCTGGGAGCAGTGGAGAGAGGCACTGGGAGCAGGGGAAAACTGAACCATGGCAGGAACGTTTTTTAAGATTCCAAGTAAAATGAAATTCTTGGTTTCTGTTACCAAGAACTAAAAGGATACTGAAATTCATGAAACGTTTCAAATGTCTCACATGTTTCAGTCCAGGACCCGGGGCACTGTTTACTGCTTGAACTTTAACCACCCTGTCCCCGCAAAAAATCTCCCAAGCAATTGCAAGCAAGGGGAAAAAAACTCTTCATGTCTAAAGAGGTTTAAAGTTGTTTTTACTATTTTAAAATGACACTTCTAGCGACCAAACAGCAGGCTTTTTCTCATACAAATATTTCTATAGACAATCTACACTAAAACGTGAAATGTTAGCATCTTGAAGCAATCTCCTTTTTGCTCACTCAGTGTCAACATTTACAAAGAAAAAATTGTAATAACGTTGAAGATTACCCTTTATTTTCTAGCATCTGCATACAGGCTAAGAAACGACACCTAGGACCTAGCCAGCAGAGGAAAGCCATAACACTGGGGCAGGGCACCAAATGAATCTGCAAAATAATTTTACAAAGTAGTTTCTGCCTTAGTTCTTTTTACTATAACAAGGTCTTACCATGCAACAAATGAAACAAAGAAATTACATAAGAAGGTTCTGCAAGAGAGGAATTTATAGCTAATAAAGCCAATACAATTGTTTTTGGTTTTTTTTTTGCTTACGTTAGATTTGAAAATAAGTTCCTTTCAGTAAAATCCCTGGGAACATCACAATGCCAGGGAAATTGCAGATAAACCAGTCCCTCGGCCTCATTCCCTGCTCTCGCCATGTGGTGGCAGCCTAAGGCATGCGTTCACCAGGCATTTTCATCTTTGTGACTGCGGCCAGAAAAACATGTCCAATGCTGCTCGACTGGTGCTTTCCCATTGAAGGCAGCAAACGACGTGGAAATGCTGAGCGATATATCCCGTCTCCAATAATACTGACGATTCTCTTTTAAAGAAAGGTGATACAAAAAGTGAGAGACGAGATCAACATAGACATAGCATCAAAAAGCTGAAGAGAATCTACTGAGATAATTCTGGAAGACTATTGACAGAGCAGCTTTGTTTTCCACTGTGGTTTGTTGGAACCTCGACTGAAATCTTTGGGCATGTTCATGAGCTGTTCCCTCTCTCCCCACCACACCCTGGTTTTTTATCAATTTGCACGCGGTTTGATTGTTATTCTGCCCCTTCCTACCCACCCCCCACCCCCCCACCCCTTTTCCCCGCCAAATATTCCAGGTCAGTCCCAAACTACAAGCAAGTTTGCAGCCTTTGGAGTGGAGCAGATCTACTTTGTGCACGGAGTTCTGTCCCTGTGCAGTTGCAAAGCAGACTGTGTGATACTTTTCGTGACTGCCCCCTTTATCTTTGTCCTAGGTTCCCTATGAACACCGTTCATGGAATTCATAAACAACAACAACAGGCAGTCTCTCTTCAGTTTTTAAAAATAATGAAAAATTGTGGTCCATCTTGCTTTAGATCTCAAATGTGTAGCAAGAGATTAAATATTTTTAATTCAATCTACTCATGGCATTCTCATTTTGAGACGTCTATGCATGTCACTCATGCAATATCTTTGCCTCTGGCTATTCAGTTCCTCTTTTTCAGTCTTCATCAGGCAAGCACACTGCCTCTGTTCATCTTTTGATCTGTGCATCTTTTCTGTAATGTGCATGCTCGTCTATAAAATTTCCCCCATCACCTAGCATTGTGATATCCTTAGCCTGCTAGGACCTGTGTTAAATGTTCTTAACTAAATTACATGCATATTTAATTATTTGAATTCTATTTTGTGCTCTCCTAGTAAATTCTATTGTAATTCCTTGAGTTCTCACCAGTGCTCACTGGAGCAAATTAAAAAAGGCAACTACCACTATCAATGTACTATCAGCTAATGGCCTGCTTAACTTGACCTCCTGCTTTATACTCGTTGACAATAAAATCAAAATAATCCTAATTTATTCAGACCTATGCTGAACATTTCTTTTCCTTGCCTTAATTCAGTACGAGCTGATTTAAACCATCCTCTGATGTTTTTTTGGTTATGGTGCATCACTCAGTTTCCATTCCACGTGACAGTAATCATATCCAAACGAAAAAAGAATTAAATAAATGTGATGTATCGTGACACGCTATATCAGATGCTTTCCTAAATTAAAGGAAACCACCCACAGCTTCAGAACCCCTGCTAGGCACATCACCCCCTTCTTCCTTTGAAGCCAGGAAGCCGGACGTGGATCCGTGGTGGAATTATCATGACTCCCAGCCCATCCTTGGTGCCAGCGTGGGCATTACATTCCTTGTCCTGCACTTTCATGTGTGGGTAGCTAACACAACCCAGTGATGAATATGTGTATGTCCAATACCACAGTGTGCCCAAATTGCAGGGTATTGGTGTTGGTATCTGCACAGCATTAGCATTGCTTTTGGCTCAGTGTATGCCCACACTACCTCCTCGGCACACCAGACCTGGCAGCAGATGTCACCACCATAGGCTTGTTAGCCTCAGTGAAGGGAAGGATCATGGAGGGGGCCATCACTGAGATGGTCAAAGTGGGGGAGCCAGCTCTTCTTGGCAGCAAGGGGCTGAGGAGGGGAAAGAACTCCAGTTCGCACCTTGGTGACTCTGAGGCACCCGCTGAAGGGAGCTCCATGCTGCGCTGTGTCTCGTATGCATGTGGCTCAGTCAGCTCTGTACTTAGAGTAATTCAATCAGGACAGTCACGTCATAACCATGTGGAGTCAGTTACCAAGTCACAGTGAATTACTGAGGAAAGGATTTCATAATTAAATGGACAATAAAGCAAAGAGCTTTCCACAACAGTGGAGTTCAGAATTACAATGATGACATATGAGAAAAAAGAGAACAATTACATTTGGGCTTGGTTTAAGGCTGGGCAGCACCTCTTCAGAAGACAACCTGGTCCTGTTCTCCTCCCAGTGGCCTGCAGAAAAAAGGGATAACAAAGAAAGATGTTGGAAAGGAACAGTGGGAGGAAGATGTCCTCTCTTCCCTTGGTGGTTAGAGAGGTAAAGACATGCTCTGGAGCCATCAGATGGAAAGTAAGAACCAAGACTTGATATCAGCTGCAGGATTTGGAGAGGAGACGTGCATTTAGGAGAAATATCTGTGAGAATCAAGGAAAAGCAATGCTATCAGTGAACATTATGAACGAGCAAATCTACTGCTGGCCCCAGAGCCCAGACCCAACAGCACCCTGTGGAAGAGTTGTATTTCAGGTACTGTCCATCTTCTTGTACAGCATCTATTGGTGGGCTATCCAAAAGCCTTTGTGCCAGCTCATTCCGAGGCACCAAACTGAATGACTTTCCTCACTGAGTGAACAACAGCAGAAACACATGAGCAGTGTTGAGCTCAAGCTGTCCTGCAACAATCTGCTTTCTCCCTTACTGCACATTGATGCCTTATTAAATTCCCCTGAGGGAAATGCCAGGACCTCACACGTTCCTCCTTAATCTGTCCTATAGAGGCACATATGATTGAAGTGAAACCTGTTTGTACTGAGTCATATCTTCTTTTTAAAAAATAAAAACAAAAAGCAAAACAAAATTAAAATCCCCCTAATCCCAACCCAAAAAGTACATTAGATGATGTTAGCTGTTTCCTTTATATGTGACAGCCTGTGTGTCATACATATGGTCATCTGCTGTCCAGGACAGAATAGCTGGGATAGTTGTTTACCTCTGTCAGAACCTTCTTGTACAGTAGAGGACAGTGTATTATACAGATCAGGAGACTTACATTTTATCCATGCCTTTCTTAATGATGAGGAATTCAAGGTCTCTCACCTCTGTCCTCTAAAATAGTTCAAAAAATTATTTTTATAAAGGAATCTGAACATCTTCAAGTGAAAACCATTAATGGATAATTTTTATTGTGGTGCCCTTAGGTAGTCATGGGATGCACATACTTACACTTTATACTATAATAAAAATGCTGATTTTATGTGATAACATCTGTTTTCTCCTTTGTTTCCTGGACTAAATGAAAACCCTCATCTGAAACTGAAATCTGGAATTAATCCTCACTTTTGAGATGAAAAGGAGGTGAGTTGTCTCCTTAACTGATTATTAATCAACTGAGCAGAAGAGCTGATTTAGCTCATTTCTTGATTTGCTGTGGAGAATTCCTTGCAGGCAATAGTCCTTTCTGCATTGAGAAGCTGTCCTGTTGACTGGAAGAGCTTACCTGTCTACAAAGACCATCATGGAAAGAGATGACCTCTGTCAAGTGCCAGCAATAAGTACTAAAATGCTAACTGTGCCCCTAGCAGACACTGAAATAGGAAGAAGAGTGAGCTCAGCACTACATTGCTTTAGCCGGAGAAAGAACCCACATTTCAGAAGTTAGTGTGTCACACTGGAAACTCTGAACTGAAGCATTTTACTGTGTTGGGATGAATATTGTATTCTGCTTCAACATTTGCTCCTTAGTAAAGTATCACTAACATCGTGTGAATGAATAGTTAACCTAATTACTTATTAGCTTCTGCATTTCATAACAATATTGCTTTATTGATAGTCTCTCCCATGTTCCCATGTAGAAGTGAAACAATTTTTCCTATGTCTTCATCTATGCCCACAGTTGTTTGGTGTAGAATCATAAAGTGAAATCCTTCAGGGAAAAATCAAAACATGCCTACATTGCGTAGACAGGGTTTTCCTCAAGCAAACATATCAATGAATTATCCAGGTGGCTTGTCTAAGACAGAGACATTAACAAGAAAAAATATATAAAGTTGATTTCTGAACTCAATGCCAAGAATCTTATGCAATGAAATCCCTCCCTAAATTCAGAGTTTAACTTGATGATGGCTATTGCTATGCATCTTGTGGGGGAAGTTCTAAAAAGACTAAAGCCTGAGGCACTTGAAAAAATATTCATTTGCTGACAATTATTCAAATAGAGCGAGATCTCCTCCTGCAGAACTTCCCAAGATATCCTAGTTACGTCAATGGAAGCAGACTTTCATACACTGAAGTGGACCAGGTTCATCTAGTGTAGATCTGCACTCACTGCAATTTCTTTAATAGTGTCACATGGAAATGAAGCCAAAGTGAAACACAATAAAAGGTTCACTTTGAAACCATCAATAAGGACTGCCTGATATGCACAAATTAGAGCTTGGCTTCACATCTCAGTGGACATTGTGTCATACACCAGCTGAGGTTCACATTTACAATAAAATCTGAAACCTGGGGAATATTGCAGATCTCTAATTGTTGCTAGCTATTACAGAATCACAGAATATGCTAAGTTGGGAGGGACCCACAAGGATCATTGAGTCCAACTCCCAGCCCTGCACAGGACCATCCTCAAGGGTCACATCATGTGCCTGAGAGTATCACCCAAACGCTTCTTGAACCCTATCAGGCTTGGTGCTGTGATCACTGTCCTGGGGAACCTGTTCCAGTGCCCAGCTACCCTCTGGGTGAAGAACCTTTTTCTAATATCCAACCTAAACTTCCCCTGACACAACTTCAGCCCATTCCCTCAGGTCCTGTCACTGGTCACCATAGAGAAGAGATCAGTGCCTGCCCCTCCTCTTCCCCTCATGACAAAATTGTAGACTGCAATGAGGTCTCCCCTCAGTCTTCTTTTCTTCAGGCTGAACAGACCAAGTGCCCTCAGCCGCTCCTCATGCGGCTTCCCCTCAAGGCCCTTCACCATCTTCGTTGCTCTCCTTTGGACGCTCTCCAATAGCTGAATATCTTTCTTATGTTGTGATGTCCAAAACTGCCCACAATATTCAAGGTTAGGCCCAGTGCAGAGCAGAGTGGGACAATCCCCTCTCTCAACCAGCTGGTGACGCTTTGCCTGATGCCCCCCAAGACAGGGTTGGTCCTCCTGGCTGCCAGGGCACTGCTGGCTCGTATTCAAGTTGCCAATGGCTATGACCCCCAGCTCCCTTTCCGTGGCACCGCTTTCCAGAATCTCATTCCCCAATCTGTACTTACAGATAGGGTTGCCTCATCCCAGGCTCAGAATTCAGCACTTCCCCTTGTTGAACTTCATATAGTTGATGATTGCCCAGTTCTCTAGTTGGTTGAAGTCCCTCTGTAGGGCCTCCCTGCCTTCAAGGGAGTCAACAACCCCTACCAGTTTTGCTGAAATGAATGATACTATGGTGTCCTAATCCATTAGTGTTAATTGTATTAAAACATATGCCATCTATTTCTCTGCTCACATGATAGAAGAATTCACCTTGATTCTTTTAACACAAAGTTGCTGTTATCACACCTTAACAATTGATAGTGATTCCCTGATTTTCCAGATGCTCTGTGAAGCAATGCAATACCTTTAAATTTAGTTTTTAGTACCCAGTAATTCTAACATCTAAGTGAGAAAAAATGTATAGCAACATACATTTTGCTCCTTGATCTCTTGGATGAGTGTTGTCTGAAGACTCTGAAGCATTCAGCGATGCATCCTCTCCTGGATCAAAGAAATCTCACATCTGCCTCTCAGCTTGGTACAGTCATTTAAAACATCCCCTCCCTCTCCTGGCTCCAGAAAACAACTCTGAGACAAAACCCATACACAAAAGCCACTAGAATTTGTACAAATTAATTTTTGTTGGCCTTTAAAGCAAATTCCATGGAACTGACCACAAATATTTGAAATCTCTCTCCTGGGTAATGGTAGCACAATGGGAGTGGAAAGGGAACAGTGCACACCTGGATATACAACCTCCCCAAATCAAAGGGTTAAAAACAAGGGATCATTTGTTCTTAAGGTATACAAGAAACACATTCACCAAACAGCTGCCCTGTGACTTGAAACAAAAGCTTGCAAGTGGCAGGGTTTAATGTAAAAATATGAACGAGAAGGAGTGCAAAACCTCACATACTTTAAAGCACTAAACCTCTGGGTTTTTTTCCCTGCACTGGTAACAGCTCAAGCATTCAGTTTGTCTCCTTTTGTCTGACAAGTTTGCCTCCTTCTTTCAAACAACTGCAACTGACGGACACTGCCAGAGCTGAGCCATGTCAGCTTTCACCCGCCGTCCCCCACTGTTAGCTGCAGATAGAAGGATATCAGTGCCTGGTTTGTGGCTGTAGTTAAACACCTTAAAGCCTATAAGTAAACTTGCCTGTAAATCAAAAAGGCAGAGAGTTTTCTCATTTCATCAAGTGTAGTTTTAACTGTCTGCTGTCACCACAGCTGTCAGCAGGATGCTTAACTGCTCTAATTGTCTAAGGGCTCATTCCCTCACCCTAACTAATTGTTTAGATCTGCTAATCTGCATCCATCATCTGTGAAGGGGCTAAGGCTGTTCTCATCTTCCAGTTTATAGGAATCAGCTATAGTGATTCCATAACAGGATCTACAGGGTTTACCTACTATCCTGTTGATGCAGTTGGGTCAGTGATGTCCTCTGAGTTAGTGAGGATGAGGAGGATAAAATCTATAGGAGTCAGTAAATCACAGCAGTCACTCAAAGTGTGACTTAACAAGAAATAACAAGCCCAGTAAACTGCTACAGCCCTGTAACGTTGAACCCATCTAGGAATGGCTAGAGGGACTATGTCAAAACTTTAAATAACCAAGACCTTAGATAGATCTCAGTGTGTGCTTTGTTAGTGTTAGGTATGAAAAATTAATGATGTGAGCATGCATTGCTTCTGTATATCACAACCTTTTTTTAAAATGATTCATTAAACTGCAAAGGACTTTCATCTCAACTTATTTATACAACTCTCATACACTGTATAGCACTACATTCAGTAAAATATTTATCAAAACCCATTTATTTAAAGACCCATATTGTTTACATATGCAATGTCATCATTTTATGTGGAGTTTTCCCCTTCTCTCTTTTTTTTTTCTTTTTTTTTTTTTTTTTTTTTTGTCCCCCTGGA
>JAWWMP010000116.1:80248506-80286551 GCA_035047865.1 Dendrocincla tyrannina | reverse complement strand
GGGGGGTTTCCCCTTTTTTTTTTTTTTTTTCTTTTTTTTCTTTTTTTTTTTTGGTACCCTTGGAATTAAGGCTTGGGAATCTTTAGGCTTTTGTGGTTATTCTATAGAAATTTTCCTTGAGTTTGCCAAGTATTTGTTGTAATGAATATTGAACTTTAAGCAGAATTCTGGCTGAAGTGAGGCAAATCTCAGGTTGCTTCTGTTACCAGTCACAGGTTACTGGCTGCCGATCTTGTACTGTTCTACCAGTTCAGACAAAAGGGTTGGTCAAATCCCATGAAATTATTTTTGTGACTGTTAGTGTCAAGGTTAATTTATATCTTCCTTCAGATATTTAAATCTGCCTAAACTTTAATTCTGTTCATCATATAGGCCTATTACAAAGCTGAGAACTCTAAATGAAATTCATTGCAAATTTTTGCTCTGGTTAATTGTCAAGTAATCTTGCTTCACCTGTTCTCTTTTGGACACTCTTTTCTGCTCTTGCTTGCCCTTGTTGCCTTCTTTCCCCCAGGCCAAATGCCACAGCTGCCTTGAGTGCCTCCCTGAGGATGCTAAACTAGGCTGCAGAACCCACATGAAGCTGAGGAGTACAGATTTTCTGCTGGCCACAGAAACGCTGCTTACCACCTACAGGGATGGAAAGGCTCTCGCCAGGCTAAGGAAACACATGAATGTTATTTAAGGTCTTTGGCCTTTGACACTCTCTAGTTCCTTCAGTTACGTATGTGCAAGCATTCAGGCATAACACAAGATCCTCGGTATGTCTGACACTGTTTTTTGACAGTCTCCTTCCTTACAGCAATTGGAAAGTCCTGCTTCAGGGAGCTTGCAATTTAGTTTGTGTGGATAAGTGAGCATTATGTGAAGGGGACACTGATAATTCCTAAAACCAAGTACTGATGGGTTTCTCTGAAGGAGTAAAGACTAAATTGAACAGAAAGGAGGAGGGTGGGAAGAAAGAAACTGGAACATTCCTGGTTTAGAAATGGGGAACGTAAATACTTGAACTTCATACTTATAAACATTATTAATTAAATTAACTTTAAAGATAGTAATTTAAAAGATTCTTCTATAGACAATCAAAAGAGGTAGAGTTTGCTAAATTTGCTTAAGTGAAAAAGACAACATAGGGCAAATGGGTTACTAATCTCAGCACTTCAGTTAAGTTCCTGTATTGTGATGGGATGACTTTTGCCCTAAGAGATTAACTGAATTGGTCTCACACAGGAAATCTGTGGCAGAGCCAGGAAGCAACTTTACTGCAGAGCCTTACTTCTAAGACAGGGCCCCATAAAATCAGTAGTCATCATAGCCAGGAGATGACCTGTCCTCTCCTGCATTCACTGTTCCTCTGTTGACTTTTATTTTCAGGGGAAGTGATTACAGAAAACTCTATAAGACCTCATTCCTCATTTATAAATGTTCAAATCTTAATAAGGGTACAATTATGAGAAAGGAGGTTTCAAATGAACCAAGTCTGTGCCAACTAGATGAAGGAATCTTTGAAGTGATCCCACCTTTGATTTATGTACTGGCTAAACCTTGAGTTTCAATCTAGATTTCCTCAGCAAATCTCTTAAATCAAAAGTTTCATTGCACTGCCTTTCAGGAATTAATCTGACTGTGAGACTAAGGGGAAAAATATTGTACCGCAGAACAGTAAACTGCTGTAACTCTGAAGTTAAACTGAAACTAAAGAAAAACATGCTTTGCATTATTAGTATGATAGGGCTTTAGCCAGCCCGCAACTTCCTCCTGACTCTTGGCCTGCACCCTTTTTCTCAGGGAGGTTTCTGATTTTGGCCAAATGTTCACTGAAATATGCCCTCTCTTCATGGCTGGAATCACAGGCTCCAATCAGCCAAATGGAAGGACAGAGCAGTATTTTAGATTAAACTTATCCAAATATTATTGGTATATTACGTTTCATAATTACTTTGGATCTTTCTTCTTCTTCTTACCAAATAAATGTATTTTGGCTCTACAGTCACACAGTCCTGACACCTCAGATATAATGGTCCTTACAGAGCCGTGAGGTGGTTGTTGGTCTCATTTCTTTATGAACCCAGTTCAGTAGAGCTTTTAAACAAGTGTTAAAACTCATCTCCCTTCAGTAAAATGCACTGGGTAAACTGTGCTTGACCTCAGGGCAGTGAGCCCGGTGCTGAGGACTAATGAGCTCTTTTTGAGCCACTATAATTGCATCGTTTCTGGAAAGCAAGGGAGTTGAGTTCGAGCTTTGTCTGGCAAAGGCAGGACCTGAGCCCCAGTCCTTCCCTCCTGGGAGAGTGCCCTTACCATGAGGGCATGTGAAGCATGATCAGTGGTATTTGGAGTGTGGCTCGGAAAGACCATTACAGGAGTGACCCACATTCCTAAATCTAGTCAAACATTTTAAACCCTGAATCTTAGTCATGTTCATTCAGGATATTGAGAAGATTTCAGAAAGAACATATTTCAGGGCCCTCAGGATGTTGTGGGTGTCTCTGGCTCTTCACATTTATGAAACCCTTTTTTCCTATCCTTGTTCTCTGCAGTATTCTCCCAGAGATGGGCTTTGCAGTCTCTCTTTGGGTCTGATGCTGTGGTACCTAAGGTTCCCAGGAGCAAAATTATGTTAATAACTTTTGCAAACTAGTCACTCACCAAGATGAAGGCAGCAACATAGAAATTGAAGACTTATATAATTCAGCAAGGAAATAAAGATGTTTTAAAGTAAATTTGAAAATTTGCCCAGCTATATATCAAGTCAATACTTCTTGCAATTGCCTCTAACAGTTTCCTCTGCCAGTCTTGACATCTGTAGAAAATGGCAAGAAATTTTATGGCTCACATGAATAGACGATCACTTGCCATCAATTCTAACGAACAGAAGCCTTTAAAAACTAGTTCTAAAATAAAAATGTCTGTATTTAAGAATTAGGAAAAACAACTTGTGTCTATGAGATCCAAGATCAGCTGAGGGAAGACACAAGATTATTTCCGAGACAATCAATGACATGGTATGTTCAGTGAACCAGATGTCCTCTGCTCAGGCTGGTGGAGGAAAGAGCTGTAAGCAGAGGAAAGGTGGGTGAGTGCAGGGAGGAACAGTCTCTGTAGGAAACCTCAACCAGTCACGGTCAACTTGACCAATGCATATGTGTTAGGTATATAAGGAGCAGAAGAAGAATAAAAAGGTTAGCTTTTTTTCAGAAACTGAGCAGAAAATGGCTGGGCAGTGCTGTGCTGCTGATTTGGCATGAGTGCTGGCTGCTTTCCCTGTAGATAGAAGTTTGAATGGGCATGTGAAGAAATAGCAGAGAAGGAAAGGAATCAGCAGGGGCAGGGACCTTCAACAAAACATGACTGAATATTGCAGCTGTGCAGCCTTTGATCAGTAGTCAAAGTGTAGTAACATTTTGTGCCATTGACTTGTGGGAATAAATGTTGAAGATGTCAAAAGAGCATAGTTACCTCTCTAGAGCATGCTATTGCACCAGAGAGAGGAGTCCAACTTCTCTGTTTTATTAAATTCTGCTTTCCTGTGAGCAGAGTGTTTCTTAAGTTTTCCTTGATGCTGTTTCTCTTAGGATTGTATAAATGCAGTCAGATTTCTTTTCAAGTCTTCTCATATACCACCTGCTGCCTTCCAAATTGGTCAGTGTCTTCCGTTGTTATTACTGTGGGAGAAACTATATAAGAAAAATGAAACACATAAGAAAAATGAAAAATTTGGGAGACATAATGGCTGGAGCAGTTGTGAGATACAAAGTTCTTAAGGCTGGTGGTAGTTTTACATTCAGGACTCCTTTGTGCAGTGCCTTCACGCTACAGCTTTGCATGCTGTTTGCATGCTTTTGATGTTATGTGTTTTGCTGAGATGAGTGAGGGGTGTTATACAGTATTTATTCATTCTTAACTTTTTAGTGCCTGGATATAAGTTTTCATTACAAATTAGAACATGTTTAAATGACACAAAAACACTTTTTCCTTTAAAATATATTTATGTATATTTCCTTATGTTTTAGTAGCAACAAGTATATTGATTGTAGGGCTATTTTAGTGGCTCTTTTTCCCCCTGTGCAAATCTAGCATTATTAATTATAATGTATTTAAAAGACGCAGGGGAGTAGAGGAGAATCTCAGCTGCATCAGCCAGCTGTGGGAGCTGTAGGCTCCACTTGCCCTTGAAGCTCTGGTGTCTGGAAGCTGCTAGGTGAGGAGTCAGAAAAAAGCTGTCCGACTTTTGGAAAATATGAGGAACTTAAAACTGCTGTGGCCACAATTCAGATTTTTTTTTTAAAAAAAGGAGTTGAAACTCAAAAAGTCGTAATGGTCTTGCCACTAACAGAGGAACTGCTGTTTTAAAAGAGCATGTTCCCTGATGGTTGCAGGAGAGAAAAGGAGAGGAGTTGCCAAGGGCTGTTGCTTTTCTGTTGGTGTTCCCTGACAGCACTTGGAGTATTTTTCTCCTGAATCAGCAACACAGTGGTCCCAGACAGCAGGGTGAGACTGCCTTTCCTTGGCAGAACTGGTATGTGTGAGGGTGGTGAGGCACTGGAACAGGTTGCCCACAGAACTTGTGGATGTCCTATCCCTGAAAGTGTTCAAGGCCACGTTGGATGGAGCTCTGAGCAACTTGGTCTAGAGAAAGGTTCCCATGCCCACGGCAGTGGGCGTGGAACTACATGATCGTTAAGTTTCCTTCTAACCCAGCCCATTCAATGATTCTGTGATCTATGCAGGGGAATAAAAGCCCTAAGCCAGAAGTCAGGTTACTTCATCTGCAGCTCTGCCTGCAGATACTGGCACATATCTGAAGGCAGAGCTTGTAAACAAACAATCGCCTGAAGTCAATTGTATTATCAATGAAAATGAGTCAGATCTGTATCAGTCTATTTTCTTATTTTGTCCTACTGTGGCTTATTTCTGAGCAGCAAAAAGATCTCCTAGTGGAAAGCCAAGAGGCCCTGATTTGATGAAGTATGATCTGAAATTGCTGAAATCTGTCATGATTCTTCAACACATGGATACTGGATGCAGAGAAGACTCTGATGGGCCAAGTCACCAGCCTTATCAGTCCTGATGCTTTTGAGAGTGATGATCAATATCATCACAGATCTGGGCACCAGTGTGTTTCTATGTGATTGGCGTCCAGGTCTGCCTGTGTCTGTCCTAGCAGTTTATTTCTTATTACATTAGTGGCATAGCTCAGTGTAAATAAGCAAAGCCTTAGTTTCCTGGGAAAAATGATGCTTACATAGCACTTATAGTTCTCAAAGAACTTCTGTTCGATCTCCACACTAATGTGGTTTCACAAGGAGACTGAGATTATTTTATTGCCCCAGGATGCCAGGAAATTTTCATTTGACTTCCTCAGATCTCTAGGATAAAAGTGGAACAGTAAAAAAAAAAGAATTCCCTTTGCTGTCTTAGATTTCTGTTCTTCAGGAAAATATGTTATGTTTTCTAAGATCTGATATTCTGTAGTTTATTTTTAACTTAGTGACAGTATTATTTTACTTTTATTTTTTTTTCCACAGAGGAATATCTTGCCCTCTGCTGCTTCCTGCTTCTGGCCTTTTTTATAGGCTTTTTTTTCTATGTGGAGTGTAGATAATGCTTTTCACACTTCATTGATTTTATTCAGTGAATGTTTTCTGTCTTTGTAGAAAACAAAGGAGTCAATAACCCATAAAGTGCAGAAAATATAACTATCATTAATAAACTGCCAAAAAAGCAATACAAAACCATTCATTTTCTAGTATCATGCAAAAGGTTTGGTGTTGGTGAAAAAGTCATGCTGTAGCAAGATGTTAGCCAGCAGGGAGTGATATAATTTGAGGAAGAACCACAGGTTTTTGAACAAAAAAAACCTCAAAGCAAATCTACACCCAAATATCCAATATGAATGTCAAGAGCAAATCCTTCCCAAAGGTTTACTCTCCTATTCAAACCAGGTACAAAGGGCATGGAAAGAACTAGGCACACCTTAAGGCAGCCTCGTTTGCCTCAGCATCACAGGAGCATTTATGATACTTGCTGCATGAGTATCAGGCAGTGGGGAACTATTTCACCTGCCTCTTACTGCTATTTCAGCCGCAGAGACTTTCCTTTCCACTCAGCACAAGCATCTCCAGCAGAAGGGTGATGGATGCCGGATGTGTCACTTCTCACTGCCTCAGGCCATTTTGAGGTGAGATTGTGTTGCTAAGGTTTGTAGGTTCAGGAGTAACACCTTTAAAACAGGTCATGTGTTTTGGAGGCAGCTTGGGAGAAAAGAAGTAATACTGAAGGTTAAAAAAAAATCCCTTGAAGCTGGGTGATATAACTTTTGGAACACTTACTGGTCACCACCATGCAAAACATCTCATTTCTTTCTACTGCTAAAGAGCATTAGGGCAAACGTTATACTGTCTTAAGAATACTGTTCTCTGTCAGCAGCTACTGATATAAATCTTGTTCATAATTGCTTAATCTGGGCAAAAACTGTATTTAGCTTGAAAAATGGTATTCTTACTAGTAAAGCTTATGTCAGAAAGCTCCTGGATCTCTGTACCCTTCTCCAATATGTCAGTTCTTCATTAGTGTATTCATAGATGTATTGATCTCCTGTACTTTTGGAGGTGAATGTCTCCCAGCTGGCAGGAAGGAGAGGGGCATGAGCACTTTTTGGCTGTGTGCTTAGGGTGTGAGAGCCTGGCAAAGCAAGGTGGGTGGCTTTTCTGCCACTGGGGTTGGGTGAGAAAGGTGGTGGGTTTTGGTGTGTGGAATGGTTTTGACTAAGAGCTTCAGCAGTCCCTGGCTGTTGGCCTCAGCTTTGCCCTTTGCTCCCACCCTTGATGTTAGCCCAGCCCTGGACATCCTCGGATGACAACTCAATTGTGCTTACATGCTGAGGACCAGGAGCCTGCTCTGTGTCTGTTCCCATTGACTGAGAAATGCACAGAAGTCCTTGGGATGAGATTAGCAGTAGTCACAGCTCTCTTTAATTCGTTTCCAAGTTAAATCATTTTCCATTTACCCCACCAGACCTGGAGTTAGCTCAGTCAGGAGCATTTCTAACAGCCCTGCTCACAGGCTACAGACAGAGGCTTTCAACTTAATACAGACAAAAATGCTTGCAGGTCAGTTTCTTTTACAAAAACACACTTTTTGTTGACTTAAGCATTCTCCTACAGCTACACTGTGCTCCTGTGTGGTCACCTACCTCGTGTCACAGCCCAGACCAGAACAAATGATGAATAGTGAGCTTGGAAGAGAGACTTTCTATTCCCTATTATGTGCCAGAGCCCCTCCCACATCCCTCTGGCAACAGTGTGGTGAGTCAGATGAAACCTCTGGGACACAGACCTGTCTGTCTAGGTGTTTTCTATATCATCATGTTTCATCCCATTTAGAACATCCGTATTTGTTAATATAGTAATATACTGAGTCAACATCTGGACTTCTGCAAAGACATGTGAGACCAAGATCTGAGGTTGTAAGAAGGAAATAGAAAGGTGTATCTGTGAGTCATGCACATTCTCTCATGTTTGTTTTTTTGTTTTGTTTAGGTTTTATTATTTTTATAGATTTGTATTGCCCCTTTTCTCAAAATGTCTGATTTATTAATAACAGGTAAAAATGAACTGTAATGCTAAAAATTCCATCTGTGTTTCAGCAAGCCTTTCAGAGATTGTTGCACTAGAAATTAAAATTTTGAGCTTTGCCTTCATAAGAGCGTGATGCCACCATACCTAAAATCTAAGTCTTTCAGATTTGATTCCTCTGTGCACCCCTCATTTGTGTATAGAAACATCTGGGTCATCTCCTGTCTCCATCCAGATTTAGTAGCAAAGTGCTGTTGTGGGACTTCTCACTGTAACACCAAGCCTTCCTGCACATATTCTACTGATTTCACTGAAATCCCATTATGGAACACTTTCATTGCTCTGTTTTTAAGATATGTTACCAGTGTATTTATTTGGTATTGCTAAAGGAACTCTGTACAAAAGTCTTTGGCTGTAAGACAGATAGAAACTAATGTATTACTTACCAAACTGCTTAAAGATAATATTACTTCTCAAAGGACTAGACTTCTTCCAGGCAGCATCCTTTGCCCAGTGATCTCGTTATCCAAACAAGTCTATGGCTTTGAAATGGAAATGGTTTCTTATAAATAACTGTATTAGGATTCCATGAGCCCCAAAAAATCCTCCCCTCAATTCTTCATGCGGGAGTTGAGATCAGTATTTGCATTTCTTGAGTATTGGATGTGCTGCTGTATTTTAGCTTTTTTTATTTTACTTACACAGTGAAAAAAATGAAACATTTCACTCTATGGATGAAAGAGACATAATATGGATACAGTACAAAGTAGAGAAAAATATCTTAATATTGTAATCAGTTACCTATTTTGACTATTAAATTATGTGGTTTTAAAGTGATAGACAAAAGATCTCTCCTATGCCAGATAAACCTCCATCAGAGGAGGCTAAAATCTTACTCAGGTTATGATATTAAGTATTACACTACTTTCTCATGTTAACATTTGCTCAGACGTATGTTCTTTTCCTTCAAATCTTGTCAGACTTCTTATGCCGTTTTTATAAGACAGCCTTGACTCTGCACTAAACCACGCCACTAACACGTTACTTAATCTAACTGGCACATTGTAAAATTTTACACATGCGCTCATCCAGATAATTACACAATTAATTTTCACTTAGTACAGCCGAAACGGGGATAATGAAATTTCCACTGGTGTACTGTTACGTCCGGGGGTTAGAGGTCAGCTTCCTGTTTGGATAAGGGTGAGTTTAAAGAGGATTTCTGACAGTCTCCTTACTTCAACTGAGTCTAAAAACATTGCAATGGAATTTCAATTTGCAGCTAAGTTCAATGGAAGGACCAGATGTTGGGAGTGTGCCACTACGATTCTGGGAGCCCTTTCTATGCAGGTGTAGTCAAAAGTCAATGTCCTTCATCCCACTCTTTACATGAAGATAGAGTTTAGAGTTAAGCCAACACTTGATATTAATTTATGGACTGAACTCCAGGTGTTTGGTGCTTTGCAGAGTGATCCCCAGCCTGAACAGTCATGGAAACCTTTTCTTTTTTGCAATTTTGGAATTTTCAAAGGAGCACACAGGGGACTAGAGAGGGGCTTTTCCCCTGAGGATGTGTGGTAAGAAAATCACCACAATATAACAGGACCAGAAAGAGCTAAGACAAACTTCCACTTCTTTGACAAGGCCCCTGCTTTGGCACCAAAGCATATGGTGGCTTATGAAGCCAACAATGCTTTGATATTAAAATGCAAATGTTGTGACCTTAAAATAACAGCGGTTCTGTTGGTTCCTCATCTAAGCTGGAATAAGAAGTTAAGTTTATTGTGTGAAATGCCTACACATGCATATTTGCTGTCACACGCCTTTACTGTCCATAGATCCCCTCAGCAGACGTGCTCCTACCTGCAGAGCTTTACTTTCAGATCTCTATCATCTCTGACCTTAGCTGGGAGTCATGCTGGGCAAGTGGCAAATCTCCCAAACATCAACTGTGCCGTGTAAGCAATGGTCCAAGGTGTAAAGGAGTACAAAGGCAGGCTCAGCCTTTGGTCCAGCATGTCCCTGATTTGCGCTGATGCACAGTACTGACCTGACCTGCAAGAAGAGCAAGTTTTTTTCAGAAGTACTGGAGCTCAGAGCCACAGGGACACAGATTTCACTCTCTCCAGGTTTTCTCAACACACTGGCAGAGGCAGAAGGCTGGGCAGAGAGGGCTGTGGATAGATCTGGGTGATTCAACCAGCGTCTGTGCCAGCCCCAGGTCAAGCTTTCCGGAGCCATACCGGAGCCAATTGATGGTAATGCTGACATTTTCATCTATGTCATGGGCTATGGGATTAGGTCTTAAGGGCAGAACACACTATCAGCTGTCAATGAATAGATAACATGTCAGAGGATATCTCTTGTGAACAGCAACTTCTTGTGATGTGTATTTCCACAGTGCTCATGGGCCTTGATCACAGCCTGGAGCTTCACCATCCTCCAATAATGTGGAAGAAAAAGTTACTTGCAGCAAACAGAGACGTTTACAGAGTCATTGATTTTATGCATTTCTTCTTTCTCTTTCTGTCCAGCTTTTTCAGTAGGTTTTATACCACGCAGTTCAGAAAGAACTAGCACTTCTTATGGTAGGCCCTGTTTCTTCATTCCCTCCTTTTCTTCCCTTTTAAGTTTTGTTTGGTTTTTTTAAACTCATTTAGAAGTCCTCCTTTATTCAAAACTTCAAGTTTCATGCTGTTTTCCTCTATTTCAGTCTCTTTGATGCCTTAAACATACTTCACATGTTTTTAAGGCATCAAAGTATCTTAAATTATATGCTCTCCTTCCTCAAGTAGCAAAAGATGTAACTAATAAAATCCCTCTTCTGTAGACCACACCTTATGTTATCAGTGCCTTGAGACCAGCTTCAGACACCTGGAGCTACAGATGGATGCACTATATAACCCTGATCATAAGACATGTCTACACATTTATAAAGAAGGGTGGAAACCCTCCAACACAGATATTTCAAAAGAAGAATAAAAATTCAGTTTTACTGATCCATTGGGAAAAAAGACACCTGAATTGAGTTTACTAAAAATCCATAGACAGTCTTTGCATCTCCTTTCAACATCAAGGGTTACCCTGACGGCAAAGGGCATGTGTACATTTTACAAAAGGAAGGAGATGATATACTGCACTACAGACATTGCTGTTTGTTGTTAGTCCTGTCTCAGAATGCAAAGCTCCAAGCGAAATCCATATGTATGACATTCATTGGGTGATAAGAATATACACATTCACCTCCAAACAAATACAATAATGTTTTCATTACTAAAGTTTGGAATTATTACCAAACTTGATGGTGCTTTTAACTTAGAAAATGTAAATTGTATTTCTAAGCTAGTGATTGAACATAAAAAATATCCCACTACTAGAAAATGTGTGTGTTAAGAAATAGCACAAAAATACTTCTTTTTCATTTTCAGATTTGACCACGTTTGTTCCAAGAGGGAAACATTTTCAGGAAATACAGTTGTGCTTGCTTTAATGTTTTTGTTCTAATGCTCCAGATACTAGAAATAGCACCTTTTTTCTGAGAAAACTGGCAATATCAAGTTAAGATTAGACAACACAATTATCACTTTCTCTTGTAGAAAGTAATAATATAGTAATGAATGATACAGTAATAGTAGTAATGTAGTAATGAGTAATATTATAGTGATATAGTATAAACACTCTTCCAATGATCTACATTTTCTTCCCTAATGAACATCTTTCCTATTTTCATTATGCATTCATCAAAAACACAGTGTCTGTAGCCATACATGCTTTGCAGAGCTGGCTGCTACAATTTTTGTGTTGAGCACTGGGTGTGAGCCCAAGGCCTTGCCTTTGCTCAGTGAGCCCACCAGGCTGCTGCTGTGCCATGATGTGCTGCAATCACCTCTCTGCAAGCAGGAGTGCCCCGGCACGCAGCTGGGCAGAAAGAAAAGCACAGAGGCCTGTCCTCTGCTCTCTCCACTTGAGATTATCTGCCTGACAACCTAACTCTGTGAGTTCCAAGGAACCCAGAAGTACCCTGGATGGAGCCAGGGAGCACATTTGGAATGAAGACTGATCTGACATGCAAATTAGCCCCCATTACAATATACACTTCTCTCCCCATCTTGTGCCCTTCAGAATGAGAGACTACCACAGCAGTTCTCATGATTGGTTTATAAGCTCACTTTTCATGATATTATTGATTATTTGTAAACTATCTGGAGTTAAAAGCCCTATTCTCAACACATCTCTGAGCTATGATTTGCCAGTGAAGAAACAGAAGTTTTCCACCTTGGGTTTTTAAGGCTTTGGGTTACGTTAAATTTCGATAAGCAGGTGAATTTAGGCACAACTCGGGGCTATAAGCACAGGATGCACATGATCAGGATAACTTATTTCCATAGTTAACAGGTATTTCCAAAAGCACGTGTTCTATTGTTCTCTGAGTAACCTTCAAGTCTTGAGAGATTTTCAGTTTGAAAAACAATATTTTGGTTTACTCTGTAACATTTCTCTGCATCAGTGCTCTTTTTGAACTGATGTGAAATAGAGGGTCACTTCAATTTTAATGTATTCCTATAATGCCTGCTCAGTCATCTTTCTTGCTTTCCAGGTTTCTGTTCTACAAAACTGGCTGTGTATTGCCATGACCATCTTCTGTCACAAACTGCTTCAGCAGATGCTCAGCAAGGGAGTCAGAAATCCACCCACACAGTTTCAAGCACTCAGTCAGTGCAGAAAGATATGCCGGGCAGAGAGTGAATTATTTCTTCTTAGGACAGTTAATTAAAATAAGGAAAGAATTGTCCTCTTTAGTTTTAAACTGAGACCTCAAAAAGTACGTCCCATTAGCAGTCTCAGCTTAGAGGGCTGATTCCCAGTGAGATACATCCCACTGCTATGTCACTATCTTTATTTACCTTATCTTCTTAGCTTTACTAGTTTCTGCCCACAGTCACAGTGGGTAGGCTCCTTAGAAAGCCCTACAGAAATAGTTTCCATTCCCACTTCAGTAAGTGATCTTTTATTTAAGGCTGCTACACCTCACATGGTTTAAAAAACAAAACAGACTACAGCTTTCCTGCCGTTCATTGAGCAGGTAACCTGTGCCTCTGAGGATTTCTTTAACATTTCTTGCATTCAGTGCAAGGAATTCCTATGCACAGCTGCAACTTAATGGTATCTGTAACAAATTGCTATCTATTTTAACAGGTGCTCCTCCTGTTGCTCTGCTCTTCCAGGGTTCATTTTTTTCTTTCTCAGGCATTTAGGAGATGTGCTGATAAAGGTACAATCGTTTGCCAGGCAGACTGTTTAGTGGGGACAAATTGTGTGATCATAACAAAAAAGAGTAGATATGCTTTGATTGAGGCTACTTCACTCACAAAAAATTATCTATGTTTATATATCTGATTTTGGTTACAAATACATCTTTCTTATTTTTCTAACTTGTCCATATTTTAGAAGTCTTCTGTTCCTGGCATTCTGATGTCTCCTTGTTTCTCTTCAGCTTTACCTTTTATTCCCCCCCCCAGGTGTTTTTGGTGGTTGGGGGTCTTTTGTTTACTTGGGTTTTGGTGTTTTGCTTTATTTTTCTTAAGAGATTCTCTTCTTCCTTCTCTCCTGTAGTCTGACAATCCTGGAGGAAGTCAATGTTTGAATTCTCTAGTAACTCATTGATAGTGTCAGTGTTTTCAGCTTTGTTTCCCTCACAAAGCTTATTCTTATTCAAGAATTCAAATGCTTAAAATGCACTGTACAAATTTTATGGTGCTTTTTGACACACAGATCTAGGGCCACAACTTATTTTTGGCACAGTGGTGGTTTGCCAACCACTCTTTTTTTTTAAATAAATTTCTGTCAGGAGAGTAATATGAGATCCTTCTGTCCTCCTTATAAAAGCAAAATTTCCACTAAGCACACCTGAATATCAGCCACTACTTTGTCTATGTCCTGACAGCTGCTTGGTGTTTTTCAGGAGTTTTGGCTGATTGAAGCACTGACATCCCTCCTGGTCATCCCATTGGGGGCATGCTGTCATTGGTAAAAGATATTGTCCTGGCTACCATGGGCAGCAAGCTGATGGATTGCAGAGCTACATTGCCCGGGCCTGTCAGTAGTTGGGACCTCTCAGAAGAGATGGTGAATGTGCATTGAACAGTTTGAGCACACACGCTGAGGATCCTTGGCATCCTCACATCCCTTGGTCCACGCTATCATGTCTGACTTCTGGGGAACACAGAGCTGCTGTGTCTGACACTGAGGACAGTCAGGCAGGTTGGCTACATGGAATACAGATGTAAAAATAGCAAACATCACTAATTTTGTCATGATAGGAACCAAATTTTTGCCAAAAATGCCTCTGCAACTAACAAGCATTCTCCCTAACTCTCCCTCCCATTTCTGCAAATGACCAGACAAGGGTGGTGGGGTGACAATGAAGTCATATAAGTGCATGCTTTTCTCTCATGACTCTCATCTTCTTCCCTAGACTAGTCTTTTGGGTAGCTTTGGAGGCAAACTACTGACTCAGAGGGACCTGTGTTTCAGTGTGGTACAGCTAGCTGATGTTCTCAAGAGAACAGCACAGGTAATATCTTCCTGTGGTGAGCACTCTGGTTCTGATATACATCAAAATATTTTTATGCTACTTTTGGGCATAAGCTCTCCATCTAAAAGAGTAACAGATCTAAAAATGGGTTTACTTTGAACAGACATCTGCAACTCTTCTTCTACTGCAGAGAGAGGGTATTGAGGAAAAGAGTTGCAAGATTTCCTGGGTATTCATTCTTGAAAAACAGATTTTTTTTTTCTGATCCATAATTTGTTTTTCATATCTAAACTTGGTTAGTTGCTGTTTGGCGTAAGAATGCAGAATACTTTGAGTCTACATTAACACTTATAACTTTACTTCGTGAGAAAAACCGCTCATTACTCCCAAGTAATTTACTAACAATATTATTATATGAACAAAAAAAAGGTAATGTAATCTGGCATTTATGACTTCCACATAATATGAGTTGCTAAAGCAAGAAAACAACAAAAATACCCCTTTTATTCACAAAAATCCTTAAACTAATAAGCATGTTCCCAATATTAAAATCAAGTCAGAGATCCTATTGACTTTCATTACATATAATTTATGACACTTGGATGTAGTTTAATAAGGTCATAAAAATGCCAGTTGTGGTATCTCATAATACTTTTTATAAACTGGTTTTACAGTCTACCCTTTGTTCCAAAGTTCAAAGTGACAATTGAAATGCACAGGTTGCCCAGGGGTTCAGACTGTTTGCTAGAAATACTGACTGGTGAATACCTTAATTTCTAATAATATCTAAACATTTTTTCAAAATCTTGGTAATTGTGGGGAACATTCCTTTCCTCCAGATGTGCCAAAGCTGATATTTTTCAATTTAAACAAAAATATCAATAATTCAGTAAAAGGAACACATTTTATTGCCCTACGCTTTTTCCTTTGCTTTTTTATTTTTTTTTTATTTTTATGATATGAAATGAAACTGTGCAACATTTATTCCTAAGCAGGTCAAATTCAAACAATACTTCTAAGTGCTGTTACAATAGTGGCATTATATTGTCCCTTGTCAGCTTTCAATTACTTCATCCACCTAGCTGATCACTGACTTATTTCCTGGCTTAGGTAAATAGGACTTTTGGTGCACTTCCCTTAAGTCATTTCAGAGAAGATAAATTAAATAATGATTGCAATTTAATATTGTGATAGTGCTAAAATATTTCCTTCAAGCTTCAAGTTTGACCACAAGTTTCCAATAATATACTTTTTTTCACGTGCTAGCTCAAACCTGAGGTTTTATTAAATTCTACAGCTGCAGTCAGTATTTATGTTTTCATCTAGCAAATTGGACATTTTAAATAATAAAGAGCATGAAGTTATATATATAAACAGATGACACTTGCAATTCATTTAAGGTGGAAACTTTATTTAAAATTAATAAAATTCCACACAATATGGCACAGAGGTCCAAATTCTTAGTTCATTATACCGAAGTAAATCTGGGGAAAATCCATTGACTTCATTGAGGTTATTCCAGGATCATAGCCAAATACTCAAAATCTGGGCTGGGTGTATATTCCTCAGGGATGCAGAACCCTCTGTGCACAGGGCCCTCAGTGTGCAGAGCCTGCTCTGTCTGAGGAAGGTGTCCTGTTGCTTTCAAAGAGAGGGTTAAGCTTTCTTGACGCATCAGGAATCAAGACAATGGAAGAGACTCTGCAGTGAAGATCTTGGTTTCACGGCTGTTCTTCTGCAGGGGAAACTGAGGGCTGAAGAGGAGGTAAAAGCCTGAAGTACAGCTTTAGAGGAGGGCACCGAAACTGTCCTCTTCCCTGCAGATAGACACAGCCCTCGTTCCACTTTGCCCTTGCACTTTGATGGTTCACCTGCACATTCTCTTCAAGAGAACAAACTAATAAGCAATAAAGTATGTAATGTGTGCCATTTTCAGATAAATGAGGTGTGGAGTTCTCATTTTTCACTTTGCAATTGTTAATATCCTCTGCTATTTATAGTGTTTCTGACCATGTGTACACTGGAGCACATCACTGCTGCTTTGGAGTAGAGGAGTTCTGCGCATGATCGTCCATGTAAAGGAGCGGCTCAAGGGGTAAGAATGGACCCATGTTGAGCAATTCATCTTACTTTTTTTCCCAAAGACTTCACAATGGCTTGGTTTTGTTGTGGTGATAGCTGTGTTTACTTGTTCTTGCTTATTTGTGTGTGATAGCTTGCATGCTAGGTTCATCTTAGATGTTAGCTATAGTTTTCCAAGAGTGGAATTCCCAAATAGAGATTTCAACCCAGTGCCCCATAGAAACACTTTAGCATAAATATGTTAACTAACTTGGACAGATAAAAAAACTGTTACAGATGAAGTTCCTAGGGAGGTGAACTGCTATTGGTTCTGTTCCTTAGAGGAACTTACAGGATGATGCTTAAGAACAAAACGTCATCCTAATGTGCTGACACTATGCCAGCTTAGCAGAAGGCTCTCCCTACTCTCAGGAGCCTGCAATATTCATGGCCCAGTCAGAAATGAGTGAGGAAAGGGAGATGTTAGTGACAGGATGGAATCAGCTGCTCACTGGCAGGTTGAGCAAGGAAAGACCACAGCTTAGGTTCTTCCACTTTCAGGCTTCTTTTTCCTGTGAAGGTATCTGTGCTGTAAGCACACCACTAAGAACAGGGAGATGCCCTTAGACCTGGTCTTTGACCATTTGAACTCTGCTGTTTCTGACAAGCACAAAATCTTCCAGTTTCATACATGGGCCTGTAAGTGAGTTTAGAAATGGTGAATAAATATTTAAATAAATGATTTTTAAAAAAAAAAATCTTTTCCTGGGAAAATAACACCAAAATCTTACAGCTGATCTGATCTCTCCCCTTCCCACTGTCTTTCAGGAAATTCTGACTTAATGTTTATTTTCCTTTCTTTAAGATACTAACTTTAAAAACAAAAAGTAAAGGAATCCCAGTTGCAGCCAAGCTCAAGTCACACAGAAACAGTTCAACAATACATAATGCAAAGGATTCCAGCAGATTTGCAAGTAGGAGGCTAAAATAAGACAGAAGGCTAAAATAAGACAGAAACAACAGAGAAAATTCTGGTATTTACATGGATATGGACCTTCTATTCATGTTGCTGTAGAAGTAGGAATATAAACTAATATTTAAGTGTGTTGGACCAAGCACACCCCTGCAATGATTATATCCTAAGTGTCTAATAGTGGAGCAAATCTTGGAGGTATTTAAGATGTGAATAAAGAAACACCATGTATGAAGGCTGACCAAGCTGAAGGTAGGTTGGGCAGTAGCAGAGGAGGGGACCTGGACTTCGACTTTGTGAACACAGTCATACCTTGCACATGGAAAGTTCAGGACATCCTGCCTGCCCTCCCCTCCAGAGATCTGGAAAACCTGCCTCATCTCTCTGCTCTGCACAGGGGTTAGAGACACCTGCAGAGAAATGGTAGGGGCAGAGGAGAAGCAAAGGCAGTAGACTTCTTTATCCTAAGAAAGTAAAATTATTTTTGTGAATAAAGCAGTTGGACATTTCCTCTTGACATTGGAGAGATGAGTTGTCTGCCTTGATGGCCAGAGTGCATATCCTAACCCCTTCTCTGGGGCACAGGCACCCTTTCAATTTGTTGGTAATAAAAGTTGCTGTGAAAAACTTGACTTTGAATTTTTCAGGAAGTCTGTGAGGGAAACAAGAAAGGCAGTTGAACTTCAAGAGAAATTTTCCTTCATCAAACACACTCCAAGAGGAACTATGCACACATAAAATACCTCTCTGCTATCATTTCCACTGGTTCCTTTGGGAAGATTCATCATTTTGCAGCCAAAGACCCATGATCAGCAAAGCATCTGACCTGCTAACTCCCCATTTGAAGTCTAAATTCCAGCTGAAATCAGTGGGGAGTTGGAAGGTTCAATATTTTACTGAGCATTGGCCACCAATATAAGTACGCTGCTTAACTCATAAACTATATTTACAATTATTGCTCATGTTCATCCACTGACACATTTCAGGTGCTTATAGATGCTTCTAATAGTGTGCCGTAAATCACCCTAAAGATCTGAGATACAATTTTTAAAGTTCAAATGGGAATACTCACTAGATGTGTGTTTGCAGGATAAGGACTTATTTTTCAGAACAGGTGCTTAAATGAAATGATGAAGTCATTATAGTTGACCAACTTAATACAGAGAAAAAGCTCACATTATTCTAGTACCTATTGGGCTCTGGCAAAAATGATTAAATTAAAAATTTGAGAACTTATTAAGTAGGAGATTTAGATTTGGCATTTCCCTTGGAGAGCACTTTGTGGATGTGGGGGAAAACATTTCTTTTTGTGCATATATAGGTCTTTTTTTACCACCTGGAAAAGTTGCATGGTTTTGACATCACTTCCACTTTTTTTTTTTCTCTGCTTTTGAGTTTACTCCTTTTCTATGCTGCAGATTTCTTCAGTGCTATGAAAATCAGGGTTTGATCTTGAAACAGGCATGTGTTCAGGAAAGTGCAAAATGTCTCTTGGAAAGGCAATATAGTGCACTCTTTGTGGTCGAGAGTGTGGGAAACTCCATTCAGTTCATTTTCATGACAGAAGCACTGAACCACATTAACACAGAAGGAAGATGTAGAAAACGTTTAATGGTACTGCAACGCTTTGTTTATTCTTAGCTAAGCCTACACAGCTTCCAAATGAGCCCACTATGCAACGTGACTACATAAGGTTAACTGCTGGGTACATTAAGCAAAATACTCTCTCTTAGATGCTTGTTTAAGTCATCATTTCTGATCATTTATCAGACTTAATGTGCTACAGCAGACTGCAGGTCACAATGTGTCATTTCCAAAAGAACTTTGACTTTTCCCGTTCCAGGGTCAGAAGCCGGTAATGTTTAGCTGAAATGACTGCATTGCACTTCATACCTTCCAGTGTATTCACTGAGGCTTTGGAGAGCCATTCATGATATACCAGAGGGCTGGCTGCAGGTATTTAGGGATTAATATCTGAGAGAATTGCTTAAGACTCAACTGAGATTGAAGTTGGCTGCAAAAAAAAGCCCACTTCATTTGTTGGGAAAAGGAAGGATAAATTATTTTTCCAAACTGATAGTGGGAGTTCTCTCTGTAAAGAAAAAACAAAACCAAGGACACCCCCTCTCCCCCACCCCCACCCCATGAAAGTTATTTACGTGGAATTTAAGAACAAACTGAAAAAGCTTGGGGTACAATTTTTAACACACTATGTGAGCATTTCCCTAGATCAAGATAAAACAATAGGGCTATTTATCTCATAAATTCTACAGCTAAGTGAACTATTTACAGCAAAAAAGTTTTCTTGATGACTTTTACTCTTCTTTTTTAATCTAGAAAGTATGTGCATTTTTCAGGTCTATGATTTTTTTAACAGAATGAGGTCAGATTGGTGGGAATTGGACAAGGACAGGATGGGAAGTAACAGACATTTTCTGTTGTGTCCTTTTTTTGGTTTTTTTTTTGTATGCTGGGCTAAAATCTGTTTTCAGCTGCATTTGTGGCTCCTTAGTAGACAGAGAAAGAGGAGTGGCTGTATTAAAAACATAAATCACATATGCTCCAAGTATCATAACACACTATTTTCCTATGTATCAATCCCATATTCACATCCTACAAGGTTGCATAAATATTGTGGGTGAAGATGTAACTCCTGCATCTATTATCTAACACTTCTCATGATAAGAAACTGCCTTCAGCTGCTATTAGTTTTGCCACATTTTCAACCATTCAGAAATGATTTTTTTTTTCTTTTCCATCAATACCTTCATGGTATCAATTAGTATTTGGAAAAGTTTCAGCTGAGATATTCTGGTGTTTCTAAGTGATTTGCTTTCTGAAGGCCAAAAAAAATTCTTCAGATAATTAACTGACAAGTACTGCATAGCTGTTCCTAGAGGAAGAGGCCTGAGATTTGTATTAGGGGTGTGCCTTTTGCTGGTCCTATTTGCCTAAATAGTAAAATAGCACACTCATAGAGGATCATTGGGCATGTTCCCATCTTGGACTGTGGATGCAGAGAGGACCTTCTCAGATAATGCAAGATGATGTAGGTAAGATGCTGTGAAGTGGAGCTGCAGGTTGGAGACTAATTAGGAGGAGGGAGTGCTGAGAATGTCATGTTGCAGCACGTTGGGAAGACAGGCTCATCCTAGCTTCTCAACCACTGAGTTAGTGATATAGAAGTCTTAAACCAGTGCGCAAGAAGAAAGAAATATTCTTATATTTGGGTCCTTATGCAAGCTGGTGCTCATTAAAGAAATTCTAGGAGACACTACAAAAGTTGTGAAAGTGAAAAAAAAAACATTGACTAGCCAGTCTGATCTTAAGTGGGATGGGAGTCTGGTCAGAAAATAGTACACAAAACTTAGTTAAAAGCCATTTCATAATATATTCAAGGGAGCAGGTGAAATTGCTGTTTGAGGATCTTGGGGTTTTTTTCTATCTTAATAATATTCTATTGCATTTTCTTACATTGTAGCAATCAAATAACAACCATCATGTAATTCTGCAGCTCTAAGAGAGTTTTTATATTTATGAGGAATCTACTTTGGGAGTGTTCTAAACCACCAGTTTTTTGATAACTAGGAAAGAAGCAAACAAAAAAACCCCACTGATGTTGTTAGGATCATTTGCCTCCTTTTTAAATGATCTTTACCCTGAAGTGGGTGAGATCCTCTGTGGAGTCTTTCTAGACCACGACTGTTGCAAAAGTTGCCTGTGTCTCACAAGATATTCAGAAACAGAAATTGTAATTTGGGAAGGTAAAGCTTAAGAAGACAACTGGATTTTAAAAGCCACTTGAATTTAAATGTCTCATTAGCAAAGCTGAGTTTTCCACCAGTGAAGGAAAAACTTGGTGAGGAAGGTAATAAATGAATAAAAGAAAAAGAAAAAACTAATTAATCCACACACACACACAAAAAATCCAGCTAACCCCCACCCTTTCTCCTTCCTTCCTCCCCTCAAGAATAATAAACACAGTAGGAGCGAGGGTTGGTTTGTTTTGGTTTTTTATTAATTAAATGTTTGCTATTGACACAGAAGATATATTCTTCTTCTAAAGAGAATTCACTTGATAGATTCTATTGCCTTAGTGCCCAAACTGCCTGTGCATGTCATAGAGTGAAAACTTGTAAGACAGCTGAGTTACAGGAATCTAAATTCAGTATCCAGACAGCAGGAGGAGGCAGGGTGAATGATGGGGAAAGGCAGGAATTAAATAACTTGGTAAAGCAAAAACTCTTTCTACCTTAAAAAAGTAGAAAGGGACACATGAGACATAAAGTTACAAAGGCTTCAAAGAATCCTTCAAGTTCAAAGCAGTCTGAGACATCTACACATGACAAGAATGTGTAGTACCAGTGAGCCCTTGTGTGCCACACGGTGTTCTCCCAAGGGACTGGGAAAGGCTCATGGCATATCTACATGTTCACTGTGGTTTGTTCCTTCCTGATTTCCACACCGAGAAATGCAAGAGGAACTTTGTTACGGCTGCATATTCAGAGTGGAGTTCTGAGATCTCTCTGAGCCTGAGAGGAAACTGAGTGGAAAATAATTTTCTAGCAGGTTATCAAATTGACTCTAAAATTATGTACCTGAGCATTTCAGGTGCGGGGGGAAAGTGTTGCATTATTTCTGTTGCCTTTTTAAAATATTATCCTGTACTTGCCAGTTGCTGGGACATAATTTAAGTTAAAAATGCCGTATGAAAATGAAATGAAATAGAAAATCCAGCATAAATCAGTCCCAATCCACATGTTTACATGAGGGAATTTTTAAAAATTTCTCTCTTCTCTCATTCAAAAAAATGGACATATTGCTTTTTCCTCAGACTTTCAACAACTGCAAAAAAAGTGCCACAATTTGGCAGAAAGCAGGGCTGTAAAAGTTCAGCCTTATAGGTGAAAGTTTTGGAAAGTTATGAGCAAATGAAAACAGGGGCTTAGCATGGAAATGCATAGGCATCCCTAATTACAGCTGTTGGTAGCTCTCCAGCTACATGGCAAATGACATATGTTTTTTTCTACTTAAAGTCCTAATCCTGTTAGTGGATGTGTCAGCATGGAGCCCTGCAGCTGTAGTGTTTTCCCCTCAGCACTGGGGGGATGTCTCGTGAGCAGAAGAGTCTCCACAGTGTTTTTGCCTCCTGTGTGGATGTCAGCTGTGGATGGCTGCAAACACTGAGTACGTGTAAGAATAGAAATCTGTGAATGGTGCTAATGTCTAATGTGATTAGTGACATTCCAGTGGTGTCAAAGCAGTCAAAACTGAATGTGGAAACAGCTAATTAATTCCATGGGTTTAGGAACACAGCACTGGCAAGGATTTGGGGTCATATATTACATATATAGAACATTAATAAAGGATGAAGATTGAATGATAAACCACCCAAGCTGTGCAGTAATCCCACAAGAAAGTGTTATCTGGAGCATCTTACTGAAATGAGTTTTACGGAGAAGATTGGATTAAAGTCTGAACTATATGTTTACTGGCTATTGTTAAAGTCAGTGTGACATCACTGACAGTTAGAAACTTCCAGTTATGTTTATGGTCATGTCGTTTCCAGAACATATGCAAGAGTCATCCTTTGAAATTATTGCAACATTGTTATTGTGGGTCCAGAAGCCTAGTAAATTTGGGGACTCTTGTGCAAAGCGTATTGTAGAGGGAACAGTTGGGCAACCACATTGGCTATGACTGAATAAGGTAAACTTTTGGTCCTGATTTACAGGAAACTTCATCTGTCATAAAGATTACTCAATCAGCCTTTTAATATATTAAAACCAAATGTATGCTAGAGAACATCTCTGATGCAAATTATGGTCCAAGTCCCAGTGAGTCAGTGGATGAGAAGGTTCGAGCCTGAGCTGTGAGAAGGGGAAGAAAGGAAAGGTGAGAGGGAAGTGACATGCAAGGGCACCATCCCTTGTTGGTCCTGTGCCCCTCAGTATGTCAAAATGACCCTGAGAGTGCAAGGGAAAAATTGCTTCCTGTGCTGCTGAAAATTTGTACATACTCAGAGATGGAAACTGAAGGCTTTTTCCCATCACCAGCACATGCTGTTAGCTACCAAAGCAGGCAAACAAGCACTTTCTGGTTTTCTCCTTTGATAGTACTGAGAAGTAATCTACAAGTTTGAGATTACCCATAATTTGGCCAAAATCAGTAACAGGTGGGTTATTTCAAACTGTGCCTCATTTTTGAGTTTGTACAATGTCAACACCTTTAATCTTGTTACTAGTGACAGGGAAAACGTTCCCTTCACTCACTGCAACCTCCTTATATGGCCAGTCTGGGTTGAACAAACATTAATTAGTTAATATTTGTGTAACACCTTAAAAACCTAAAACCCTGTGTAAGTGCTAAAGATTATTATTGTTTCTGAGAGCCAAACAAGAATTTAGTGGGCTATAATGAAAAGAGTAGCTATAATAAAAATGCTAAAAGTATAGTTTAAAAAAATAATATGAAATGTAAATTAAATTGGCTTAAAATAAAAATCAAGCTGTTTCTTTGTGTACAAGCTACCACAAAAGTGGCTTGAGCAACATTTCAAAAAACTTTGCTGAGTGTGCATTTTATTCCAATACTCTGCATTTTAAGAATGATTACTAGTAGTTTTAGCAACAGCATGGGAAGTGTGTATTTGAAAGATGACTACTGTATAATTGCCAGTAAGTTCTGTGTTCAACCATGTGCTAATGATTTTTTTTAGAATGAATATTCTGAGAACCCCATGAACTTTTATATAGCATAGTAATGAAACAGAAAAACTTTTTCTGGTGCCAAGTTTCTATTAAATCAGTCTTTTGGAAAAATGAAAAAAATCGATCCCATTACAGTCAGAAGGATTTTAATAGAAAGCTTTACAATGGTTCTGGCAGGTTTCAGAGCATTTCTGATGCTCTGAAATAATGAAAATGTATAGAACAAGTTCCAACCTTAAACAACAGTGGCAGTTGATTAGTAAAGCAGCATAAAGATTTTAAAGAGATTTCTATCTCTGTTTAACAGTCTTCTAGGAAATCTGTTTTATTATAGCTGCTCATTGAAAGGTCACAGCTTTCAGTGGTTATTATTCACTATTGGTATGGAAAGGGGACAGCCAGGGCATCCCTCATATCATCCCTGTAATCTGTAAAATCAACAGCTAGTCTGGATCTTTCACATGAGTTAGTCATATGTGGATTAGATTTAGGGGGAAAAGAAGCTAGAGAAATGAAGATAAAATAAAAATGATTGAGACCCAGAACTTGACATAAGACATTTGACATCTGAGTATCTTCACAACTGAAAGTTTTACAATACTGTTTTTCTTCCTCCCACACTAGGATTTTACTGTATCCTCTGAGATGCTTGGATCCAATTTCTCTAGTTTATCTCATTCCTGTTTGAGGCCCTGGATCCTACTCACGTCCCCAGGCTTGTCTCTGTATTTTATTCATGGACTGTTTCATGCTGATCATACAAACCTCCCAAGAGCAGAGACACACACTAAGGAATTCCCTTCATGAAGGCTCTGCATTGCTGTCTGCTTTGCCCTTCCTGTGATGCTCATGCAGTATTGCCTTCACAGGGCATAGTTCTGAGTCAGAGCGGGGGAGATGCCTGTTGTTGGGAGCAATTCTGGGCTGCTGTATCCCTGTGTTCTTGATGGGACTCTAAAATGAGAAAATGACAGGAAAAATGGCCACTGTGACCCCTGATTCCTTCCCTTCTTTCATCTCCCTCTCTCATGACCACAGTGCTGAGCTCTCAGACCACTCAATCATGGACATTTTATGCTGAAACAGTAGCGGTAATGTTGGAGAGGACATTGAGAAAGGCCTTCAGAAGGCAGCCATCAGGCCCCCAGGTTCCAAGGGCATGTGATGTTCTTCTGAGTACCTGGTCCTTGGTGGCTTGTAACCTGTCTCTTCCAGCTGGTATCTGCAATTACATGCTTTTGCCCATCATGACAAGAAGTTGTTACTGTCACTGAGGGAAACTAAGAAGTTTAGAAGGCAAGAATGTAAGAGTGTAAAGCCATCACATCATGCTTAACCTCTTTACTTATTCTGCAAGTTACTGGTCTGAAGATGAAAAGTGACTCCTACCAGGTTCCTAAAAGCCTAAGTAGAAGGCTGTTTTTGTCATAAGATCTGTGGCAGACTGTCCCTAAGAGTGGTCAGGTTGTACTTCAAGGGCTTGCCCCATTGCTGAGGATCACACCAGAGTCTCAAGATCCCTATGCCAGCCACTTATGGGAGGAATTCTTCTGTACCACTGCAGCCATCAACACAGGCTCTCTTTTATGATGCTCAGAAAAGTTGCTTACAGTGTTTGAAAATGTTTCCAGAAGTTGCAAATGTGCTCAGAAGGTGTGCAGTCAGTGCAAAGGTGCCGCATCCAGAGGTGCTAAGTACCCAAGTCCCCTCCTGACACCAGCAGAGCAGAGGGCTCTGTACCTGTCCAAAAGCAGGTGACTTCTTTGGGTAGTTTGGCTAAGGATGGATGCAACAGAGATGATCACCTGTGTTGGAAAACTACTAGATGATTAAAAGCAAATATATAATCTGTTTAGACAAGAAATGTTTCCAGACCTGTATTTCTGTCTGCTTCATATGAAAAATATGTAAATAAATTAAGTATATATGCTTGTGGAAATCTGTGGGTGAAAACATACAATGGCTCCATGTGTTCATTTTGAAATGTAACTAAAATTAGTGTTTTCTGGCAGCTAAGGTCAGGCCTGAACTCTCACACCTAAAAAATGCTTAGTTCACATTTTAAAATGGGGATTTTAATACCCTGTGGTACCATTCTTTTATTTTTACTAATGTATAATACTTTCTCTGCCGTTGAACGTTTTATCAGAGACATTACACTGGGCAACAGCTGAAGCGCCTCTGTAGTTAACAAGGTTTCTGTTTTAATATGCCTCATTTTAAGAACACAAAACTCTCAGCTCCTCCTTTTTCAGCTCTTTTTGCAAGCTACCAGCCCCCAAAATCTTAGATGAGTTTTTATGCAGTGTGGTTTGGGAAAAACTAATGTGAAGGAGGTTGGAGGCCACCAGGAAACATTAATAGTTCTCTTCAGTTGTGTTTTATTTTAACTGTTAAAGCCTAATGAGAGCACCGCTGTGAAATTTTGGATACAGTTTTGACAAGGCTGCGCTGATCCATCAATGAGGCCTCCTTGCTGAAATGAACACCTCCAGTAAGCTTTTAATGGCCTTTGTAAACAAACAGAATAATTCCCACTAACTGCAGAAATGAGTTCCATATTTATTTATTTTACTTCACAGCTCCTATTAAGTTGATTTAATAAAATTCAGGACATAATGTTTTTTTAAAACAAACCCTAAATAAACTGGAGCTGGGTACTGAACTCTGCATGGTGCTACCAGTATTAATGGGTTCAAAAGAGGCCATAATGCTCCAGCAGTCCCTGCGTGGTGACTCAAAGGCTGACACTCCATGGGAAAATAAAGATGGTTTTAGGATGCCTAATACCTGACTGAACCAGAGCAATCACATAGCAGCCAGTGGGGGAGCTGAGTAGCTGATGGCTCAAGACCTTTGGCTCATGTAGGTATCCTGCATCCCTACAACTCTGTGTTTGGACCTTCCTCAGTTGGCCTCCAGGTCTTGTCCTTTCTTGCTCCTTGTTTTAGCGCCTCAAGGTCACAGTTAGGGACACACAGGCCCCTTATCAGCCCTTGCCTTGTGTTTGCTTACAACAGAAGGTGTGACAAATGGGTTTGTGTCTTAAATCAGGATATGAACATAATTTCTGAGAGCAGTAGATACTCTTGAGGGGAGCTTGTGACCCTCCTCATTGCTCAAGATCTCTTCCAAGGGAAGATGATTATTTAACTATTCATGGTGAAAGATGAAGGCAAAGGGAACAACCCTGCAGATTTCAGGTACTCTGAGAAGACATTCAGGATTCAGAAATAGAGCTGGTGCCAATAACCCAAGGAAACCTCTTTGGTGGGTACACCTCTTGCTGCTCTGGGCTTCATACATTTTTTCGGTTTGCTCATTTTTCCTTGTCATGTTGCCAAGTCCAAACACTTTTTGTGGCAACTTCCCAGATCATCTGGCTGTAAAAGAAGTTATGGAACAAACTGGCAAAACACTCAATCAGAAATCATCAAGGCTGGGCCATAATTAAATGAAGTCAAATATAAAATACCTGAATTACTAAGGGTGCTGTGTAACCTCTTGAATAAAATTGTACTGCTCCTTGAAAATTGGAGTGAGGCATATGTGGTGCTGACTTCTAAGAGCACTTTGTGAGATATTGAAGAAATATGGACCTAGAAGTATCATGCCTGTGCCAGGCAACCTGAGACAAAATATAATAAAAGGCAGAGTTAGAGGATACCTTGCAACATGTGATTTCCTGGGTAAGAGTTAATAACAATTTGACACAGGGAAGTCCTGCTTGAAAAGCCAGTTAGAGTCTTCTGAAGGTGTCAAAAAACATATGATGATTTGTCTGATGCATGCGTTGTATTTTCAAAAAGTTTTTAGCAAAATACCTCATTTGGAACTATAGGGCAACAAAGCAAGGCTGTTTAAAAGCTGAATAACTGGTTACAAGGTAGGAAGAGAAAGGTAAGAGCAAATGTTCAATTCTTACAATAGAGGGAGGTTATCAAGCCTTTTTCTCGGGGCTCTGTGCTAGGAGGTGAGCTATAAAACATATTAATAAGCAAACTGGAAACAAGGTGGCAAATGATATTTCAGACTGAAGTTTGTAAATTATTGTTAGCAGTAAGGACTCTAGGCGCTTGTCTTATGCCCTTGCTCTGTACAGATTATTGAGTTGTACTATTTCGTTCCTCATCTTCTTACCTCTTGACATTTTTCTAAAAGCAACTAATACATATTACAGCATGATGAGCAGTGATCATGGATCCTTCATAAAACTGCTCCCCACGTAGTGCCTCCATTCTTATGGTTAAGTGAATGGCTTGGACTGGGGGCAATGGGGCTGACCATAGGTCCGGTTAAGTTTTTGATACTCAATTCAATTATTTTGTCCCTCTTTCCATTACAAATGCCACATAAAACACAGAAAAGAAGAAGGATCCTGGTTAGAAAAGCAGCAGCCTAACTTTTCCTTGACCTTCTAGATGCCCATCACCTCTGCAGAGGGGAACACCTGCTGAATGGTTTTTATGGCTGATAGACAAACTATAGAGCGAAGAAATGCATCAGGAACCAGCTCTCAGATCACTACAACCGTGTGGTGGTCTTCCTCACTAACCATTGCTTAGATTTCTGTGAACTTTTCCTTTTTTTTTTTCTTTTCTCTTTCTGTTCTTCATCCCACACTGTAAAGCACAATCTTTTGTAGCCAGAACTTTTTTTCTGTTACTTTTCTAAGAGACAATGTCTAGCAAAACATCCAGTCACATTTATACCTTAAAGACCTACTGAAAACTATTGGACTATACATGATGTGTAATCTCCAGGAAACAATCCTGCCCACAAATTGAAGCCACTTACATGGCCAGTACCATGCCATAATACTCTGACAGTTCAGCTACTTGAGGGTAATAAACCTTCAGTGTCACAGTGTGAGGCAAACTTCTGCCTCAAGAAGAGCTTAGGAGAACAAAGACACTAAGCTTAGGGCTAAATAGGAAGGTGAGGACAAAGGTTTATTAAGAGTTTCCACACATAACCTGTACACTATGAAAAGCGGTATGATCTTAATGATGTTGGTACATTTAGATTGCTATACCAGGCAAGTAGTGAAATATTCATGTCCCTATTTGACACTTTGATGCTGGAAAACTTCCCTGGAATGGGCAGAAAATAACTTTTTTTTGGCTTAACTCATCAAGGCCTGACCTATGGCCAACAGGATGAGCCCATCTGGCACATTGCCTTTTCCCTGAAGCAATGAACAACTGCTTGGACAGTGTGTTCAAGTCACACAGCTGAATGCCTCCTCTTGCCCATAAAGCAGCTGGTGCTGGCCAGGAGCAAAGCCAACACTATTTTCTGCCTGAGGTGCAGGAAGAAGAGTGGGAAGCATGCCTCCCAAAAAGGGTTGTTCCACCCACCATGCCCAAAAGCTGACCTATCCAACTGGTAATATGGTGTTGTCTAGACTCCTGGCTGTGTGACTAGGGCAGTGACCCCTAATCTTCAGGAATATGCTGTGTTTCTCTCAGGAAGCTCTGCAAATTATGGCAAAAATGGCTTTGTGGTGCTGGCAAGGACATCTCAATTTTAACACCTATGTTACCCATACACAGGGAGACTGATGAGCTCTTCTTGGTGAATTACAGAGGCAGAGGGATAACATATTTTTTCTCACTTCTTCCACTGGGTTTTTCAGTCATATTTAGGCAAGCTCCACCATTTTCCCACTGTAAAATATGGCTAGTAATGCCAGCCTGCCTCACAGGGGAAAAAAATCTGATATTTGCTAACTGCTGAAAACCCCTTTATAACACGTAGACAGACAAGTGAGGAATAACAGCTGACTGTGGTTCATTACCTACAGATGTCCCCTCATTTGTGCATATTGGGGACCTGCATATTGGGAGCTGCCCATGATGATCACTAGCTCATTGCAGGGCTGATGTTAATTCAGGGGAGAAGGTGTTAAGCAGGGTGCAGCGGCCACCTAGGAGTTCAGGACACCCAGGAAGCTTTCCCAACTGAATTTTAAGAGGCCATTCTCATCCTGCTTACTTTAGGTTTATGTAGGGTTTATTTATATACTCCTGTCCCTGCTGAGAGTGCCCTGTGACTCTGATTTTCTGACCCATGTCAGAAACCCACCCCCACTCCTCCTCAAAGAGACATTGAAGCCCTTCCTCAAAGCTGAGCAGGGTTTGAAGTGCTTTCCTGAGCAGGGACAGTCTTCCAGCTGAAGCAGTTTCATGAATTGGGGCCAGGATTCTGCGTTTCTCAAGGGTGACGGTCACAAAGCGGCATTTCAGGGCTTGAAGGGAAGATTTACAAGCATGGTTCTGAGAAGGGAGCACAGGCAGTTCACTGCAGGCTCCACAAAAAAAGTCAGCTCCACTTGTGTTTAAACTGGATCGCTCAAAATGAAGGTATTGTGCACGCCGCCAGTAAACAAAGAAAGATATCTGGAAGTGATAAAGCTTGGATTGATAAAAACTTCCCTTCTTCTAGACTGAGGCCACACATACTCTAAATAAAATGTGCCACTTAGGAGATGATTTGTGTTGATAAATCTTGAATGCATTGTTTTTCCAAATGTTCTCTCCCAGTTGGGAATTTCACACTTGGGCAGGCTCCAGCCGTGGCCTCACGAAGTGCCAGCCTCCTTCCCTGACCTGACCTGCTGTTGTTTATACTGCTGTTTACACATTTCTAAACAACCTATGCAAAGGATCTCTAATTACTTTCGCTCATGGCAGCAGCAGCGGTGTGGAGGTTCAGGCAGGCTCTGAAGCACTGCCAATGTTGTGCTGTTTGTTGACACAGAGCTTTCCCTGCTGCAGCAGCAGGTCAGAGGGAGGGTTATGTGATGGCTAAATGTAGCTGGGGACACAGCTTCACAAGGCTGGGATCATACTGTAAACAGCCAAAGGGATAAATAACCTGGGTAAGAATCAGCTTTCAAGAGACTTGCTCCAATCATGAGACGCACCTTGGAGACATTCTCAGTGCTTGGGTTTGGAGCCACGTGTGTGCATCTCCATAGAATCAGAGCTGTTTTGATAGGAACTTAGCTTGAATAAAATCTGAATGTGATGCTACATATCCCTCCCCTTGGGGCCAGAGCTCAGGAGAATTAAACAGCCGTACACTTTAGATAGTGATACCACTCCAAGTTATACCATTCATGTTATACCCTTGCCAAACACATGATTGGGAAGAATCTATAAGGTCTTTATTGTCCAAACGTATTTGACTTTAGCAGACAGCTCATACAGTTGCTCTGCAGAGGAGGCACAAAGTCTCTAGATCGAGTATTGTTTCTGGTTTGCTGAAAAATAGATTTTGTTTGAGATCAAATGGCTTAATTAGTACCTTGGAAAGCTATGTAAACTTGATATAAATTATGAGGGTGTTGCCCTCTCTGATTTACTCTGTTTGAAAACCTTGAGGGCCTCCAGCCCGCCTGGACTTAAAAATACTAGCATTTGTTTCCATTAAAGCCATATTTTTAAAGCTTGGACAGGGTGCAGGAGTGCTGATTTCCCTTGATTAGCCACAGATATCCCACAAGAAAAATAAAGTTCCTGAAACTGTTTTTTTTGCAGTTTTCATTGAAAAAAAGCCCACCTCGTCGCTTCCTTCCTGCTCCATCCCCTAATGTCCTCAATAGCAATACTGAAACACAGAATTGTGGGTCTGAAAGTTTGTGAAGAGATGTGTACTTCAAAGGGTGGCCAAAACACCAAGGATTTGCACAGCTTGCAGCTAACTCGTAGACCACTGAGGCCTATAAGTTAGGTACCCAACTCTCCACATGAAATCCACTCCTTACTAACACATGGGTTGATGAAACTGATTGCAGCAGACATTGGATTTATATTTATTTATTAACATGCTTGAGACTGCTAAAGCAAACAAAGGATTGTTCATAAAAATGTTTCCAGAATATAAAACTCCATCATTTAATGGCAACAAACAAAAACCAGAACCAGAAAATTGGCCACTCCAGCAAAGCTGAAGCATTTTCATGCTATTTTCATAATCTTTGGGAGAAGCACCATACATGGCCTGCTCTCTGTGCCAGACACTTTTATACATGTATAGAAGAAATAACAAGTCTCTTAGTCTGGGACAGCCAGCAGTATAACCCTTACTTGGGGAGGAGGGTCAGGAGATCAACCCAGACTACTTATTGTCCCAGACCCTGAGCCAATCTGTCTATCCCTGGATGTGTTCATCTTAGCATTAGATAATGCATGCAATGTGTTCTAAAGAAAGTACAATGTGTAAGCTGTTTATTAAGTAAATTGTATGCAGAGCAAGGCAAGTATTTCCACTGCTACTGGAGTATGGGCATACACAGATTCTACAAATGCGGCAGCAGCCCTGCAGTCAAGGCAGTGTAAATGAAGAGCGAAATTCTGGTACACTGGTGATGGCAGAGCAGGTGCTGTATTAGCAATGGTGAGGACACTTGGAGAAAGGCAAGGACACTTGGAGAAAGGAGAATCTGCTTGTCACCACGCAGGATGACAGTGGCTGACAGCAAGAAAAGTGGGGGTTTGCGGTCTGGATTTGCTCTTCCCCTTCTGAACCGAGCTCTTCTCTGAAGAGGAACTTGGACACACGCATGAGCATCCCATGCCGATGTATCTGGTTTCCTTTTGAAGGGTGCTCACAGCCTGCTGTGGTGAAGGTCCCTGCTGTGCCAAGAGGATGTGTCTTCCCCCCAGGAGCACCCTCAGGCACACCTCCACCTGCCAAACAGCTGCTGTTGGCAAGCTCAAATTCACCATCCGGTCATTTCCTCTCTCTGGTTTTGGTCCATCTCCCCTCCCCAGCATGCAGGCTTCCTGCAGGAGCAGGCTGACCTCTCCCACCACGGGAAGGTGTTATCAACACTGTGAGGAGTGGGCTTGCCGGGATATGGGGCTCATCCCACTGATTTGAGGAGGCAGATCTATCTTATCTCCCTGTTAAAGCCTCCTCCCTCTCTGACAGTTATTTCTGGGCCTGTATTTCATACTCATCACCAGCACCAGGAGTGAACCTTTCCACAGACAGATAAGTGGCACCAAATTAAAGAGCATTAAATGGATGTCTTTCCATATTTAAAGAGCCAGTAGCAATTTGTACATCCCGGGCATGCCAGAGATGGTAAAATCTAATCACTTTCCATGGTTTAAATGCTGTGTAAACATGAGGTAATTGTTCTTATATGTGAAAAATGATGTGTCTCACGTCAAGAATGTATCAAGACTGAATTTTTAGCTTTGTGAAATATTATCGAGCACAGCCCCTGCTCAGCAAATCTTTCCAGACTCAAATAAGTCACCAAAGCAAATAAGTATGTTCTTATTTATGAGACTGAGAGTTTATCTTGATTAGATATAAAGGATGTAAATAATGGCTCTCTTGTAGACAACTTCTAACATAAAAGAAATAAACTGTATATCTGTTTCCAGTATATCTAAAACACACACATCAGTCATTGAAAGACACTTAATGCTCTTGATAAATGAAATGCATGCAGTTAATCTCATCAATTTGTTCCTTAAAAAGTAAAAATCCATGTTTTCTGCTCTTTTTTTTTTTTAGAAGGGAAATAACAGCAAAATCCACCATTACATGCGAGGTATAGTCTGTTAATATCAAAGTTAATGGTTTAGTGAATAGTTTTTCAAACCATTGTTTCAAGGTTTTACATGACTGCAAAAATTTCTTCAGCAATTATTAAGATAAAGTAATAGGAGAACAGAGTTTTAGTATTTCATCAATGCTAAGAGAATAGCTAACGACACCAGACCCAGACCTTGGGCATGATCTGGGCAAGGGTGGTGGGTTTTCCCATATTAACTCAACCTTTGGGAACCAGACATCTAGCAAAAGCCCTCACATAAAACAACAGTAAAGACAAAGAAGAAGAGCTTGAGCACAGTTCTTTCATTGGAGTACATTTATCTCTGAATTGTTTCATCATGCAGCTTTCTGGATGAAAATTTCCAGTCATGCATATTGAGGTAACATCAATTCTATGTCACATGGAGGAACATTAGCCCTCAAATTAAACTAAAAGTCAGAAACGGCTGAAAACAAACCAATGTATTCACAGTCTTCAGTCCACCATTGGCTATGTGGTATTTACACCCCTTCCCCAGTGAAGTGAAGGCTCATGTGCAGCCCAGGTGAATGCAACAAGGCTCTCTTTCCTCTGTACTGTGATCTTGTTTTTTCTTTCTAAGCACTTTGGTCTCCCCATGGCATCAGCAGGAGGTTCTATGACAGTTTCACTGTCAGATATCATCATCTGTGAAAAACTTCATTGTCCTCAGTATAAGGGACAGTATAAATAAAAATACTTCCATCTGCAGTGCAACAGAGCCTTATTTTCAGTACCAGACTATCTGCAGCTTCTGGTGTGTAATAACCCATTACCTACAATATAACATATCTATCTTCCACAATATAGACCACAGCTTTGAATTTGGCAGTTCCTTCATCAAGGCATTCTTCAGCAAGTCCGTAACTCCTGGCTGACAAAAATCTTTCAGACAGCCATCCATTGTTTACATCAGGGATACAGCAGAACCCCAGTCCAGGTGTCATTTTAAGAAGCTGATTGCAAGGGAGCACAACATTGCCTCGCTCTTATATAAACATGGCAGATGTGAACAAAACTCAGAAATTCAGCCTCGCAGCATAGCCAGGTGTTACAGTCAGTGAATGCAAAAAATTAATTTCCTCTGGTGGCATTTCCAAACCCTCATGTGGCCAGAAGGAATTTTTCTCCTCTCGTTCCCTCTTCTTCCCTTCTTTTCTTCCTCTGTGCTGAAAGGCTTCAGCCCTCCAGCTTCATGAATCTTCTGCAAACTGAGAGAAAATTTATTGAGTCTTAAAATACTCAGAGGCACAGGTTCCTGCAGGCACCTCAGGGTGATCTCTCAGCCTCTCTCTGGGACTGCTCAAGAGCTTCAGCTTTTCACAGTACACAACCATCCAAAACTGTTCTCTGTGCTGTCAGTGAGCCATCCTACAAAGGGAGCAAGGGGAGAACAAGTCACTCGAACTTTTGAGAAGTTAGCACTGGTCTTTCTGTTTGCTTCCCCTTCATAAATACCAATACCCCAAAATACAGGTTTTGGTCTGCATTTTGAGCTTTAGTAGTTTCAAATCCATTGTGTGTTTACTTTTTATGTTAATAGTAGATATAGAACCAACTGTTTAATGCTGTCTGAGTTGTACTTGGCACATAAGAAACATGTTACCTTTGGCCTGAATAATTTTTAAGAAGTATGGAGGGTGAGTAGAGGAGTCACAGGAATTATTTTTACATATAATGTTTAAGATATATAAATGGGGTGGAGCTTAAATCCCTGAGCTTTTGGAGATTACGCTCAGGAAACCATATTTTATGTGGTCATAAATAAAGCAAGAAAAGTATCAACTTAACTGTGGCATGTACCTTTATGTGGGTATATTATAGAATTCTAATTAAAATGAATGCAGTAATAAACCAATCCACCCTTAACAGCAAAGCAAAGAAACACCCCCTCCCCCTTTTCTGCTGCTTTAATGGCATTCTGAATCCCACAAATAAAACCAGCAAGAATAGACATCCTGTTCTTACGCGGTTAAAAACTCAAGTTGTGGATTATTGCAGTTTCTTATTGTTTCAGGACTCTTTCCAAGTTACACTTTATCACACCAAATACCAGGTAGTTTGGGACTTTTAGGATACCAAAGACCACTGCAAGAAATGATCATCACAGGCGAAGAAAAAGCATCAGTGGACAGTCCATAGCCAGGCTTATGCTGACCCTTCCCTGCACTCCTACATTGCAGGATCAAGCGCACAGAAAACTTCCACTGTGAGACCTTGCTTCAGAGCTCTGCATAGATGGGGGAAGTCACAGCTTGTATGCATGTGCTCTGTGTCAGCAGCCACACAGAAAATTATGATATTCATTGTCTGGGAGCAATGGTAGGAGGCAGTAATGAGGCCTGCTGAATCCTCTCTTTCCAAAGGTGGAAAAAAATAACTAAGCAGATATCAGCAGGATCAAAATACACTATAACGAGAATAGAAACATCACTAGGATTGCTTGTCCAGCAGGTGCTAATGTAGGATCACTTCTGCTGACAGATACACCAGTGGTGGCTCTAAAATCCTGACAGCTCAGAGCTCTCCATGCAAGTGTCTTAATACAACCCATTTTTTTCAGCCAGCATGCAAATTTCTTCAAACTTTATTTCTCTGGCAATGTCTAAAATGCCAGTATTTACTGAGGCTCTGCTTTTTGGGAGAACTATAGGAACCCAGGGCTTACCACCAACAAAAGAATGGTGTCTTCCAACATTCAGCCTTTTCCCAGCAGTGGGTTATAGCATAGCTATCCATTGATTCAGTTCAATAATCATTTATATTTAAAGCAAAAATTTTATTCAATTTCTTAATTATTCTTTTAGTATAAATCTTCTTAAATACCATACTATTGAGCAGTAATTTGTTTTCCAGCTGGATGCAAGCTTTCTAAAACTCGAAACATTAATTAAGTTCAAAGGAGAATCATGAAACTATAGAAAGGCAGACTCAATGGTACTAATATCACTTCTGACAGATCTTGGTCTAATACATTCTTAAAGATATGAGGAATACAACATCCCTAGGCAACCTCTTTCTGTGCTTCTTGGCATTACCCTTGGAAAGGTTTTTCAGTGTCTGATCTGATTCTTTCTTCCTGCAATACAAGTTGCTTGTAAAGCATGGGCATAGAGAACAGATTGCGCCCTTCCTATTTGTAACAGCACTTTCTATACCTAATATATAATTTGGTGTGATTTTATGGGACTGTATGTTCACTGAGAACTGGTTATTTAACTTATTAGTTAAAATGATAGTCATCTGAAGTCACTGGGTAAAAAACAAATGAAGAACAAATGCACATTTGCTTGCAAACAAAGATAGCGAAGATAAAACTGAGAATCTACCAAATGTTTTCACTAGCTGGAATTCATTCAACATTTTGTTAGTTCTGGTCTTAAATGTGTTGTGAAGCTTACTTTTAAGGTCCTTCTCACAGGCTATGTCACTGGCAAGAAGTCCTCAATCTATGGATGGCATGCTGAAAAGAGTTCTCCAGCAGTTGTCTTATAGGGGAATATCACTAATGTGTTTCCCATTCCCTGTGCTGAAACCTCCAACACAGTGTTTTGCTTTCTCAATTGAAAGTATTCTCCTGTGATGGACTGGGAGAGTCCCAGTGAGAGAACAGGATGCTTGCGGCAGGTTTTGGAAGTGCTTCTTTCCAAGCGTCAGGCTTTTTCAAGCATTGTGGAAAATCCAAAGTTGTCTGGTAGGGGACTAGTTAAGACTAGTCAAACAGGATGTGGAGAACAGCATGAAAGTCTCTGGTCTAAGATTGTGTCTGCACTGTGTTACTCTGTGTGATACAGATTTATTCTTGCAATTCTTTTCATCACTGGGAAAAACACAGGGCAAAGAAAGAAGCAGCCAAAATGGAGCCAGAACTTTTCTTTGAGCAAATTGAGAAAAAATCGCCTTTGTATACACACAATTAATGTCAAATCCAAACTGTTTACATGAAATTGATGAAACCGGGGTACTATGAAAGGGTGGATTCCTGCTGTGGATCAGTCTAAATTCAGTTTAGGGGATTTTGGCTCAGGACTGTAAAGGTTAAATTACAGCATATAACACAGTATGTCTGCAAGGTTACTGCTGCTCAGAAAGGACAGCATGATGCATACAGACACTGTATATGTGAGAGAAAGAGAATTGCTGCCCTTGCCCTGGCCAGCTTTAAATACTCAGCAATGTTATAGCAAAGTAACTCAATACTCAGTAAAAGATGCTGGTGTTTAGGGTTTGCTGCTTGAGAAGTTTGTGCAGAGGGACAGTTTTTGTTGTCTGTGCAGTGCTCTGAATTACAAGATGTGTCATATAACACTTATCTTAGATAGTGTGGGGGCAGTCAGTGAATGGTAACTGTGTTCTTCTGAAACAACAAGAATGTCATGTAGCACTTTTGGAGAGATAAGAGAACGTTTGGACTGGGAAGGGTATGCAAAGGATACCAAAGTTCAGCAGCTAATTAGAGTGTTATCACTTGAAAAGTAACATAACTGAATGAATGAAGTCATGGCATCTAGGGGAAAAAGCTTGTCATTTGTTAAATTATATTGAGGTGTACATGAACCATACAATGGTGACATTCTCAGGAATGCAATGT
>JAWWMP010000116.1:80179808-80227506 GCA_035047865.1 Dendrocincla tyrannina | reverse complement strand
GCTACAAACCCCCTTTGAGCCGTTGCCTTCTTACACAGTTTCTTAGACAGAGTATCCCCCTACAGGACAATGCAACCCTTGGAGCAACGCCTTTCCTGTTTGCCTCCTGTGTTACCACTTAGTCCTTGATTTGATGATTTCAGCTGTAAATATTTTCTTACATTTGCTCTTTTCAACTTGTAATATTGAAGGCAACTGCCCTTGTCATCTGACCATTCCCTTTGTCTTCCTAGAGAGCTTCTCATCAAGGCTGTTTGCTGTGTGGCAGTATCAGGTTAGCTCTCTAGGGTCTGCTGACTGGTACAAATTATAGTTTACCCAGCAGACTGCAACAAGGCCTTTGTTACCCCCTACGGTTTAAAATACAGGTTTCTGCACAGCAGCTACCAGGCTATTGACACACGTAATTTTTTAATTGGCCTTTAAGAAACTTCCCACACATGTGCCAAAATGAGGAGTTTTCCATGTGGCAGAGTCAGGAAGGATTTTTTTCCCCTGCTTCCCTGCAACAGTTCAACTCCCAAGCCCCTGATTGCCTCCCCACCCAGCTTCCACCGAATTACACCCTTCACCGATGGGCATGTGGAGCCCCCAATGCTGTTGATGTGCCTTGTCTGCAAGCCCAGGGTTTCATGCTGACCTTTCGGCTGAGGAAGAATTTCCCTTCTAGACCACACTTACTGTGTTTTGAGAGTTTTCTACCTACCCCTGTGGCCTGGGGCATAATTTTTGTTCAGCAGGATCGCCTGAGCTTGTTAAACCTATGCTGGATCCCAACAACACAAGGAATTCTCATCCAGGAAGCACCAGGCCCTAGATGTCTTCTGCTGCTGATAACAAGATCAGCTTTTTAAGGTTGAAAAGTTTGCCTTAACTGAGAGCTTTGGGCATAGTATAAGATATTTGCATGAATCCTAGCAGCCTGCAGTATTTAGCAGGACAGGGTATATGACCCTCTAGCCCCTTCTGTCTTTAATTTCTAGGAAGCTATTATAGCGCCTTCCAAAAAGGCTCATGTCTGCCTGCCAGCACCACATTAACATGACTACTGCTTTGAAACAGAATAGCTGCAGCAGCTCAGGATCTGTAGTGTGTCCCCCGCTGCACTGCGTAGCTTTGCGCACGCCTATGTGCCATTAATGAATCATCACATGGGAAGGGTTCTCATTATTCCTTGCTTTTCCAGCCCTGGCATTTCTTGGCAAATGCATAGCCCAGGCCACAGCAGCTGTCTGTCTTGCTCTCCTGCCTTTAGATTGAAACCATTCTTTTGTTGTTGTTGTTTCGAAGTGCCTATTGAAGTGACAGGACAGAGAAGGATGGCTAAACCCAAGTCCCAATATCTTTATTTCACGACTACACTAATAGCCTCTAAGAATTTTTCTCTGCTGTACTTCAGATAAGAGCGGTGAGTCTATAAATTCATTAGCGAGTAATGGAGCAGCCTCACTTTATCTATGTCTTTTCACAGGACTAGGGTTTCATTCTGTGCCAGGAGTCATACATCACACTCAACATGTATGTCTCCAGAGCCAACTGAGAGAAAGTGCAGAAAAACTACTGTTAACAAGGGAGTAATTACATTCAGCATAAATTAATTATTGGTCACTCAGGACTGGTGGGAAAGGGCCACACAGACTGTATCTGACTGAGTTCCCACCTCTGAGGGAAGAAATATTTAAATATGAATCATAAGACAATACGAGGTGGGCCTTTTCTGGTCTACTGGTCTTTAACTGCACATACTTGCTAATATGACATGTGGCTTATTTGCTTTAACACTATAGGTACATTGTATTTTTTTAAGGCAAACATGAATGATAGTCAGTTGGGACAAGGGTCATTTCAGAGCAGACAGCGTCAGACCAGACCAAGGGAAGCCAGGAGGGACTTTAAAATGTAATTCAGCCAAAAGAACAGGACACGGATCAGCAAGCAAGTGATGGAAGGTGTTCGTGAGGAATTTAGATTATCACACACTGCAAATAAACCCTGAGAATCTGTAGGAGCCAGAGGCCAGGGAAACCTGGCTGGTAAGTAGAGAGGAGCCTTCCCACAGGGAAAAGAAGATGTGTGGTGCACGCCAGTCTCTTTGCCAAAAGTGTTAGTGCTAGCTCAGGAAAGTCTAGTTGTTCTTGAACCCTGAAATGACTAACTTGGAAAGGTGTAGGGGGGTGTAAAATAATGTTGGGCTAGTCTCCAGTAACCAACCAGGAGATTAAAACTGCTTGTTACATGTATAGCATTAAAAGTGTTTCCCATCCTGACAAAAATCAGGAAATTCAAAGTTAAAGAGAATCCACATAAACGGAAATTCTGGCTGTCATGGAAAATAAAAAGCAAGATGCAAGTGACAGATATACTGTCAACTGGGAATCTCAGCCTGGAATTTCCTGGCTTTTTCTTTTCATTGAACTGACTGCTCCTAAAACAATGCACAGTTAGACCGGAATTCATCCCTCCTCATTTCCATTATTAACAGATATTCATACATCTAAATAAACAGTCGCAGAGACACAGAATGCAAATTAGACTTTTTTTTTAACTGAATGCTTTTCAGCATTCACTTAGGGAACTAGGTAGGGAAAGTTATCCTATTTGTGAAGGCCTAGGTTTATTGAATCGTAATGACTCCAACACTCAGACCCACCAGCTATGTTTTCCCATAAAAAAGGAACCAACATCTGTCTTGCAAGCCTGATGCTTGAAAATTCACCTGTAATATGAAAAATAGTTTCTATGCTCAGCTCCACCCAGTTCTGGTTGCAGCACCCTGAATAGCAAGTTATTTTGCTATATGCTCGCCTTGGTTTGCTCAGAATTTTCATGTTAGACCTCAGAAACCTTTCTTTTAATGAAAATACTGGGGCCAGTGATCTGGTATTTTATAATAAAGGGGTGTTTTTTAAAAAATTCCCAACCACTGCTAATTGCCCAGACCACACTGGAGAAGACAGTGGAAAACTTTGTGTCTGTGGAGCTGGTTCATACACCCCTGCAAGTTCATAGGGAATTTCAAATTTCAAATTCACTTGCAGCTCTAACCTCTGAGGCTTGTTTAAGTTTAAAGATATAACTGGAAAAAAGAAAAATCCGGTTTATCCAGTGACTGCAATACACTGTACTGTCAATTTTTTACTACCTGCACCTCTGAAATTCTCCAAATCCCTTCAGTGCCAAAAAACACAGAGTGGGATTTTGCAGGTCCAGTTGGAAGCAAAACCCAGCAGTGGAGAAATCCTGCTAAACCCCAGCGGGCAAGGAATGGACACCTTGCATGTGGTTGGAGATGGTCCCACATGCCTGGACATGTGGCAGCAGATTGAAATCAGCTGGTGACACTGCCCTGCACCCCCAGACTGGCTGGGAGATGAGGTCCTTGCCCCAGGGCCAGGGCTGAAACCAAGGGCTTCGGCCTCAGGGGCAGCAGTGTCTGCTGGGGTTGGGGGGATGATGGAAGGCAGTGGACAGTAATAGCTTGAGCAATCTGATTTTAATCCATGGCTTGCATGCCTCCCCAACATTCAGATTCCTTTTATCACTTATTTCTCCTATAGGAGCCATTGTTATTTCCAGAAGAAATCCTGCACAGTGACTGATCTGCAGCATCTCCAGGAAAGTAAGTGTGGCAGCCTGAAGCTCAGCTGTCTTGCTCACAAAGAAGTGTGGTAGTGTCATAAAACCATTATGCAACACTAACCACAGCAGAGTCACTTGCACCTTTTTGTAAGGCAAAGGCTAGCCTTTAGCTACCCAGAAGAGGCCTTTTTTTATTGTGTAAGGAGGCTGCTTTAGGATCAAGCTAGATTTAAAAGAAGTTTAAAAAGAACATCCTGCAGCTCAAATAAAGTGAGCCTGCTGGCTTTCCCCAATGACTGGCACTAGAGCAGATTGTTCTGGAAGAAAGACATTCTCACAACCTCATGGCTTCAATTTCTCAAGCCAAAAAGTGGAGAGAAATCCCACAGTTATTAAAGCCAATAAATCAAGGCTTGAGAGATCTTATGCATGGAATCAGAGAGCGCTCGCATTTTTCTGCCCTCAAAGCTTTAAGGAAAGGGGTTTTTTTCTCCTTTACCTCATCCACCTTGGGTATCTTAAAAGTAGGAAAAGCACCCCTGGGACCTGGAGGGTTCTATGAGATGTAATTACGGACCCTACTTTTAAAGGTTTAAAAGTGCATCTTTATGGGCTCATGCAGTCCCAGTAACAGTAATAGTGGTTTATGTGTTTGATTGACATAAAACATACCTCGACATTAAACATTTACTCGACACACAGAAACACTGGACCGTGTTCGTGTTCTCTGCGTTGCCTTTGCACCCCTGGCCAGTGACCTCCCCACAGCCCTCCTGCACCCCTGGTGCTGGTGCTAATGCTGTGATAGACCCCTCTAAAGGCAATCATTGCCTCCTGCTCCCAAAAAAAGTGGAAACAAGCCATTCCCACACCCTCTGCTTTCACCTTCTCAGCTCAACAGAAAATGTGAATTTCCAGTGAAGCCACAGTGGTTTACAGGCCATCTTTATAGATGATGCTGAAATGCTGTTAAAGTAAATGAGATCTTCCTGCAGTTTCTCCTCTCACTTCTGTCCCCATGAGCTGCACTTTAATCACAGCAAATGTCAGCATCTACTGTTTTTAGTGGATCCTAAGTCTACCCATTCTTCTAAAAGAAAAAGTAGTGTTTTGCTTGTGGGAGCCATTACATCTAAGAAAACAGGAGATAACTTTCCACTGGACAATTTGTGACAGTTTTTTTAAAAAAAGAATTGGTCTGTATTTGTAGCAAAGCCCAAACTCCTTTTTAAAAGAGAGCACATGTTTTGGTTAGGCTTTGTTATACTTCTCTGTGCTTTTGGCCTTTTCTTAGATAGAAGTAAACTTCATGGAATATAGAAAGCTAAGGTCTGACTCATATCGAGTTATCATTTCATGCCCACCAGAAATACAAACCCAAAAAGCAAAGCAAACATACAGCTGAAAGGTACCATTTCAAATTTTTATTATCAGAATTTCATAACTAAAGGATGGTGGAGGGGAAAAAGTTCAAATCAAAAATTGCCAGTGGAAATTGGAAACAAACAGCAAATAATAAATCAGATTAGGAGTTAAAAAAAAAAAAAGGCAGTCTGCAGATAATTCACAAGTGAAAAAAGTTCATTACAAATGACTTGCCCTGCTGCAAATTTTTAGTAGCATGTGTGTACAGTACATCATAAAATTTCTACCCTTGACATATTTTAAAAGAACGTCATTACTGACTGGAACTTCAGTTGGCAGCTGGAAACTTGCCAGAAAGCAGACTGACTCTGTATCAGATGGGGGAACTTCAAAAATTTCAGGAGGCAGGCAGAGTTTAGAACTCCTCTTCCTCACGACAAGAGTTTCAGGAAAAAAAAGCCAAACAACAACCAACCTAAACAAAATACAGACAAAAACCCAACCAAACAAAAAAACCCAACCCAAAAAGTTCACACACACACACAAATTAAGGTCTGGATTGCACAAAATTTATTTATAAAAAAATCCTAAAGCCATGACTCAAAAGCACACATAAGTACAAGACTTAGTCATTAGAAATGGGAAAAATGCATCAACTTTTTTGGGGTTTTTTTGTTTGTTCATTTTTTAAATTTAGCTTCGACTTTTTTCAGCTTTACCTCAACTTCTTTCATCAAAAAGACTTAATTTTTATTTCATAGGTGGAGGGAGGTTACTGAAAAATTTCAGACCAAAGTGTCAAAACTGAAAAAAATATTCAAAAATCAAAGCAGGGAATCCCACCAGAAATGTCTATCAGCAAACTGTCTCGTGCTGCAGCTATCTAAGAAAAAGCAGGGGAGAAACTAGTTTGGTTTTGTACTGCTTTGATTTCCCTTATTTCTCTCCTCCTCTGTTTGTTTTCACTGTGGATTTGGGGGTGGAGGTGGTTTGGTGGGATTTTTTTACGTATCATCTCAACATATGGGTCTATGTATTGGCCTAAAGCAATTTCTTCTTGAAAGATTTATCAGCAATCATTTCCCGCGTTTCTCTGCATATAGCGTGCAAGAATGGTTTTGCTATACATCCAAAAATTTCTCTGTTCCTCCTTCTGTCTTGTTGCATTTTACTTTCCAGGTAGATAGTTTAATTAATACTTACTCTGCCACTCTTTTTGCTCTCTCCTCTCTATGCCAATATGAAGGCCTCTGGGCAAACTTTTCCTCTCCAGACTTTCTCGTCCTCTCCCTTGTGCTTTTCTTGCTGTAGCAAGGCTGACCAGAAGGGGTGAAAGCTGTCTGGACAATATCTTTCAAGCAGCCGAGAACTGTCTATCACAACTGCTCTCCGTTTACCGCAACCATGTGTGCATCTGCACAGTTTACAGTTGTGGGTTTTTGGAGGGGATTGTGGTATGGTTTTATAGGCTGCTCAAGATGTCCCTTTGGGTGTAAGTGCACCTATCTATACAGAACTGTATGTACATGCATCCCTAGGAAATGCTTGTGTGCTTTTTATTTACTGTTACATCTTGGAACCAAGCTTCCTTAAAAAAAAAGAAAACAAAAAACCAAAACCAGCCAAACAAACAAAAAAATCCCAAACACCCTGCACATCAATTTACAACTCTTTCATGCTATTTTTTTCCCTTTCCTGTTTTCTTTTTTCCCTCAAATGAATCTTCTATTATGCTGTTCCTTTTGACCCCTAACGTCAGATTTTTTTCCTTCTTCCCTTTCCACTCTCTTCTTACCTTATGTTCTCTTCCTCTGTTCTTTCTCTACTTTTCTTTTTCATCTCTGCCTTTACCTTACCCTCTAATTTGTCCTTTGCTTTCTTCAGTGCTCAGCCTTCTTGCTGTAGTTCCCTACATATCCATCTCCTCCCTGCAGTTCCTGAATCTACTCCTTTCCATCTAGCACCTGACTGCTGAGGTATACCCTCTTCACTGTTTGCTCCCTTCCTTGAGATTTTATGCCTATTGTGTATCTAGGTGCTCATGTTATCAGTAAAAACACACATTTTGGTAATGTTCTAGAACAGCAGCAGTGTGGTTTGGGCTCTGGATGTCTTTTTTGCTATTTCACAGTCCATGATGCAAAATATTGTTCCAAACCACTCACAACTTCTATGAAACTGTTTCTGTCTGGGATAGTGCAATAGTATTAACTATAAAAGACAGTAAAAAATTGTTAGGGACAAAATGATTGTTGAATGTTTCTGTAATGCTGATTTGCTTTTTGTTTTCTGCTGGAAAAATTGATGTATTGTTGGCTTCACTATTTGGAAATAATCATACAAGGAGCTTCATGAAAGTATTTCTGTTTGAAATGCTGCATTTCACTGATGTGAAGACATTCCACAGATGCATGCTGGTTTTGATAAATCTTGTTGATTTTCCATTATTCAGGATGGATCTTGTGGTCGTGCCCAGACAAGGACACTTATATAAGTATTTTCAAAATCTAATTTTTTAAAAGTTTTTTAAAAAAATATGCCTAGCATTTTGGCACATTTAATTTTTACAAATATGTACAAAGGTTTCATTTATATTCCAGAATAGGTGAGAATTTTTTTTGTAAGGACTTACTGCAAAAAAAAAATCTAAGTCCAGTAGCAAAGCTAACTGAGCATACATACTCATGATATTGCTTCTTGGCTGTACCAAGCCAGAGGCACTAACTCTTCAGGAAAAATTCAATATGCTGTTCCTAGGAACATGCATTAAGGTCTAAGGAAATCACCTACAAACACTCTCCATTGGAAAGTCTGTCAAGGACTTGTAAACTGATGATCAGGCAGTTTCTTAATGTGGTTTCTGGTTACTAGTTTACCTTTGATTTTAGTACACATAAGGTAATATCAGTTCAATTAATCCCTTGGAAACAGTTACTCACCAGGAAAGTCAGTCTTGGTGCAGGCAGATTCGTTCTGATCCTCTTGGCAGAGCAGAGGGAATGCCTCAGAGCAGCGAAGAGCACAGCTTTGGCTTGCTGCAGCCCAAACACCCAAAGCTCTTCCACCCCAAGAGAAACTTGAATGACCCCAAGAGGCCGGTAACTTCAGGAAGAGCAGTGCAACTATTCAAAATGAGAATTTAGCTCCAAGAAGCTGATTCTGCAAACACTTTAGCACATGTACAGCTTTCCTTTACAAGAAACCTCAAAGAGAGCCAGCAAGTGTTGCTTCATGCAAGTCAAGTCAGTCATATGGCAAAGTGTTTACAGGATTTGGATCTAAAATTTGAAATAATTTCAGGACCCTTAAAAGCAGGAACTAGATAATCATAAAACACCACCAGCCCCCCCCGCCCCCGCTTTTTTTTTTTCTATCAGGAAAAAAGTGTATAATGATGTCATGCTGCAGTTGAATCCACACACAGAAGAGTTTGCTTTCTCTTCCAGCAGTGTTTGAAGTTGGGGAATGCCCTACAGCCCTGGGGTGCAGGACAGCCATAGGCTCACACATGGCCACTGTCCCCTTCCCTGGAAGCCCCCTGTTCATTCCCAGAAGTTCACAAAACAAAGTCAGGCAGGATCAGATTTTAATAAGACAAGCTGAGGAATGGAGAGTTTGGCTCATGAAGAGGGATGGTAAGAGTCTGAACTGTTTGGGCCAGCCAAAAAGATGGAGGGTATGGGAGGATAGAGCTGATGCCTGTTGATCAGCAAAGGGAAAGGATAATGATCATGGGGACCGCAAGGGCAGTAATGCTGGGCTGGGCTGCCACACTGGCCAGGCAAAATGACACAGAGTGAGCAGAAATGTGGCCAGCAACTGTTTTATTTCATTTACAGCAGTTTCAAAGGGCCTAATAAGGTTGCCTACATGCATGTATCCCACACAAGGCAGCTCTCCCTAGATAATTGTAAAGGTCAAAGTAAACTTTATGGCAATTAACTTTTCTCTGTTTTGTTTTGCACCAAAATTAGGAAGCATTTTGACACTTTTGATATTTCATCTGCTCGATGGCAGTAAACCAGGAGAGGCAGGTGAGCTTTCAGATGGCTCACCCCAGAAGGTGTACTTTTTTCTGCTTGCTTTAGGATACAACGACTTTTTAAAGCTCTCCTGAGACAATTTACTTCTGCCTTGACTTCATGTGCATGTTTCATCATCTGAGGCCTCGTTTCATACATACGTTTATAATATGGGTTTCATTTCAATAAGCTGGGAAAGTAATAAATTTAAAGCTGACTAACAGTTGTTTTATGTGGCTGCCAACCTGCCAAGTAGCATTCTTAATTATTGCCAGGAAACTAAGTGTTTTGCAGCCATGTGTTTTACATTTGAGTGTAGTATGTCTTGTCAGCCCTCTCCACTGGACTGACGGATAGGCCAGTAATTTTTGTATGCAGAGAGGCCTGCAATGGTGGGTGGTTTCTTTGTCATCAACAACAGCATGATGGACGGGAATACCCCAAGTGGTCCCCCTCTCCCAAAACAAGCTGTTGCAGAAAAGCTGGAGGGAAGGGGTTAAACCTGAGCCCAGAACTGTAGTATTTTTTCTATTTAAGACTGTAGGGCAACTCCTTATTAAAGTTGTCAGCAAAGAAAAAGCATAAACATATTACAGATTATATATGTTAGAATAAGATGGATGACTGTTTTGTTCCTTCTGTGCAGGACAGAGTGAGATGCTGCAACAAGCAGACTCCCCTTCTCTTTCCCCCAGACAAAATTCATTATTTTTGCACCAAAACAAGCAATCGTTGCGGGGCTTGTTTTCTGCAGTCTGCGTTTAGGCTCCAAGATGTTGGCCCACACTTTGGAAATTAGCCAGCAAAAGGAAGACAGAAAATGAATACTAAAAAAAGAAACACTGACCCAAACAGTCTTGTTGCATGTATTCTCCTCTCCAGAACACTTTGAAATCTTAAGAGAAACTTCACAGAGTAAGTAAAGTGTGCCTCCAGTCCCTTAATTTGCAGAACCAACACTTGTTTTTGTTGATTGTCATCATTGACCCCAGAAAGGTTATAAAGGTTGTTTGTTTTTGGTTTCATTTGGTTTTTTGCTGTTAACGTAAGTCTTGAGCAATTTCTTAAAAATGGGATAAACATAAGCACACTGCTAAGAAGCAAATTTTTGTGTTCAGTTAATTTTTTTTCTTTTAATAAATTACATGTGTGAGACAAATCCCAATTAAAGAAAGGTTCATCTCATGAGTATCTTGGGCAATGCTGCAGGATATTGCTCTCCCTGCACACACATAACCTAATTTTAGAATGGTTCCCATTTTTTTTCTGGTGTTGCAGAAAATCATAATAGTGTTTACTGCTTTTTTTTCTCTTCAAGTAATTCTGTTGTTTTGTTAGGGATGGATTAATTAGTGAATCATTATTCCCACTTAGGCATGTGAAAATCTGGAGTGTGCTTTTATCCATTTCCCAAGAGTATGCACTGGCACTGTAGCAGAGGATGTGGAAGAAGTGTTTTTCAAAGTAGCAGATGTAGCAGCTTTTGGGAGCATCTGTACTGGTGTGGTTTGCTGAGGGATTCCCACTAAAAATTTCCCCTTTAGTCAGTCAGTCCCTGTATGTTTCTCACAGGTGAGGCCTATCTTTTGGAAAAAAAAAAAACCCTCTAAGGAAAATTATCATTAAAAGTCATTTCTATGGATTATTGCAATTTCTAACTTGTTGTCTGTTTCTTCTCAAATAAATCAATTTCTTCTGAAGTTTCACATGCCAGTTCCTGTCCCAGGGCAACATTTTTCCAAGGAGATTGCGTGTAGGGTCAGATGCTGAACGTAAATGGCATAAAATTCTCCTCCCACTAAGGTCAATAGCAAATTCCCACTGACTTTAGTCAGGTCAAATATATTGACAGTTTACCCTGACATTCCTTAAAGAGCCTGAGATCCATATTTTTGAGGTCTATCAGCATTCCAAATATGGACTTAGCCTACTCATCCCAGATTTGCTCAGGGTACTTGGCAGAGAGACTCTCTGCAGAAGGGCAGACACCAGTGCACACTGGATGGCAGTGAAGGGTGACCAGAGGCTGAAGTGATGAGGTTGTTGGTAGTCAGAGGCAGCCTCACATGGGATCCAATTAGCATGGCCTGTGCAAAGAGGAAAATAGCCTCCTTCTTTCTTCTGATCAGTACGATGCAGTCTGAGTTTGTTTTTCTGTGCTGACCTAGCTCTGCTACTATTTATGTCACAAAATAGCCAAACCTGAGACTGTGTGAAAATGTCTCCTTAAGCTTTCAAAACTGGCACACAGGTCTTTGTATCACTATTTGCCCTCCACTTCAGGGCCATCTACAAGGAAGTGCTGGCTGTGACTGCTATAGGGCTGGCCACCACAGGTGAGCTGCTTCCAGGGTGTGAGGTTGTCTTATTCACTAAGCCAAAGGCAAAGCAGGTACGATTGGACATTAAACCAGAGGACACTGGCCATGCTCTGAAGGAATGGCCTAAGGTTGAGTCTGGAAACTGTAATAAACCAGCTCTGTGTTACCCAAAGTCATTTTAATGTGCTCTGAATGACCAAGTCACAGGAGATGCTGCTGGCATCCTGCTTTCTCCTCTCTTCTTTTTAGGGAGTATCCCTCAGTGAGTTCATGGCACATCAAGGCATCTCAAGGAGGAAGATTGAAGACAGACCCTATCTTGCTGCCTGCTGTCTGAAGATAAACCAGGTGCCCCAGTGGCCACCACAGAGCACAGACTGTTTGCAGGAAGCAGAGGGATTGAGTTCTTCCTTAAGCAGCAATTATTTTGGTATTTCAGAGTTACCCCAGCTTATGACAAAGCAAACAGAAAAGCCATATCCAGTTGTATAAAAAAAGGAGTATCTAAAATTATTCCCATGTGTGACGTGCCGCTGCATGACACTAAGTGCAGCAGCCAAACCAGTAACAGTTAAATCCTGCAGATCTCCATAAAAATGCACAGTACACAAATACACAGTAAATGAAATGACTGAATTAGAAGCAGAGATAAGTGAAGGACAACACTTTGCTGCTCAGTGTTCAATATCATTGCCAAAGTGCTGAGGCATTTTGCCACTTTCAGATTAAGGGGATTTTTGCATTTAGTAAAAATTTTGGCAACTGCTGACTAACTTCTGCCTTGCTGCATCACTAACAGCCCAGGCTCTTCACTTTAGTTGTATGTCCCCTGGCTAACTTCCCAATGAAATGTAGACATTCATTTGTTTTTAAAGTTTCATTTTTACAACTTCTGCTTATAGAGAAATCCCTCTGGCCTCAGTAGTGTGTAGGCGAAATTCACTGACAGTGAAATCTCCTGATGACCTGTTTGTTTACCAAGGCTTTATAACTACAATGGGCAGAGCGGGCTGGCAGGAGCACACCCCAGCACCCTGAGCTCAGTTCTGCTCCTCTGTCCCACCAAGGACTGTAGAAAAAGGAGAACAGAAATTAATAAAATGCTTTATTATACTTCAAGTTATTCCAGATTGAGCTGTCAAATATGTTAACAAAAGAGCTAATTGATATATTATCACCTTTGTTTTGTTTTGTTTTGTTTTGTTTTGTTTTGTTTTTCTGGTTTTTGGTTTTTTTTTTAACCTGAGAAAAAATAACATGTTGATGGTGAAAACAAAGTTTCCCATACTCTTCTTTCATCATCTGAGCCTATGGTTTTCTCTAAGATGAATAGATCTTAGAGGAACCTTCTCTTGAGGGATAGACAGAGGCATCCAGATTAGATGTCATGGCTGGAGGGAACATAAGCCAGTGAGGATACTGACATTGCAAGTGGGAGCTGTCCCTGAGTACCACCACACTTCACCGGTCCAGATCTCCCCACGGAGGACATAATGTACCATATAGTAAAAGCAAATGTAGGTGTACCACACAAATGCATCTATAAGGAACCAGGATGCCCCTTTGAAGGAGTTATTTCTTTCTCATGGTTCTCCCATTAATTTCACCATTGCTGTGTGATTCAGTTATGGGTGTGAATTCTCTCAAGTGTAAGTAAAGATTAATTCCAAAACTGTGCCTCCATCTGGCACTGACTTCTCCTTTGCATTGACCAGAGACTGGACCACGTAACCATGTCCAAGCTGTCTTGTAACCTTATCTTTCCTCCCACCCTTTGAAAATAGCAACAGAAGAGGTGAAAGGCTTCAAAACCAACACAGAAAAAAGCAGGAGGGGATATTTGAAGAAGGAACCTGCTCCCCTGTGGAGACAGGGAACTGACGTGCCTGTGATGTGGCTTTCAACATGTCAATGCCACAGGAGCACTGGACAGATCTGCCACTCTGCAGTCCTCATGTAGCAAAGGCAAACTTACTTTTTTAACTTACTTTTTTAATAGACAACATATTGGAAATATAGCCCGGATTAAATCTCTCTGTTCTTGTTCCTTTTTCCTTCCCCTCTGGCTACCTTGTGATCAGTTTGGCAAATCTTAAGGATTACAGATGTGGTCCTAGCATAAACAAAAATATGGCATGTTAGCTGTGCAGGCTGCTTTGAAGATAAAGACTGACTTTAAATTCCACAATCCTGAGGGCTCTTGTCGCCTTGAAATCTGATTTCAAAGCTCAACACCACTGAAATGTCTTGTTGAGAGTGATGACAGCAGGCAGTGAAGTGTACACTGTATTGTCACCACCTGTGATTGGTGGCAAAGTGCATACTTTGGCTACCACATACTGACTCCCTAGCTGTGGGCTGCCTGTAATAATGCAAACAATAACTGCTGGCTAATTTCAGTCCTGTAAGTGTGGTGATGAAGTATTGCATAAACTCAGAAACCATGAGAGTTAAGTGGAAGGAGTCTGTTTTCACTGTTTTCAAGGGGCACAGGGAATCTTTACTGTGTCAGTCTGTGGGATACAGAAAGAGGTGCACACATTCATCCAATAATGAAAAGACATCAACTAAGGAAAGACCAAGAGGCTATGAGGCTGTAAACACTGACAGTTTGCTCAGGGAGGAGCTGCATCTGTGAGAATAACTCCAGGACCCTGCCATTGGACTACACAGTACTCTGCAGGGCACCAAACAGGAACAAGAGTCACACAACAAAAGTGTTCCTGGCTGGGAGCCCAGCCCTGTTGCCTGGACATTCCCATTGGACAAATTTCGCTTACTCTGCAAAGCATCATACCTTGGATGGAAATAGGTAATGGGGGGCCAGGCGGGTCCAGAGGTACTCGAGGCTTATTTTGCTTCTGTACCTCCTCTACTCACTTATTGAGGAGCAGTGGAGATGGCCATGGGAAGGAAGGCACTCGGCAGCACGGGGTCTGTGAGGATGTATCTGAGTCTATGCTGCCACCATCTCAGCACCATAATTCCCATCATGCCTGGGGACCAGGGCTGCCTGGGAAACTGGGGTGTTCACATGGCCAGTAATGGTGAATTGACTGTCTGATAGTGGAACCGTGGAGTTTTCCTACTGATTTCAATGAAATGGGATTTTGCCCATTCACTTACTTCTGTGTAAATGAGTATTAATAGCACAAAAGTTTATGTGATCTTTAGTTGACAAATTCCTTAGAGGTTTCCCGAATGCTTCTGGGAAGACAGGACAAGTGTCTTTTGACTGAGTTTTAGGAGAAAATCCAAGAGTAATGCAGAAGACCTTCAGCTGGGAAAGCAGGCAGATAACCAGGCGAGGCTATCACTATTGTCAAGACCAGGACAATAAGGTGCTGGGAGTGACACAATGAGTCTAATGGATATCAGCCCACTGGGTAATGATAGCTGACCTCTTGCTGATGAAATGAACTTGAACTCTTATTTGTCATCAAGAGAATGCAAGATATCTGGCCTAAATGGGGCAGCACTCACAACATAGTTACCTAACTAAATATTTTTTGTCCAAGATTAAGAGAGTTACTGCTCCTTAGGACTCATTAGCTCTATCTATGGCACCAATGGAAATGTTACACCTCTTCCATGTTTATTCTTCTTCTAGATACAAAAGCTACAAAATGAAAACACATATTCAGTAACTCCAGTAAAGCCCATAGTGAATTGGAAAGTGTGTATTTATCAAAATCTTGAGAAAGTTATTCAGCACTGCTTTTGATTACAAATGCAATGATTTTATTTATTCCCTACTAATACAATTAATGCATTGGGTGATTTATAGCAGCCAAAACTTGAGAAACAAAGAGTTTACCCTCTACACAGGTAGGGAAAAGGTGAAGGAAGAAATGTGAAATATCACAAAGTGTATGCACTGTTTTCCAGTGTTCTTGCTCTTGCCCTAAGTATTCAATACTGCAGAGGGTTAGAAGGGGTTGATAGAGTCCTCATGCGACTGGAGGTTATTTGGGCCAAGGAAGAGGAGGGTTGTGAACAAAAAGAAGCATACAACTGATGTATCACATTCTGTAGTATTAGAGTACTGACTAGGGTCAAGGAGTGAGGGAAAACAGAGCAGTGGCAGGGAATTTGGGGAATCTACAGGTAAAATCCTCTAAATTTGCTCTCTAAATCTATTACTGATGGCCAAAAGCCTTATGAGACGTACATAGTGTGGTAAAATAATCCTGAAGGTTAAAGAATGAGAGAGCTGATCAAAAAAATAATTTAAGCTGGGAGCCATGTAGAAGAAAAATATTTCAACTCAGCTAAAAGGTCAGGAGAAAGATTTTGCCATGTTGGGAATGGTGGTCCAAACAAACACTAACCGATCCTTAGAGCATGACTCAGGGAAGCATGTCTCATCTAATGTGAATAGAAGTGGCCAGGTGCTCTGTTTTCATCGTGGTGAACTATTCAGTAGACAAGAGTAAATCCTGATGATTCCAGATACTTCCTTTTTATCAAGCAAAGCCAAACATCAATGGCTTCTATTTGCTATCAATTTCAAGGAAAAAATGCTTGATGTGAAAGTGGAACACTCTATTCTCTTAATCTGCTAGGCAGATTGTGAAGGTCTGCCAACAGGAATCTTGCACTTCTGCACTACCTTCACTCTGCTACAAAGAATTCTGACAAGTGTGTGCTGGTAAAGTGTTTAACTTTTTGCACAAGCACAGAAGGTTGTTTTTGTCCTATTGACTCTGGCGTTACTTGCACAGGTGTATGTCTCTCTCACCTTATAAACTATATCAACTAAGATAATGAAGAAAATAATCAGAAAGCAAAAATCATTATCCTCCCCCAAATACAATACTTAAAAGTGTAACATGTGTGAAAATAGTTTCCTAATAATAATAATAATAATAATATTGAAAGTGGCTTGAGAACAACCTTGAAGTTAATTAACTACTTTATTACTTTTAACTGAATTATATAAATTATTCAATTCTACAATAAGCAGTTAGACAGAAAAACTTCAATTGTTTATAAAATGCCAAAGGTTGTGACCGTGGTCAGCTGTCTGCAATGAACTTCTCCAGGGTCAATCAGAAAGTCCCTGCCAGGACAGGAAATGTTACACCAGTTTCCCTAGTGCTCAGGTTGTATTATATATCCCAAACTATTTTTCCTGTGAGAAAAAGCTGACATCTTCTCTAAAGAATCTGTTCAATTTTACTTTTCTTTGCAACCTGAGATTTCATTATGTTTACTTTCCTTCATATATTCTTATCTTCCTCTAATAACTAGTACAAATCTGGAAGGAAAAACAATTTTCCAGTCTCAGGGGTTTGAAACAGCAGAGTAGCTTTCTTAAATCCTAATCTGTGACTGGTAATTATGGCCATTTCAAGGTTCCCTAGGAGAATTATTGTCTTCTGAAATATTTTGAATAGCTAGCTGTCCACAACTTTTCCTTCCCTCAAAAATGGATATATTATCATTTTAATGTCTACTGCTGCTGCTACTGGGAGCAATAAACCTAAGTTCATGTTCTCCCACGGCATATGAATCAATAAGAAAGAAATAATACTAAAATATGTGCTGGAATTCTTTTACATGACAATCTGAGAATAAAGGTGGTGAACAAACACTGAAAAATCCAGACTGACCCAACAGCAAAGATGGAGTTCCTCTCACCCCACATTAGTCATTTTAGTCAGAGCAGTCACCTAGACACGTTGTGAAGAGAAAGGGAAATGCATCTCCAGAGGCACTTTATATCTTAAGGTAGGGACAAAACACCCACAGGAGTACTTGCACCTCTGTTGAGGGACTTCTATTTAAGCATCTCCCGTTTGCTGTGTTAGCCTGCCTCATACAGCATTGCTTTTTTGTTCACTTCTTTTTAAGGAGAAAGAGGTCTCAGAAGCACATGGGAGTGCTGAGGGGGCAGTTTCACTTTGCCACAGAATGCAGACTATGGCTCAGTTATGCATTTTGGTCCCTTGCCTGAGTCAGAGCACCTTTGTCTTTGCTTGCTGCTGCAGCATTTGCATCTCTCCAGTCAGTAGATCTTAATGCCCTATCAGTAAATACAGGTCTTCGAATTGAATGTAAACATTCTGGAATTCAAGGAACAGAAGTCATTTTCCACACATCACACTTAGTCTTCTACCAGGTAATAGACTAGCACTAAATGAAATGTGACTTATGCAAACACTGTGGAAAGGGTAGGAATAAAAGTGACATACAGGCTTAGGTCAACTCACGTGAGAAAAAATTCAGCTCTCTAATTTATCAATGCATCACTTAGACATACAGTAAGCTCGATTACTTGCACCCTTGATGAGCTTTCTGAACTGAACATAAAACTGTGGGAAAGAGGCACCACAAAACTGTGGCATAAATAACAGGCGGATTTGGTATTATCTGTTCAAAGATGACAAGTGAGAAAAGGTAGCAAGGGGAATTAACCATATATGGGGATATGAGTGTTGTGCAAAAATAAGTCATTTTTGTCCTTTTGAAATCGTCTTTTGTCTGGGAAATGTTTCAAATTGGTGTGGCATATACAAATACTATCAAAAAATGTGGTTTAAACATTTCTGTTTCTATAGAGGAGATTCCTTTCAGAAGAATCATGGCACTTTATACTTTAGAAGTAGAACTTTCTTCAGCAAACTGATTTCTGCAACTCTTTTCGAATTTAAACTGATACTATCGTTTGACTAGCATGGAGAGGAAATACTACATTTAGAAGGGGAAAAGATCAGTCTTTCAAGGATTTGTCCTCAGATACGTTAAATTCCAAGTATACTCCACCAGGAAGAAAAGTTTCATTTTGGTGAAGGTTTCTGAGATTCAAATATTTGGTGGATTTTTTGTGTGTTTGTGTTTTGGTTTTTTGTGTGGGTTTTTTTTTTGGTTGGTTGTTTTTTCTTTCTGTAAATAATATTTTCTGAAAGAGAAATATTTTTCATTTACATCAACATCTTAATTGTAACTCTGTAGCTTAAAAATAAAGTACTTGTCCTACACCCAAATAGCAAAGTGTTAGCAAATTTGCTTATGCATATAAACATGTTGATGGCTTTTTTACAAATACAACCCCTGACTGTACTTTAGAAATTCAGTTTCAAATAGAAAAAGTAAAGTCGACCTCAGAGCATTAAATTTGTCATGTCCTATATTGACATAAATTGCTGATAATTTCACCTACAGGTCAGTTAGGGGGAGGGGGAAGACTCATAACAAAATTGTAAATGCTTAAAGGTTGTGCTTTTTGTCAGAAAACATTGTTGAGTCTGCCAGCGGATAAGCTTTGCATTACTCAGAAAGTGATAAATGCTCGCCAATGAGTGAACAGATAATTTTTGAAGTTGTTCTTCTGTCATTAAGGGGTTTATAACATTGATAAACTCATAGTTTTTAGACATTTGAGGAAAGTTTCATAATCTGAAGAAATATTATCACTGGCTGCTAAAAATTCCATTGGTCATACATTTGTCTGGCTATGTGAACCTTTCCATCTGTAACAACAAAAAATAAGAGCTGCATAGATGTATATGGACTTGTATTTATATGTTATGCATGTACACATACATTATTATATGTACAACTCTACCTAGATGTATGTATGTGTGTTTGCATACCATAATAATATTTATTTCTTCTTTCTCTAAATCATTTTCATATTCATACAATTCTACTTCAACTAAAGACCTTCTGTGCTATGAAGTTAGTATGGAAAAGGAATTTTAAATTAGATAAAATTGGCTTGATAGCGCATATGTTCAGCAAAGAGAAATATTTTTCCTTCATGATGATGCACTGTCATTGCCCAGAACAGTATTTAGTAAAAAGCATTGGTTTAAACAAGTTTTAATTTCGGTTTTCATTCAGAAAACAATTGTTTTATTACTGGGGTACCATTAAAGGAAACTAGTCAGTGGGGAATTGCTAAGGCTAAAGTCTTCACTTTATCATTTTGATTTTAAAATTAAAGCTGGTTTGTTTAGAGTCACATTCTCCCAAAAAGCTACTAGTAACCAGTCTTAAATTTAGGTGAATGGAAGGACATTCCAGAGGCTTTCAAAGATACCTATCTATTTGTATTGATCACTTGTGAGCATTGAAACACTTAAAATTGAGACACCAATTGGAAGAGTTAGAATGGATCTCAGCTCAGGGAAGGATGTTGAAAAGATTGACAAAATACAGTATCTTCCATCCACTGCTCAATAACATCAGATACTAGCCTGTTTTGCAATGAAATAATACCCTGTATATGTGATTTTACAGTTAACTAAAAAAAAATTAAATATTTCTTTTATTTAATACTACTTCTGCTATGGAAATGAATTTGTTTGATATTCCAAGGTACAGGAAGGGGCAGCATTACATAGTTAAAAGCTGAAACACACACCAGTGTTAAACATTTCAAGTAAACATACACAAGTAAATGTACAAATGTTTCAGTATTAGATTCATATTTTACAAAAGCAAGCTGAAAGAACTTTACAGGAGCATTTTGGAAAAAATAAATGGTGTTAGATTAGAAATGAGCATGTAACTTCTTGTGTATCTGACACAAGCATTTTCAGATAATTTATGCCTTTATTTGCCATTACCACCATCCTTTATATTAATTTCCAATAAAACATCAAGACACAGAACAGACAGATCTAGTGTTATGTATACCCTTGATCTAAATGTATTTCACAATTTCTACAGATATTTCATGTTATCAGTGATGAGAGTTTTGCTTGGTAGAAGAATATTTGACTGAGATGCATTTATCAGGATTCACTTCGGCAAAGTGGAATAGATGGCCTATTTGTACCCACGTGCATGGCAGGAGTTATAAGCACTAGACCACAGACTGTGCCTTCTCAGCTAGAAGATGAGTGATCCAGAGTGATCCCCTGAGATACAGCCAATGGTTTTCAACATGCCTGAGAGGTCGAGACACAAGCTGAGTACCTGGGGAGTTTGGAGGGGTAGATCAGAGGGGATATGACAGCAACTTCCTACAGTCCCTTTGCTTCATTGTGGAGGTGAGGACCTGGCTTTGCAGCTAAAAGGCAGATCAACCTGATGACACTGGCCTCAGGAGAGCTTCAGAACTTGGGATGGTACAGTCTTAAAGTTGGCCTGGTAACACAACATCCTTATTAGAGATTCTCTCCAACTGCTCATGGTCTGCATGTAATGCCAAGGACATGGTTTGATAGCCCAGGGTAAAACATGTAAATTGCTAAATGTTACTTACTAATTTCACATTATTGGCTAGGAGATTTGAATAAATTTCAATATTTAATGTTGTAGTCAAGGATTTTTTTAAAATAATTTAAAGTAACTACTGACTGGTACTTGTATACTTCTCCTAAGATAATGTTGGAGGTGTGAAGGGACATGCAACTTACAATTACTGAATAGAAACTTCCGTTCCCAGCAGGAAAATCCTCTTCCTTATATACAGTATGTGTGAGAGAAAGAGCAGCAGAGATACCTAAATTGCAGTACACGCATATAGCAAAGAATATCATTTATTTTGCTACTTAGAGTCTGCTTTTATCTACAGTAAGAACTTAAGTATGATTGTCATAAACTTTGCTAAACAAACACAGCTTCACAAATTTACATATAAAAGAACTCATGGCTCATGTAAGTTTATAGAAAGCTTTTACACCACCTTTCCTCCCATTTGCCATGTTCATCACTAGTTTCACACATATCAAAATTAATGAAGTTTTCTTATCCTGCGATGGATGTTTAATTGCATGGGTTTAATTGTTCTGCTTCATGAACCGGTGTGTTATTTGACTCTCATATAGGCTGCCACTCCAGGGGAAAAAGGAAAAAAAAAAAAGCCCAGTTGTTCTGCTGTTTATTTTTGAGGAATGTCTTTTCTAACTCGGCACCACCAGAAAGATTGCTGTTATCAGTGCTCAAATACCAGTCACTCCCTTATGAAGCAAGAAAAGATACACCGAGCGGTCCCAGGGACTAAGGAAACTTTGGCATTTCATCAGTTTCAGGGCTAGAATTTCACTGTCAAGCTCACTATCTGCTGGGCCCTCATAGATAAACAGTAGATAGGAGCTCACAACACATTCCTTTCATGTTCACTAATTTCAGAAAGAGACTCTGCAGTTTAACACCAGCACATCCCTTGAAGTCCTATCTCTCTGCTTGTATCTTTGGCAGCCATGTAGTAATTAGTAAAACAGAGCAAAGATATTTTACACCACTCTGTCCACTTGGCTCTGCCAATATGAACAAATGCTGCAAGTTTTGGCTGGGAATGGCATCTCACACTCTGTGCTTGGGTTATAAATCCCTATTTAAATATGAAATTCTTTAAAATTAGTTAGGATCTAAACTATAACTTCAAACGATAAAGGACTCTTGCTATGGTAATTTATAGCTTTAGGAGCTAAGTAAGTTTATCTCATCTGTATTTAATGGAAGTTTAAGACAACATATTAAAAATTAAATCAAGATAAATAGAATCATGTTATCAGTGCCTCATCTTACTGGAATTAAATAAGATATTGTGCAAAAGTAAAGCTCCCATTTATAGCTAATATGGGAGGGGTTTTTCTTTAAAAAAATATTTATCCTTTTTTCTTGTTAATCTTCATAAAGCATTCTCTCCTTCTGGAATAGATTTTGCCACCCTCACTCAGAGTAACAAACATGTCACAAATGGTCTCACTGTTTGCAGTTGAACCATGTCTGAAATAAAGTGCTGCTCAATAAGAGCAGAATGACAGTCCAGGAACAACCTACATCTTCATTTTCAATAAGATATTGGAGGTATTATATATACACAAATTGCATAGGTATTGTAACACAACTCTTACATTGAACAGATGCTTGTGCCTTTAAAAGTATTGTTTCACTTCAGTGGCTGAGAATTTGTACGTTACTAAGCTGGAAAGCGCTTCTGCTTTGTGAATGAGTGAAACAAATGCTGTTGCAAGTTTGTATTTCTTGAGCATCTTCCACAGGATGGAAGATTCTAAGGATCGAATCCAAGCCTTAAATAAATAGCTTCTGTTTTCCCTGATGATTTTGGCCTGAATTATGAATGAGTCAATGGTAATCCTTGAGGCATATTGAAGTAATGAAAGGGTTATAATTGGAAAAATGGATTAACTTCCACCAAATATTTAATTTGTGATATCATATTAATTGGTGCATCATCCTGAAATTTCATGGCAAATCTACCCATGATGCAGATCTGAAAAGAGGGAAATAAAAGTGAAGTGTGAAAAAATCTCCGAAGTTACTATAAAGGAAACCTGAAGAAGGGCATTAGAGGAGGCTTAACGCTATTTTAAACTTGCTTTTATGCAAATTCAGTAAAAGTAGATGCAGATATCTTCTGCTGGAGGAAAGCCGGATTTTGCCTAGGCTATATTGGCTTTCATTAGTGTAAAATGTTAGAGAACTTAAGAACCCCTTTGCTACTGAAATCCAAGTCATTATGGGCTACTTGCTACTGCCACTTACACCAGCCTAAAAGTTGCAGGGCTACTTTGTCACGCTGAAATTTCTGAAGTGAGAGATAAGGGTACTGTGGAGCCATTTCTTTCTAGGTCATCTGGAAGAGCATTCCCCTGGCAAGGTGCCAGTTCCAAGGTCTTGTCACACCTCTGACTTCTCTGTGTAAATAGCGCAGGAATCTGCGTGCTTCCCTTTTTTTCTGTGGGATGGGAGGGCAGCAGTATTTACTGGTGTAAATGAGGAGATGGATGAAGTTTGGTGGCAGCCTGAGTCACTCTGGCCAGTGTTCATCTAAAAATGCTTAACAATCTTGTACCAAACACCCTGTATTAGAAAAAAGAAAAAACCCCAACCCTCAACCAGCAGATAATTCTTTCAGCTCCTTCTGATGACTCTAGTCTATAATGGATTGCTCTTTTTAAAGTATTACAAATCAAGTCACAAGTCTGCAGTGACAATTCCTTTTTCTTCTCTGATGCAGTCCATTTGAGCAAGGGACTGTACATTCAGGTCTTCAGGAAAACCTTCTAAATTGAAAACCCAAAATGAGACTCATACATCTACTACTCATACATACAACTACTTCATACATCACCTTGCCCCTCACTACCATTAGGCAGAAGGTAAGGAGTCACCTACAGTGAATGAGTTTGCCATGATTTTGCTGTCTTTCGTGTGCTGTCTGTTTTAATGCAGGGCTTAAAACTGGACAATAAACCTCGCTGTTGAAATTTACAAACACTGTTCCCAATCTGATTTGAGTCATTAGAAGTCTTTAACCATCCTCTTCACCTAACCCTCTCCACAGGAGTAAAAGGAGATATTGCTCAGGAAGGCATCATGCATTTTCTTCTGCCTGCTCTGAACATGACACTGCTGGTGGTCTGGTAGGATAAATGCAGAACACTTTTCATATTAAGTCACAGACTGTGAGGGTCTGATCAAGCTGCTTGTGACATGTAAAGGATCCCCTCTTGAGTCAGATGATGAATTACAGCCTCTCCAGAAACTTGCTCATCTGAGGAAAAATAATGAAAGCCTTTTACAGTAGATAGCAAATAAATGTTCTTTTCATGCTGTTACTACAAGCTGGTCAACCTCATTATCCAGATCAGTAATGAATAAGGAGTAGTGTTTTCCAAAAGAAAACCTCTCAGCTAAACCAATTCTATATTTCATAGCTGACAAAAGTAGAATTGTGTCTGATGGGTCCCACGGGAACTTAATTAAATCATCACACTCCACTATCCATCAGCCAATATTCTCCAACAATGTTACTTAACCCTTCCAGGTAAAGGAATGTACCTGCTCATGGAGCTTCTTGCTTATGTCTTCACAGATTTTGGCCCCTCAGCTTTCCTTTATATCATGATTCTGAGGAAAGGAGTGTGGAAGGCATGCAAGCCGAAAATAAGGAATGTTTTAGATGCTGTTAGTCACTTTAAAAAAAACCCTAGTTATCAGGGAAGTAGTCAGTAATTAATTACTACTAATATATGTTGTGGGAAGACTGCTGACACACCTTTTATTCTTACAAGATAACTGTCAATACATGATGCATACCCTTTAATTATTTGCTATTCTTTTATTCTAGTGGTTTTCAGTTTCAAACCAGGATGTAGAGTCTGTTGTATTCACAGTTTGCCACACTGCCATTCTTCCCTAGCAATACCCAAGGTCTAGGTCTGCCTGAAAACTTTACACAAAAACACTGGGGAAATTAATCTCCTGGTATCCCATCATCTTTAAACAAAGAGTTACCTCATTTTCTGAAGGCTTTTTATGTGGGCCTTTGGAGGCTGGAGTGCATCCAGGTAAACTAGTTACTCTAAATCTGTCACAGCACTAGCACACAACAGGAGTGTTTGATGAGGTGGATTTTAAATTGTGAGTGGGAAGAAATTATGGGCATACATAGACCATATCATTTAAGTGGAAGACCCTTACGTCTATGTTTTCATAGATGAACAACTTTTGCTCTCAAATTCACTTGTTTGGTGGAGAACCAAAACGTAGATGCAGATCTATAAAGGCAAGGCCTTATAGTTAGCTACAACCTTCTTCTTTACCATGATAAATCAAAGAGAATCAATGTGAGCCTTTTGTGTGAAGTCAGGAACAATTCAGTTACATTTGACTTCATATTAATCAAGTCCTTTAAGGCTAAGCCCCAACAGGCAGAAGGGGAAGTCATTCATGGCATCAGGCATGATATGTGAGGTGGCATAAGAGAAGGCATCTTTTCTTTCCTGTTTGCAAGGAGAAAATAATCCAATGGTAACTGCTTTAAGAGGAAAGCGGGACATATTAACACTGCACTATGCTCTTTTATTTTCAGGGCGTTGAGTGAGAATCATTCCATTTTAGAAAGTTTATCACTTAAAATGCATTAGCACTATTCAAGTAAATCTTTGTGAATTCACAACTTCCATTCTGACTCAGTAACAAGGGGACAAGCCTGAGAAGCCTGGGGCTGAGTTCTGCACTGTGTCAGTATCTGGCACTCGTTTCTTAATGAGGAACCTCACAGACTCTGCTATTATGGCAGTAGGAAGGAAGTGCTAAAAGTGCCGGCAATAATAAGGCATCTTAAACTCTCTGGCTTATGGAAAAGGCCTAAACAGCTACAGCCTGGCAACATAAAAATATTTTCATCAGGAAGAGAAATTGATGGGAGATGAGTTGAGTTGAGCAGCATCCTAGTAGTAGATATTTTACTGTTTCACTAGCTGAAAAATTCTTGGTCTTGCAATATTTAACTATTGCACACGTTTCTGTTTTGCCCTTCAGGGAAATATAACTGGCTTTAAAGCACTATAATTTTGCCTGCAAAGGTGACTTTACAAAAGTGGCACCTACTTATTAATTTTTTTTTCCACAGAGGGCACAATTTTTACTGCTTTTTCTGCCTTTCAATGCTATAGTCTTGGCAAAAGAGTACATCAAAATGACGCAATTCAAGAAAAATAGTTCTGCAAATATCACTGACAGCATCATTTGGTCAACAGAGTGTTTGCCACTGGGAGAAACAATCATTATGTCTTACGGAGCGGAATTTACAAAGTGTTTGGCTGGATGTATGTTTTGGGAAGGGAATGGATGGGAATAGCACAAGGAGAGTGAAGGACAAGTACTAACTATCCTGTGTCTCAGCTTTAAGAGAGGACAGTCATAAAATTGCTGCTATGACACCTCTTACGGGGTAAATATTCTTCTGTCTTCAGAGAATTCAAGTACTCAGAAATTAAGAACTACGAGAAGTTAAAGCCTAACGTTCAGTCCATAAAAACATGAATACTATTTATTTGAGCCATTGTCCAAAACACACAAGGAAAATCTTCCAGCCTTTATGAATCTACTTGATCCTCTTCCAGTGTCAGAAGTCTGCTTTAAATACTGGCATTACTATCACTCCTGAGAGAGAGAAACATGGAGTCTGAAGCTACCTAGGTCTAAATGAGTACTTCTTGTAAGGAGGAATGCTAGCAAAAGGCTTGCTACATCTAGCTAGTCCACATTCAATATCATCACCTCTTGTATCATTCCTGTGCAAGATAACTTCATGTCCAAGCAAATCTTAATTTGAATTTGACAACCCTATAATTTTTCTAACAGCCATTACCATGACTTTTCAGCTTACAAACTGATGAGCACACTGGAGAACAACCACAACAATTTTATCCTGAGAGGGGCAGAAAGAAAACACAGATTCAGGCACCACTGGATTTGATGCAAGGTATGGGATTGATAGCGCTGAGCTGGGCATCTATATAAGCTTTTCACTGAATTCAGGAGAATTGGATCCCTGAGTGAAACACATTAACCTTGGAAATCAATGGGCTAGGACATTCAAAAGTTTGGGTTTTTTTCTGTAAGCAGCTTGAGGTGATATGGAGAGTTTTCTCTTGAACTGAAATGCCTTCCCTAAGTTCTCATCAACTTGAAACTTGAATCTCTCCCTGAATGCAGCCTGAAAAGTTTATTAAAAATGTTACAATACGACCCAGCAAAAAACTGCTGTAAGACAGTGAAAGGCTCTGTGAAGTCAGATCAGTTTTGCTGATGACTGTCATCAGCTGCATTGAGCAGGTTCTCCCAGCACCAGCCAGTTACAGAACTCTCCAGTCTAGATAGGAAGGGCAGGTTGGTCCTAAAAGTCTCTCTGCCCATGAGAAAGTTCGCAGTGGTGGCCCCCAACTGAGAAAGCCTTTTCACCAGTTGTAGAGTGTTTAACCTCAAGAACTGACAGTGCACACTGCAAAGCTGATTTGGGCTAATGTGATGGGGTAGAGGTTGAGAGGCAGCCTTTGAGATAACGCTTCCCTATCGTCAGCGCATTAAGGTACAGGAGAGCATTCCACTTCTAGCACTGTTTCTAGTGATCAGCAAATAGGGCACAAGATAAAAGAGGAGCATCTGCTTTTTTACTGCTTTGCAAGAGACAAAGACATACATTAATTTCTTCAAACAGAAATGGGGAAGAAGCAATTTTTTTTAGTCTCAAGGCAGCCTTGCAGTGGTCTCAGACTAATCTTTGAGCAGCATCTGAAAAGGAACAGAACATTTTTTGATACGTTGGCTAATGCTTTAGTGTAAATACATGAGTGCTAGTTTAGCTGTACACTAATTGCTGCATTACATTTTGGATAACTTTTTAAAAATAGGAAATTAATGACAATGAAATATTCATTTGTAAATTTTCTTCAAAATTCAATATCTGAACACTCTGGACTTCAGATATCTTTGTATTTTAAGCCTTCAGTTTTGCTTCTTTTTGTTGCTGAGAAACGTGAAAAAGTTAAAACTAATTTTAAGGAAACAATACTCCCTGCATTTCGAAAGAAACAAATCTTTTTTGCCCTATTTTGTTGGATCCATTTCTCAAATATGTTTATATTAAACTAAAATTAAAAAGGAAGCTAGAATATTAAAACTGAATAAAAATGCAAAAGAATAAAAAGTTAGATGCAAAAGAAAGGAAGAATTTCCTCTGAAAACTAAGCCCTATTATTATAGAGGAAGAAGCAGGAAAATTAAGCAAAAACAAAGGACAAGGCTTTCAGATAATTAAGCATGTTTCAAAACCAAAATTCAAGATTAATTTAAAATCAAGGATTCTTAATTTTCTTTTGTTTCCAAAGTCAAGAAAAGGCATTTTAATGAAACAGATGGGATTAATTTTCTCAAAAACAATGTACATAGGAAAAATATTAAGCCACAATAACATGATTTATGAATCTGAGAAACATTTTCTACATGCTACACCTTACTGTTCCCAGTACTTTTGCCCACTTGCAGAAACAACTTGCTTCGAAATGAGCCTAGCTTGCTGCAGAGATATATGCAGGTTGCTTTGTGTAACTCTGAGCCTGCCAAAGCCCAAAGGTATAACTGGAAAAGGTTTGGTCCCATAAACAAGGGCTGCTTCACTTGTTTTACTTCTTGCTGTGGCAGGAAGATAACTTGTCTCTTGGTTATCCACAAGAAGTTCCCTCCTGTTGTAGTTTTGTTTTGATTGAATGCAGAAACACATATTGCTTGGGGAAACCAAGACTCAAAGAGAAAAAAAGCCTTTGTTACTTTTTAGGTTCAATTTTTCACAGTGCCAAGAAAATCTACCTTTGAACTCTATAAAAGCCAATAAAATTTTGGCAGTGTGAGTGGAACTGTAAAACAAACAACATGCTCAGCATAAGTTAGTATGTGTCCTAGTTAAAAAAACGGAAAATAAGAATGATAAATGGACAGTTAATCAAACAATCTCTTCTGCCACTATGCATAGGAGGACAAACCAATTTGAAATATAATGTTCAGAAACATGATTGATATCCATGGCAATAACATTTTTTTCATGATAATGAACAGAAAAATATATTTGGCTGTCATTACTGAGAAAGTGAATGCAATGTGCAATACCTTCACCATACAAACTTAAACAGAACACGATTATTCAGCACAGGTACTTTTTAAATGAAACTTTACAAGAAAACCTCAGAAAGGATTTTGCTTTTCTTTCCATGGTCAAGACTGCTGCTCTACAGGAACTTAATGGGATGGAGAGTCTGGGATACTGCTTTACTCACCATGTTCACAGGGGACTCTGACCTACAATTCAAGAAAGTGGTTCTGGCTGGGAATAGCTGTTCTGCAAGTACCCGTGTTCAGATGTATTTTAAAACTAGCCTATACTAGCTGAAACAATAGAACATAGGATTCACATACAAATAATAAATAGAAAAGATTATATAGCCCAAATTAAACAGCCTTAAAAATACCTAGAAAATGCTTGCTGAAGAAATGTCATTTTTAATAACAGGGACAACAAAATGACTAGAGATCCCAGAGCTGTATGATGCAGGCAGAAGCTACCTGAATAAAATAAATACAAGCCCTAATAATCACACCATGGAAACCAAGTAGTAAATTCTTCATTGTTGTCTTTCCTGGTAGCAGCAGTCCGTCATTGCAATACAAAGGCCAAATAGTTTGGGAGTTAGAGATGCCAGTCTTGCAGGAATAGATGTCTGAAAATCTGGCTGATCATTCCATTCTTTGTGTGAAGCAAATTAGCAGACTGGTAAGAGCAGATGACCTCACAATGAAAATAAAAATATTAAAAAAAAAAAAGTAGGAAAGTATTAGTTCATTGTTTTCAATTCTGTGCTGTCAGAGATGTCAGTACCTAAGCCAGTCTCCTTAAGAGTAGAGGTAGCATATTGAAAACACTCCAAACTGTCAGAGAAAGAAAAGCCTGCCATTTCTCAACTTGGGCTCTGGATTCTACCCAATGATTTTGATCTGAATCAGAAGCAAATTCCCACATCTGGTGCACTAGCAGGCTTACGAGATCTTCTGCCTCATAAAAATGTGTGGCCCCAAGAAAGCCCGGAAAAAATCTCACTGTGTATTTCAGTCCATGATATTTTTGCCATTAATTTGAAGATGCAAGAGTTTTATTTCACTATGTATTCTTGAAAGGTAGAAAGGAAAAGGGATATGTATTGCAGAAACATTGTAATTTCTAAGCCGTGTACTATGTCTTCTATTAACAGAATTTCTGAACGATTATCTGGCACAAAGCAACACATATCATTAAAGTCTTCACAAAGCTTTTGAAGCAGTACAGAAATCTCCTTGTCCTTGCTTACAGTCACTACTGCACCCACCTATTCACTGCATTCAGAGAGAAAGGTTTTTGCCCATGGCTGTGGTTTCGTGACCCACAAGCAGTCCTCCAAGAATCTGTGACATTCATTGCATGTGTTGTACAAATACCTGGCCTTGTCTCCATGTGTCAGGTCTGACTGACAGAGAACTTTTGCTTTTCTGAATCTGCTCTTCAATATTACAGCCTTCATAAGCTGCCAGGAAGACAGCAAATTCTATCACAGCAATGGAACTTTTTGAAAGCCAGAGCAATGGATTTTTTTTAATAAGCCTCTGGATAATTTTCACTCTGATCAAACAAGCTTTTTGAAAGCACTGGTCTTTTATTGTAGTTCAGGAGATCCCAGTTCCTTTCACTGCATTCTGGTTGCAGTCTGTCTCCAGGTCTTCTGAAGATACTAACCTCCTTCTATGGATGATCTTCAGAAGCTCCAAGAGCTTGTGATAAGTTTGTTTGGGTACTTACCTACTTCTGCAGTAGTATAGAAACGGTTGCCTGGGTCCAGATCTTGAGCCTCCTGCCCATCAGATAACTGGCATTTGCCTTTCTATGCCTTGTCTGGAGAGAATTTTGGTCTACAAGCCAGATGATCATTTGATGCTTGGAAGTCTTTCCTTTCCAGTTCTCACTTTTCTTATCTCTAAATGTGCTTCCCCTTACCTTTTTTTAGTTTTCTCTGAAGAGCCTCCCTGGCAAATTTTAATTGCTGTCAATTATTTGAAAATAAACTTGATGCACTCAGCAGCAGTCATAAGGGGAGACCTTCCCTAAGAAATCTGACTGAAAAAAAGAAAGCTGAATGCTGTAATGTTGCTATAATAAACATATGTACCAAAACCATATATTTCCTTTCAGTTCTATATATCAACAGCTCAGTCTCTCATAGTCCGATTTCAGGATATTTAGCAGTGCTCTCAGCTCAAGAATATGGCCCCTCCACACAGCTCAAGTAAACAAAATGAGATCACGGATACTCTATGGGATTTGATGGTGAGCAAATGGGCAAAACTTTTGGCCTCTCCCAGGTCAACCCACCCCTGATCCACTGCTTCATGCTGTTGTAAATAAAATGCATGATGCAAATCACCCCAAACAGATTTTTATATTCTGATCAGTTTGGACAGCAATTCTGCTTCTGTTGTGACTCAGCAAGAGGTGCTAGAATTGCAAGAGGTGCTTGCATTTCCTCTGTATCAAAATGGCAAAGCCCTAGCTAAGGTGAACTGCCAGTATATTTTGTTTGCTGCACTGATTGGAGGTGCTCAATACATTAACAATAACCCAACTGCGGAAAACTTGCCAAGTTCATTTCTCATCATACATTTTGAGATGAGGACAGGTTTGTCAGAAGATTGATTTATGTTTGAAACTTGTCAGGCAAAGCCATACAGTATGTTTATATACAACTGGAGAAACTAGTAAGTTTGAATAATTTTATCACATGGCAATATCAAACTCTGTTACACCAATGAAACTTACTTTTCGGCTAAAAGCAAAGCCTGGTTCAAACTGGTGATAATTAAGCTAAATGAATTATTAAACACATCTACATAAAGTTAAGTGTCTACATATATATAAACATTTAGTAAAACATTAAGTTCTACTTATATCTAGGTTGTATCAACGTGCATGTTCACTGTGACAAAGACAAGATAAACTATCTTGATTAAACCAAGCTGATTCCTCCATTTTAGATTTGTTTTTTGTTAAAACCATTTTTGTCTGATTTATTAACACAAAAGAAGGTGACTCTGTATTTGGAAGAGGTCCTTACAGAGTTCAGAGGTTTTTCGAAGTGTCATATAAGCGATGCAAACTTCTACATCAGAGGTTATCAAAAGTCAAAAAGCAAATAGATTAAATCAAAGCAATACAAAAGAGAATCTTACACAAGGGGGACTTGAAACACAATTCACTGAAAATTTGTGAAGTATGGAGAAATAATTTAAAGCAGCTAAGAAGAAAAGAAAACAGTGAAGTTAGCTATTAGGACTGCGATAAACTCTGGTTATTTCCCTTTGGCATTTTCAAGATCGTGAATCTATCTATGGCAGGGAGGATGTCTGGGTCTGAAATATGTCTTGTTTTTCTGTGTCTAGTCCATGCTTTTTGCATGAAAAGTATACATTGTCTTTGTAAGAGAGGGGCAGCAATGGAAAGACAAATCATAGGGAGGTAAAATGGCAAATGAGAGTTATGGTAGGTTTTGTTGGTGGCATTTTTTTTAAACTTACTGCTTGTTTTTCTACCAAGTCTCACTGACTTGTTAACTGCTTAGGTTGCCTCAAGGGTGTCATCAATTAATTGAACTCTGGCCTTCAGGAATTTGATTGATAGGCAGGTGATTGAAACACAGACCGTCTCACCATTAATGACCCTTCCTAGAATGCTGGATATTACTCAGCACCCCAGAAAAACTGCAGTGGTGATAGAAGGGTGGGTTTGATGTCTGGAGGTGTTGGTCTCATGCTTGCACTATGCTTTGAAAGTTTTGTATTTGATAATATAAGAAAGAGCAGCAAGACACACAGAAAATTCTTTTTTTTATAAGAGACCCTGTCTCTCCCTGCACAAAGAGCTGCTGCATAGCTTTAAAGACGCTGGACTGCTTATGATTCCCATCTGGACTTTAATATTTCCAAATAATTTTTGTCAAGGCTTAAGGCTCCCTTAAAAGTCTTGGCTAGGTAATAGTAAATTGAGCACTGAATAATCCCAGGAGGTGGGATTATCCTCATGGCTACCCCTTCACAGAAAGGTTTATCTTGTCCAGCTCTGTGAAAGAAAGTCTGTGACCAGACAAGTATATCACTGTTCAATTTACAACAACATTAAAGAGGCCAAAGTGGTACTGAATGAGACTGAAAAGTATAGATTCTTCAGAACCCATCTTTCTATTGTAAAATTGAATGACATGTATTGTCAAATACTGTGTCACCTTTGGAGACACACCAAAACAGCTTAAGTCAAATAGGAAAGCTTCACAAGCAACAGTTGCACAGATATTTATTTTATCATCTCAGATATGTCTTAGCAGTTTTACAAGTCTTAAAGCAAGGGTTGACTAGCCAATCAAAAAGAGTTGAAGGATGCTCTTTCTTTGTCATCATTTCTTTGGAAATTTAGTATCTATGTTTTTAAGTATCCATGGCTTTTTTTGTCTGGTAAGTATTTGTACTTCGAATTGCTTCATGTTTCCTCCAAATGCTAAGTGGCTTGCAGTGGAAGGTCAAACTCTACACAAAAGCCCGGGCAACCTGAGCAAGAAAACACTAGTCAACACACTTTTAACTGTGGCTGTTCCTGTTCTTCATATACCGCTCAATTGCCTTGCCTGTCCTGTACCTCAAGAAGGTTATGAAGATGCATATAAAAGAAATATCCCTTTTCTTCTGTGCGCACAACACAATCTCTACATCTATAGTCATAAATTAAATATCAGTTTATCAGCTACTGAAATAAATTCAATGGATTCAATAACCTATATTTTGAATGGTTAGAATGGTCCCAGGCATGGTTTCAGCTAGTTCTCTGTAGCAGTGGGAGTCAGCATAGACCCCAGATTGCCCCCTACAAGATGTTAATAATGTGACTGTGGGTGCTCTGTGCCAGCTGACCTCACAGCCAGGGAATGATCCCAGGCATAATTAAGTTGCTAGTATAGATACAGTCAGTGAGGGCAATTTTGACACAAGACCAACCATGACCAGAGATGGATGGGGCTGAATAATATTTTGAAAAATGTGTTTTTCTGACCAAGAAACCCAGGAAGATGCCTATATTTAACCCTATCTAAATAAGCCTTTTATTTCCCTATATGCTAATGTGTGTTAGCAAGCTCCACCACTCCTGTGCCTCCAGTTCTAATGCTGGACAAACTGCAGGTATGCAAAATTCTTTGAAAATGAGAATATCATGACAAAGCATGTTTATTTAAAAACAAAGGCTTTCATTACTTCTTATACAATTTCAAGCATTTCTATGGTTGGCAGTATGGGACTAAGAAGACCATAAGGTAGCATTGTTTCTTAACCTCCCTCGTTATTTATATTATTCTCCAAATCCAGTGAAGAATCTGTCATCCTAATTCGTATTGACACAGTGGGGTTATTATCACATTGCTTCTTAAATCTGGACTGGATGATGGTGAAGACACTGCAAAAGTACCTTCTACCTTTTTTGTGCGTGTGTGTGTGTTCAATGCTCTGAGAAATAAAGGACCATGTTCTCTAAAACAGCAACAGTGTTACTTGTAATCATGAATCCTGTGGTTTTAATGACATAAGTAACTAGACATGAGCCACAAGCAATGAGAAAGAATGTTTTTTCCCCTGCAAGAAAGCATTTTTATAACAGATAAACACTGCCTTGAGCTCAAATTTTCACACGCAGAGCAGTAAATTGAATTATATAGTGCTAGAGAGCTGACTGGATTTCTTAATTATTTCCAGACTTGTTAACTTTGGGAAAAATTAAAAAAAGAGAAGAGTATATAGGGAAGCAGTGGGGCAGGTCATTCCTGGAGAGCAGTGGAAGGGGCCCACACATACACATAACCTTGCTGAATTTCCCAGGGAAAGATAACATTTTTCATACAGTTATTGAAACCAAGGAGTGAAGGAACTTGAGTTCTCGCTATTCATGGGCTACAGCAAGTCCCAAGACCTGTCCCCTCAAAAGGCAGAAAAAAAATTGCCCTTTTACTTACTCTTGCAGGATGATTTGAGGAGAATGTTAAAATAAACTTAAACTAAATGTTTTATTCTTCCCTTTCCTTTTCACTAGTTTTCGTAGAAAGGACTATTTATAAAATCATCAAACCCCAAATCCCCACAGTTGAAAGGGATCTTGACACTCAAACTCCTTATCTCCAAGACAGGAGCAATGCATTTCTCATCAAAGATTCACCACACAGGGAAACTTTTGACTTACAAAAATCACTGATACAAACCTTTGATTTTATGGTTGAGTGTTCTTGATGTGAATGAGAGGTCAGCAGTCTTCTCCCCCTCATTGTTTTTTCTCTATACAAGGACTTTCTGAAGGTTTATGATGTCACCTTTAACCCAAGTTATAAATACACAACACTGAGATCATAGGACACATTAATTTCCTGCTCTGACACTATACATCTTTAAAAATCTGGGTGAGACATAAACATATAAACCAAAACTTATCCCCAATTTAAATCCATTTGCTTCTGAGTTCATACTACTATGTTGGCAAACACAGAACATTTATTATCAAATAGCACAGTAAAACCAGAAGGCAATGGTCATGTAAAATTTTCTTCTGAATATCCACATGACTACTCACAACAAAATGGACTCTAAATCTCGAGATGAGTCATAACACACACATAAAGGCTGCATACTGCAAATGCTTGGCATTTATTTAGGTCGGAACAGCCCTGCTGCCTTCAAGTAAACTGCCTGTATATGCAAAATTAAGCACAAGAATTGGGTAAAAAACCTTCAGGGAACCCCAGAACATGTGCTTTTGGTCATCCCAAGTTTATTTGCAAGTTTGGATGGGGAATGTTTAATAGCTTTGTCTGTGAAAATATTTTTCATTGCTTGATTATTGTAGAAAAGAAAAAGATAATTATTTTGACTTATGCCAAATTTATTTCTTATCATTTACTTGCATGCACCTGAGATTTTGTTTGGCTTAAACTAAATGTTTTATTCAATGTAGTGGGTTTTTTTTCAACTTCCTTTTGAGGAAAAAAATATTAAAAAATAAGAAGGCTATAATTTTCAATTTGTTTACACAGCCCTAATCATTACATCCTAAGTGCTCACCAGATTGGAACCCACCTAAGAGAATGAAATGATCCAAGTGTCATTAGGTCTTGAGTTCGCACTTCCCACTGAGGATGCCCAGCAGGCCTGGAAGTCTCTTGATTATTCACGTGCTCTGAGTCTGAGGGTGGGTAGTATTGGTCCAAATTTTATACTATTGATGGTTTCCTTAGTACAATTAAGAAGCTTTGTACTTTCTGAAAAGCAGCCCTAGAAATTATTTAAGGATACCCATATCTGCTTCAGTTGCAAAGTTTAAGACATGTTTTCTTTTGCTGCTCTCAGAGTCTTCCTTGTTACACAATAACTCTACAAAATATGAAAGATATACAGTCACTGCTAAATTCTCTGTTTGTTTTTTAACTTTCTGGTTTTTACAGTTTCCTTGTCTCTGTTGCAAGGTATTCATTCCATCCTTGACTGCTTTTCTAGTCTGTGCACATTTTTCTCATCTTGAGAGATCATTGAAGCTGATTTAAAGCACAAAATAGAAATGGACTTTGATTTTTTTTAAGTGTTTGCTCCTTAGCCTGTCAGCAGACTCCTCTGACATAATAGCTTCCCACTGCATCAGTAACTATTTCATGCTGGTGATTAACATCTTGTAGTGGCCACAGAGAACTTGCAAGATACCAGGGGAACAGATTGTCAAATATATTTAAAGGTAAGAACTCATGTAAAGCAGTCCTAAGTTTAGTCTGTTTTGGAGATAATGTCTTACATTAGATTGATTACATACAGCTTGAAAAGTGTGGCTCATGCATCCACTCTTGCTGTGTGCTGAAAGATAAAAATCCCATTTGCTGTATTTTATATTGGTGGTCTTTCACACTGGTAATGGAGATCTGTATGTTCCTTGTAAATCACATATATAATGACTGCCAGATAACAACCCACTTAACTGCCGAATGAAGTGTTTCTTAGCTGGAAACTGAGCTGTGCCATGTTCATGATCTAGACACTTACAACACAAAGCACTGGGTGAGTCATTCATTTGTATCCCCATTAAAGAAGACACATGCAGAACTCTGCAGTATGATGCTGTAGTCATGATCCAACACTTGTTAGCCAAGCCTCTGTCCTGCACTTAGGTTGAATTTGTTTGTTTGGTCATGTTTCTCTATGACTATCCTCAGGTATCCAAGTACTCTCTGTACATCCAAGACAAGTTTTAGTGCCTGCCTGGAACTCAGAGAACAGCACAAGACTGCCTTCTCTCTCAGAGTTTCCTATTCAGTAGGTAGGGTTGCCATTAAACCAAGAGTGTAGTCACTTCTGAGCACTCAGTTGTTACTGTCTTTGTTTAAGGAGTAGTCATCCTACTGCAGTAATAGGACTGCCAGGTTGTCTCTAAAAAGCCTCATCCTACCAGCTTCCCTAATAGGACTGCCAGGTTGTCTCTAAAAAGCCTCATCCTACCAGCTTCCCTCTGCCATCCTTCATAATCTATTTTGACATCTGAAGACTCTGGTCTAAAGGCGGGTTAAACACTGGAACAGTTTGCCTGGAGAGGTGGCAGGTGCCCCATCCCTGGAAAAATTCAAGGACAGGTGAGATTGGGCTCTAAGCAACCTTATTTATTTGAAGATGACCCTGATCATTGCAGACTGGTTATACTAGGTGACCTTTACAGAAGTCTTCCAACTTAAATTGGTCTATGATTCCATGATTCTATAACTCTGTAAGACCTAGGTTTTATCATCAGGTGTCCCTGCAGCACTAACATCCACCTACACAATGCTCTAAATTAAACTTTCTCATTGTGAGACCTGATTCATTATTTTAACCAAGAGACATTCAACTCCTGCCATATCTGCAGTGCTTATACCTAGGCTTCCAACATTTCTGAAGCACTCACACTGCTCTTGCTAGTCAGGGAGCTGGTAGTTCCCAGCAGAACAGTTGTCATTACATAGGCTGCCATGACAAGTTTTCCAGGTGAACAACGTTCAGGAAATGCCTAGAGCAAAACTTATTTCTTGTCCTTCTCTGGAGAACTCCGTGTCCCTTTTTAAGCACACAAGGAGTGCACCTCAAAAAAATCCCTCTTCATGCACTGCCATTCTCTCTTCTCTGCCACCCCCCACCCAGTTGCCCTGCAGGGCCATTCCCTCACCCAGTGGTTTCCCAGCCATGTGCAGCTTCTCCTCTGCCTCTCCATGAACCTTCCACTCCCGGTAAGAGGCACAAACACGCCCATGTCCTCGGAGAGGCTCGCGTGCAGCCACATCCCTGGAGAGGCCAGATGTGGCTGTCTCCCCAGCAAAGCCCACGTGTGGCCATCTCCACAGGGAGGTCCAGGCACATCTGCCTCCCCAGTAAGACGCGCACATGGCCGTCTCCACAGGGTGTCTGGTGTGCCGTGCTGGGTGCAGCTCACCACTGTGTGCAGTGACGCTGCTCGGGGCAGGGCACTGCAATCATCTGGCAGAACGTACAGCCAGACCCAAGTCTGCAAGCATGCACGTTTCACGGGCTTATTTGAAACTTTGCTTAACATGTCACACATGGAACTTCGCAGGGCTTGGCAGCGGCGGGTTATGTAATATACAGTCATCCATCTGCTGCCCCTGTGAAAAGTGCTTACTCAGATGTCTGCTGGGCGGCGGGTGGAGGCTGCGCTGCTCAGAGGCTGGCTATTAAAAACAGAGCTATTACTTATTGACAGGGACAACAAACCAGTGAAATTTCTCTGAACCTCCTTTTTTTCTGGCTGCCAAGCCTATTGCCATCAGGGGCAGGGGGGTACGACAGGCAACTGGAGTTAAAAAGCCTGTCTATATGGGTTTCTTTGTATGTCTTTATCAACACTATTGCTCAAAATGAAAGCAGGGAACTAGGCATGCCAGGCCTGTCCATGACCCCTCACAAAGGGGATCCAAGACAAAGGGTCTTATCTGAGGCTCTGGAGAACTGCATGGCCATGCTGAGAAAGCCCACGGCCAGATGGGGCATTGGCCCTGCTCTCTGCTGCTCCTCTCTGCTCCCTGCCTCACCAAACTCCTAACACAAAATGGACAAATATTTATTTGCCTTAGATCCTATGGCAGGAGTGTTTAGGCCCAGAAGGTGACAGACATGCAAGTTTGTTTTTTAAAACACCAAGGAGTTTACAGAACAAATACAGCTCCTCATCTTAAGCCGAATATTTTTAAACAAGGTTGTCATAATGTCACATTTGCCAGCGCTTTGAGGCAAAAGCAGCACTGGGGAAAAATGGCTATAACGCTGTCTCAATAATGGGAACAGCCTAATGTAAACAGAGTTTTTCATCAGTGCTGCACCAAGAACTGGAATAATAAATAGAGCTGGGGGTAGCCCCACACTTCAAATAATTTATGGAAACCAACTTCCACAAACTCAGCCCATTTCATATTTGTGCAGTTGCTGACCATAAGGATGGTCATAACCCTTGCTGCGTCTTGGACAAGTGCCGTGCTAATCACTCCTCACATCATCTCCAGTCTCAGGAACTGAGATCACTTGACACTGCACAAGTGTCCAAACTGTAATGAATTTCCTTAGTTTTCAGGGTAGCCCCTTCAGTTTGAACGACAAGTCAGCACAGCAACTGGCTGCCTGGGTGGCAAAGAGGAGCTTATTCTATACCGTTGTGAAGTACCATTGCTCAGAGAAAACACGGTCATTTAAGATGTTTTTCTAAAGATAAAATCATAGAAAATGCATCAAACTGGAGTTCCATTCAGCAGCACTTTAAAGCTTTATGGTTGAACATGCAGAGCAATAGAACAGAAAATCAACACTACTTCAAAAATCAGGCTGCTAAAATGTCTAAAACTTCCTCTGAAGATGTCTGATTACTCAATTATTTTCTGATGTTGACAACAAGAGTCACCATTCACTCTGAAATCACAAGTGTTCAGTAGATTTTCTCTAATTTTCTTATCATTATCACACTGGATATTGTTTCACAGGGATATACATGAATTTCCTCTCCACTGAACTGCCATTCTCAGAAATACCATAAGCCAAATTAATTTGGCTGGCTTTGGTTGCAGTCAGGAATAGCTGCTTTGGTAGCTTTGGAATCAGTCACAGAGTGAAAGTGCAAAATCCACAGGAAGAATTTTTCCAAGTCTGTGCTCCAAGAGGACTTCCTTGTTAAGATTTCTCATCTTTGATGAGGACAATACATTTATTCCCTGCTTTTACTACCCAGAAAGGTATGCACAAGCACGGCAGATTCCAAGGAATTCTTGTAAGGTCGTGTCCACACACATGGAGGTCACCTGTGGTTTTGCAACAGCCCTCACTCCTGTACTTGCTCCTGGTTCCTGGCATTGCCATACATGTTCCCAAAAACACCAACTCTGAGAATCTAATGTTTCACAGTGAATTTGGGCAGCAAAACAGAGACGTGCTTAACAAAGAAACTATATAACTTACATTTAAAAGGAAAAAGAAGACATGACAAATGCTGTCCAAGGTGCATATTTACTCCTGACCCCACAGCTAGCCTGCCTTTTCCTCCTACTTTACTTCTATTATGTGCTAATGACCTATAAGTAGCAGCATCTAATAGAAACAACAGTGGGTTACAAGCTTTTGGCACATTCTAGAGACGGTTCTCAAAGGTTTGGAGAATGCAGACCCATTTGAGCCCCCAGCCCAGGCACAGAAATTCCTGGAAGGCATTATCTTGCTGTGTGTCATTTAGGAACTAAAAATGAATATCCCAAAGAGTTTGCTTCCTGGCACTTAGTAGATGGCAAATATTATTATTATTTTTAAACCAATGTTATTATTGGAAAGACATTAATAATTTGAAAATAAGATTAGCGTTGAAAAGACTTCTTTGGTTTTGGCTTTTTGTAACCTTTAAATCTGGGGTTGACTATTCCTGGACAAGTATTTCAGCTGGAATTTTATTTTCATTTTTCCTCTATTTATACTATGACCTATTCCAGTATACACAGTGAAGCATTGACTTTGCCTTGGAATTCATCTACATTTTTTTTTAAATTTAAAAGATTTCAAAGAAAGAAAGCTAAAAAGTTCCTGCCACAGACATAAACTAGGCTCCTACAGGATTCCTTGAAAAGCTTATGCATATTTTAGTGGCTGTGGCCATCATCCTCAACAGAACTGTGAAGAGGATATAATAAGTACACGGATAGTTCTATGGACTACTCTGAGTTTGTTGGAAGTAAAAGATTTAAAAATCTCATTTTCCTTTTTTTCTAGAATGAGTTTAAGATAATGTATCAACACTTCATAGAACGCCTCTAGGCAGCTTACAGTAAGTTCTTGATCCTTTACCTGAGAAGTGGCTAATTCTTGATGAACTACACAAACAAAAATAAACTACAGAGAAATGAGAATTAATCTGGGTGCATTTCACCAGCTTTCACACAAATTTTGTGTTTATTTTTATATAATAATCTCTAAGACATAGTGCATCCCAGATCTGCACCGTTAAAGTAGATTAGACAGCTGCAATTGCTAGAGCAAACAAAACCAAGCAGAATAGGATGTACCACATACATACAGGCTTACATATTTTAGAATGCTAGGGTAAGGGACATCAAATGAGATAGACATAAAAATTAACACAGTCCTGAGACCAGTGCATTTGAATCACCAACACCACTTACCCATCCAAATAAAGCTTTGCATATCTTCCTATGAAGTGTGAAGCCAAACAAAGCAAATAAAGACATAGTGGTTGATATCAGAAATGAAACTTTAGAAAAAAAAGTGTTAGAGGTTTCTAAATATAAATTAACCTTCTTTGTTGGTGCTTTTTTGCCTTTAATTTCTAAATGGAACTTGGAATAGGAGGGAAAATTGGAAGTACATTGTTGTATCTTACAGACTTCAGAACATAATGTCTTCAAGAGGTGTAAATACAATGCTATTCTTTTCTCCCTGTCCAGATAGGTGGTCCCTGCTGACTAGAAGTTCTCCAGCTCTGTTAATCTCTTCAGGCACAAACATGTGGATCAGAAATTGAGTCTTCTTGCTAAAATGTCTTGCCTCTTCTCCTATGTGTCACAGGTATGCTTTCTGCAATTTATCCAAGCACAGAATCGAAAACATTGCTTGTGTGATAAGGTTGCAAGGGAGACCTGGAAAAGATCATTAATAGTCTTCTGTATCATGAACACTCAGAGCAGTATCTTGGAAGTTTTCTGATACAAAGAGAATAAATGTATCTATCAATATGTACATTGATAGACAAAATGTTAGAATTTAGTGAAAAGGGCTTTTTAAAACAAATAAAGAAATAGATGTACCCAACTGAGAGAGGGTTTGCATTAGTCTAAAATTTTTGCTGAAGAATAAAACTTCTAGGCCATTGTTGTGGAAATTGAAGAGGAACTGAATTTGTGAAGTGATTTTTGAAGCAACTTGCCTCATCAATTATCATTATCCAGTGTCTGGAGCTGTGTAAAGGGCACACAGAAAATTAATCTGTAGTTGCCAGGATGTTGAGAAAAAGCAAGAATTACTAAGAAGAAGCCAGTGATCTCTTTCTTCCAGCCTTGAGGAGATGGGAGCAGATAAGCACTCTGATGAAGTGTCACAGGCATGAAGTCATGCAGTAAGTATCTTCAGTGGAGAGGCCACTTTCCCAGCATCTGAAACGTGGAAGAAGGAGTTTGGGCAAGAGGAGGCAAATCCATTCTGTACCATCTAGCAGTTCCCTCAGCCTGCTTGGCAATCTCAGAAGTGTATTGCTCTTAAAAACCTTTTTCCAATACTGACTTACAATAACATACTTGGCTTGCATCAGGTCTATAATGTGGGTGCTGGGTACACTCTAAAAATAGGACCACATGGGCCTTGCCCCAAACAGCTCAATATCTAAGATGTCAACCACTAGATTAAGGGAGGGGAAGAGGGATAAAACCTTTTAAAAAATAGTATCAGCTACTTTGGCATGTTATCTAACCACTATTATCTGGGAATTTCTTGCTCAGAGGCATGTTCAGTGTGAGAGAGAGCCAAGCTCCAAGCACCCAGAGGGCAGCACAATCATAGTTTGAACAGCTGCACAATCTACTGCAAGCAGCAATTCATCCTGACATCTCACACTGACAGAACTGATTTTGTGGGAGGTCCCTGAAGAGCTGCATTGTCTTTCCTTCCTGCTCCAGCGTGACCCCAGATACTCAAGCAGCACCAACATATGGCCAGTAATGTGCATAGGCCCTTGGTGGGTGGGGAACTTTGGGGTAATTCCTCCCCTCTCCTTCAATGATATATGAATTGCAGCCAGAGTCAAGCAGATTAAGGTCCAAAATCTTCATTCCTGTCATTCAGAAGCTGTTCACATTTATACAGCACCTTCCAATTTGTGATTAGGATGCTTTCCTGGGAAATGGAAATCTGAGTTCAGGAAGACAGAGCAGGGCACTTACAGCTCCCATTCAATTTTCTACTTAATAGCCGAGGGCCATAATACTTAAATATTGCCAAAAGATAGGCAGGGCCGACAGATGCTGCCTGTGTTTTAGGTATTGGGTTTGGGAAACTGTGAGCAGATGCCAAGTATGCAGATGGCCTGGCCAGAGATGATTCCTTGCAGACCAAAGACTTGTAACCTCTCTCTTCTGTTGGACAATACTGAAAATTTCTGTACCTGACTATGGAGACTGGAATCCTCTCTAAAATCTGACTCCTAATTCATAAGCATGTAAACATTTGATCACATCTAGCTCTTAAGTAGAATTATAGAATTATAGAATCATAGAATCATAGAAGGGTTTGAGTCTGAAGGGACCTTTAAAGGTCATCTAGTCCAGCTTCCCTCCAATGAGCAGGAACACCTTCAACTAGATGAGATTGCTCAGAGCCCCATCCAATCAAACAGAATAGAAGCCTTTCAGGACTGACTGAAGTAACTGGAAAGTGCATGCACATATAGCAAGAAAAATTTTCATTTTTTTTATCACTCAAATGTATTGAGGAATTCCTATTTCTCTTGCCCTACTTTCAGAAAGTTTTACTGCTTTTCTTTAACAAACTCTTTCTTCTAGACTATGCCTTTCAAATTGTTTTCTTGGAGTGGAAGAAACTAACATGCCTCTTAAGAAACGCCCAGTGCTGACTCTTGCTATGAGTCTTGCTGTGCAATACTCAAGTTGGGTATCCCGAACCACACAATGAAGAGCCTGCTCCTGCCAGTGCTCTTAAGTATCAGTCAAGTTTCATAGGCATGAAACTGTCCAAAGCAGAAAGTTTTAGAGGTGCCTGCATGATGTAGCCATTTTCATACTTTAATTCTGACTATATGTCTGACTAACTTCTCTTCAGATTTCTCTTGACAGGCAAATCTTATTCCACAAAAGAAATCTTACTGTACTGTTTTTAAGGCTAGCCATTTCTAGTCTGAAACACATGGAGAACATTTTGAGGTTTTTAAGTACTACTTGTTTAAAGAGCACAATAAGAAAATCTCTTTTGGCCAAGACTACATAGAAATGATCTGTGGGTAGCTAGAAGTGTTTTTGTTGTTACTATTATTATTACTGAAAATCTGAGCGAATTGAAAAAGAAAATTAAAACAGCCTATGCTTAGTATCTTGCAGTAGATTCTGGAGAAAGTTATAATATACTACACTATGGGTTTTCAAATTTCTGGAGTCCTCTTGTCTTCAGAAACAGCAAATGAGCTCAAAGTATAAAATTTCACATTTTTAAGGAGAAGGATTAATAGGACTAAAAAACTGATACTTCATTAACATGCCAATGGATGAATTCTGTCAGTCTCCAAGTGTGGGGTTTTTTGCTTGACCAGTAGCATGACAATGCAATGCATTGTGAATTAATGATCTATAAATTTACCTGATAGACATGCCTGAGTCATTTTTTCTTACCCTTTCCTAAGTTTCCATCCTCATGGGCATGGGTATTAAATGTTTCAGATGTTATGAAATTTTGCACAGGCTGGTGGTTAATGAATTTTGGACGTTGTGAAGCTCAACAGTGTTGCTAGGTTCTCTTACAAGTCTCATCTACCTCCTACAGCCACTGATGTTGTGGTACGGACTCAAAGGAAAACAGTATGAGTTCTGATGTGTGCTACTGAAAAAGACTGTATCCATACTAGCATATTAACATGCAAATTCTATGTGTGGGCCTGCCAAAAAATATAAATGTTCCATCCAAAATATATAAATACAGTCTACCTCTCTGAAGAGGCATCATTTTAATCAAATGTACACTTGGAGCACTGCTCACTAAGAATTTATACTCTTCTTCTCAGTGTTTATATTAATATGAAACAGGTTGCCAAGTTTTAATAAAAAGCCAGTTATCTTCTTCTGCTAATGGATTAAACACAGGACATTTGAATTTCAGTGCTGCATCCAAGAGCATAGGTGGCCCAAGTGCTTTTGTCCTATTTCAATGTCTAGTTACAACACCATATAGACAGAAACATATATTTCTCTCTATACATAAAACAGATGGTGTTCACAGAGCGGATCAGGAGGAGGTAAGGAGTTCATTAACTTCTGTCTATATCACAGTGCAGCACTCTTCTTAGTACCCATCAAGGAATATGTCTGCCTCCAAGAGGGGACAGTTCCTCGCAACTTTAAGGAGGTCTGAAGGTTTCACAGTAAGGCAAAGTGATGCTTGTGTTTAGCAAATTTTTATTTTGACTCATACAAAACCAATCAATTTTGTATTTGAATGTTCCTATTTTGTCAGTACAGAAGAGGTGACGTGATTCAATTATTTAGTGCTTTTAGCATACTAATTCATTCATGCAGTTTGCTTTGCTGACTAAAGCAACCACATGGCTCTATGTGTGGTGGAAGACTGAAATGTGGAAAAAACCTGGGATGAATATGGTGAGTGGGACTTACCATTGTCTTCATGTTAGGATTGGTGTAGTTTTAAGCAAGCTGTAGGAGTTTCAAGAGAAGGCTTCTTTTGACCTGTTGGTATTGCTCCTTTTTATGTAGCACTAGAAAACTTCATCAGATACAGAAGAGAAAAAAAGGCAACCAGGAGGAGGTGTCAGGAAACAACCTGGGCTGCTGGCTGCCCTATGGATTTGCTAATTGCACATCTTCCCCTGTATCTCTTATCTTGTCTTCTATCTGTACTCTTCCTGAGTTTAGGTGACAGGGCACTGCCCTGCTACCTCAGGATCTGTCCAGTTAAAGAGCAAAATGCAGAGTCGTCCTTTATATGATTTGAGAAACTCACTTCCTCCCTTCCAGCTTTTCCAAGACTAGTCAAAACTGGGAAAAATGCATGACCCTCCTTTAAAGGTGCTGGACCTGCCAGCTGAGCTGACACAAATGCACTGCCATCTATCACAGTGTTGTTGGAGAAAGCTTAGCTCCCTGCTGATGCACCAGAAAGCCCATATTGTTTAATGGTTTAATACATTCAAGCTTGGTTTTGCTGTTGTTGTTGGGATCTGTTGCTCTTTTCAAGGAAGTCAGGGCTAATTTTCAGAGGAGAGAAATTTTCAGGAGAGCAAACTTTTCAGAAGAGTGAATAACTTTTTGAAGAGCTGCAGACAAACTCAGACATCAGGACTGTGTCAGGACCGTGTTTGGAAGCATGTTCAGGCGGTTTTCCTTGTCCATGGGACCATGCTGTACTTTGGAAACAATTCTTTGCATGCATATGAAAACATATTTATGTGTATCAAAGGGTTTTATGGCATAAGGCAAACTGAAACACTAGAAATGGGAACCTGATGGCAGTTCCTGCCTATATTTCTTCTTGAAAAGCTGAAAAATTGGCAAATGAACTAAAACCATGCTTAGACAGTAATGAGGGAACTATAGCAAATAATTACATATGAAAATGATTCTCTGGTCATGCAGTGTGGACACACAATGAAAGCTGGGATTTATGTATATACATAACTGTGCTATGGCAAAACTGTAAGTGCTGTGAAATCACAATGGTGGTTATTAAAGGATTTGAATTTCTGGTAGAAAAAGACAAAGTAGTGCTACTGTATTGTATAATATTTTAGGATAAGAGCTGGTGACCTAAGGGTGATAAAAACTGATTTGGCATACAGGACAAATCAGTCGGTATATTCACATAACTGACTGTAAATTGCAGATTTTTATGATCTGACCTTTGAGTTTAATTCATATGAAGTAAAACTGATTCTCAGAATACATCCCTACCCGGAAGCTCTTTTAGCAAATGGACACACACACACACAAAAAAAAAAAAAAAAAAAAAAAAAAAAAAAAAACAAAAAAGAGAGAGAGCGCGAAGTAAGCTTAGGCTGATTCAATTCTTTCCCTTTGTCCATCAGCAGATGCTCACAATGGGCGCCGAGCCCTATCCGACCTCTGATACGTGGTGGTTTCAGGCCAGTCTGAGCTGCTTTTCTCCTCTTCATCAATAGATGTCAATAGCAAGCTTTCTACTCCCAGGGACTTCAGCCATTTCAGGGCTCACACCACAACAGCAAGGAGGAAATAGTGACTCCCTTCCCAGCAAGAGTTCTGCTGTTGTGTACTTTCAGTTTGTCCTTAGAAACTCATTCCTAGTATGACTAGACATAGTTCTGTATGTCATGCTTTGAGACTCTGAAGCTGAGCCAATGTTTGTCAGCTTCAGTCATCTGATGGCACACACAGTCCCAAAATTTGATGCAGATTCAGTGAATTCGACATTTTGCAGATTTGAGGGAACACGACTCAAAGTCTCTTCTTCATTTTGATGAGTGCTAAGAAAGCACAAGCAAAGAAGCTGGGCTGGGCACATGTCCATATCTTTTTCTGTTTCTCCTCTTTCTTTGGTTTTGGTTTTTGATTTCCACACATGAAAAGTTCTGTAAATGGATGGCAATTACATGCAGAATAACCTGCTGGAAACAAATGACTACATTCTCCAGTCATGTAAACTGAATGCGAATGAAATGTAAATGCATTTTGCTTATCCATTAGTGTAACAGTACAGAGAATCAGAACCTGGCAGCATTGCCTCTAATATTCTTCCCTTCCCTTCCCTTCCCTTCCCTTC
>JAWWMP010000116.1:80136427-80179675 GCA_035047865.1 Dendrocincla tyrannina | reverse complement strand
CTTCCCAAACCTTCCCTTCCCTTCCCTTCCCTTCCCTTCCCTTCCCTTCCCTTCCTTCTTATGCTGAAAGATAGCAATCCACAAGTGATTTTGAGCATGACAAACTCGAAGAAACTGTCTGGTAGCAAACTATACGTGAGTCTGCTTGGTAACTTGCTTTGCCACTTTCCTCTCAGTGCCAGCTAAAAATAAGTAACTGAGAGGGTGGTGGTAGCAGCAGCCAAGAGAGCAGAAATGGCAATACACTGTCTCTCATATTAGCCAGAGATTTGGATTGCAAGGACAGGTGCCCACCAGCTAAGTACACTGCCTGCATTTTCCTGCCATTCACCTGCCCAAAGAGCAGATCACAAATCATGCCAGTTGTTCACAGAGGCACCAGCAAATGTCAGCATGCTTTAAGTGCAACAGCCAGCAGCCCTGCTGAAGCTAGCACATAGCTGTGATAGCAGGAAGCCTGTGTCATAATCTTCTTCTGAACAACTTATTTTTTATTATTATTTTTTGGATGGTAAGTGAAAGAATAAACTTCTAAGAGTTGTAGAGATTAAATGAGGAAGTAAAAAGAGTTAATGTCTGGGAATCCAAGGAGCTCACATCAGAAAAGCTCTGTGGCATCTCCAAGTGACCTCGTCAGATAAATTTGCTTTAAATGTTTTGCTTTTCAAAGCAAGAATTTTGCAATATATTCCAAATTTCCCTATCTTCAAGACTTCTTTAAGAGAGGCAAGGAGAAGAGATATCTGAAACCAGTTGTGGCAGTTTATTCTAATTGAGTATTCTTCACATCACACCTCAGTAAATTTGCCAAACCAAAGAGACAGAATTTAGGACTATATGAAAGTCACTATTGTCCCCCATTTGATATTGAAATGCAAAATTTGAAATTATTATAACTTAAAATCTATTACATTATGGTTATGCTGTGAGCCCTTTCAGAAGCCAAAGTAGGTTCATGGAAACAGAAAATCAGACTGTCAGGAAAAAATAAAAAATAATTAAAATAAAATATAAAATAATATAGAATCCCACTGGTATCTCACCAAACACATCCCTTCAGACAAGACATTGTCGTTTCTCTGCTAGGCTATGAACTGACTAAAAGCATCGACAGCTGGAATGTAGGAATGCACTTCAGGACATGCTGTTGGTAGCAAAAGGAGAAGCCCTCAAGAACAGGCTTAGGCTTGTTACAAATCCCATCTCATCTCCTTGATTGTCTTTTGGAGATCCTGTCTTCTGCAGGAAGGACTATCAGAGCTCCCATTTCCTATGAGTTCAGGAAGTTCTTCATTTCAATTTGATTAAGCTGGTGTCTGGCTGTGCACAGAAGGTTGCTCTTGTGGTGTCTGAAAAAGAGGAGATCAGGTACTGACAGGGTGAGCTGTTCTCTGAAACGGAAAAGACTTGGCATGAAGGTGGAGTTCCATATTTGGAACCGGACCTCTGGCCTCAGCAGTAGTACTCAAGCTACCACCAAGGGGCTTTTGAAATCATGAGCTTCAGATTGCTGTTCACACTGTGTGAGACCTCTGAGCTCAACTCAAAGAGATCTCTTCCCAAAAAGTCCATTTAATAGCTAATTCTGCCAGTCTGGGTGGCAATTCTCAGTCGTAAATGTGATTCTCCTCAGAGATCCTACTTTTCCTTACCTATTAAAGGGACAGAGTGCTCTTCAGGCCCTCAGTGATACAGGACTTTCCTGACTGAATTCTTGCTTGAGGCTCAAAAGCTGGCATTGAATCAAATTTGTGCTGTATCTAAATATCCAGGGTTTGATTAGAATTTCCTGGAAGAAAACCTTTATCACATCAATTATTTCAATGGTCAATTAGGTTTCTGTCTTCCAGACTGTTTTTCCTGAGCTTCCAGTCATTGAAGGATGCTGTATATTTGTATCTTTTTCTTACCAGAGATATGTTCCCTGTAAATCATAATTAAGTGACCCTGTAAATTCTTTCTGACAACCTAGAGAGGCAGAGCTGTAGGGAAATCTGTGTTTGATTTTTGGGGTTTTTTTCTAAATCTTAAACAATTATTGTTAGAACAGAGAGGAAGTGGTGGCAGAGTCTTTCTTTTCTCTCTCTCTCTCTTTCTTTCTTAAACTGAAAGATACTAAGACCTTCAAACTACTTTCTCATTTTAATATAGAAGGAGAAATCAAAATAACTTACTCTTTTCTCCAAACAACCCAAAGAAAATAGTATTGAGTTGCTTTTTTGCTACAACAAAAAGCCTTTGCAGCTGAAAAAATAGTAAGGACAAATGTCTCCCATTGATGACAGCGAAATTATAACTAGTGGAGTAGAGCTTCATAAACCACGATTTCCTAAAAACTTCTGAGCTTTCCTACAATTGACAGCACAGTTAAGAATGTTGGAAACAGATTTTGCTGCAGCAGGCAACTTTGATTAGGAAAAAAGCTCAAGTACGGGCACCACAGTGGCACAAGGCTGCGTTATTTTTTAAATTTCCATCCCTAATGATAGTTTCTGCCACATGAGTTCTATCTTTCACTCCTGTTTCACATCACACTATTCCTTTGCAGGCACTTTGGCCAACAGGCATACCCTGACTTAAAGATGTTCTGCAGGGATGCATTTTGTCTGCCTGCCAGCTGAGAACTCCTTATCATCACGGCCTGTCAAAAATCCCCTTGTGTTTAGCAACAGTTGCTTTTGCTGCTCTTCTCTCTGGTTGGTAGCATTGTTATCTCTTCTGTAAGAAGAGTATTCATGTCTGTCATTTCAACGACTCTGAATTTCTTATTTTTGTCAGGATTGATGGCAGTGCTGCTATTCCTGTTGGTTGTACACTCTCCAGGACTGACTTAATGATCATTTCTGTGTACTCTGTGATTGCCAGGTCAAGTTCTTTTCGTATGGGGGGAAGGCTTGTGGAAAGATTGGATAAGGAATATTGCCTGACTAAGCCTTAATGTAGCTTTCTACAATGTGACTAAACAGTATACCTCAAAAGTTTGACATATAAGATGATTCTATTTTAGCAAAAAGCACCAAATGGAAAGAAACAAAAGTTTTTACAGTGGCCCATGGATGTATTTCCATGACTTTTCCAATGGCAGGATTAAAATCACTGTAGTGATTTGATGCAGAAGAGAAATACAAGGGTAAGTTTATTGAGCATGGAAGGAAGGTTTCACACTAATCACTTCTCCATATGAAATTAAAATGGCCAAGGAAACATTTGTGACCATCAAACTACTTTCTGACTGTACATGGATATTCATATAAAGTTATACAAGAATTTACCACAAACACTTGGGGTTTTATTGGTTTGGGGAGGTGGGGAGCATTTTTACTTTTCCTAATTAAGGGTTTATTTGTCCACTGAAGTGTAAACAAGCTAACACAGATCTTGAGTCACATATAAGAATTTAGGTGTAGTTTGGCTGAGCCACACCAGAGGTCCTGTTTCCAAGAATGTCAGTAGCAAATGCCTAGGGAAGGCAGCAAGAACAGGGCAGGTCTGCAGTTCCATTTCCTCCAAATGCAACCTCAGTCACCAGTTACTTGTAGTTTAGGGTGTATTCTAGTCTGGAACTGCTTTTTATGTTTGTTTGGGTATCTTCAATAACGTTTTATTTAATTTCATTTTTTGTTTAGGTTTTTCAACCCTTACACCCTTTCACTCCTTACAGGAGCTGTGCCCTACTTTGACAGCACTTCTTCACTAGACCTTTTTCAAGCTCTGTTACATCCCTGTGGAGGCAGAGAGGCCAGAACTGTGTGCACTGCTCCTGACACCACCACCACCACCACCGGCTCTATGCATAAGCAGCAGTGCTTTTTGTCCTCTGTTTTCTACCAGCTCCTAACATCTGATTTATCTTCTTCACTGCTTCTGCACATTGAGGTGGGGTTCCCATGGAAGTGTGTATTGTAACACAAAGATCTCATTTGTGAAAGACAGTGGGAACAGACCTTGAGGCCCACCACTGAATAGGTGGAACTAGAATTTCTTTTGGTTTTATGCATTATTTTACATTTTTACTCACATCAAATATCTTCTGTTTACTCAGTTACTTTATCTTGTCAGGTCCTTCTTCAACTGTGAAGAGGCCCTTGTCCTTACCACCCTAAATAACTTACTATCATCAGTGTACCTTGTCACCTCATTATTCACTCCTTTTTCCATATCACTTACGAACATGTTGAACAGCACAGCCCAGAACACAGATCCTGCAGGATTTCACTCTTGACTTCCCTCCACCTTTCGTTCCTAACCTTTTCTTTCCTATCTTTTAATCAGATAGAGTCATGTCAGAGTTTTGGTTCTCATCCCATGGCAGCTTAGTTTCTCTAGCAGACATTGGTGAGGAAATCTTGCTGAAAGCTTTCTAGATTTTCAAGAAGGACAAAACAGCTGAACCATCCTGATCTGCATGCTTCAAAGAACTAGTATGAAAGTTTGTATCTGTAACCACTGAATATGTTGAACAAAACCTGAGATATTTTTTAAAAATTGAGATCACACATCGTTGTCCTTCCAGTAATCAGCTCTGCCATTTCTTCTGTGTCTACTTAGCTGACAGAAGACAGTGATACTTATTCAGCCTTAGCAATATCCTTTCTGCTAATCCAAACATCATCACAAGCTTGACTGTTGTTTTAAGCTGTGAGTTTTTTTGCTCAGGAATTTGGTTTTGTGTAAGGCAATTGATAGTATGATTGACCGGAGGCCAAGAAGTGTGCGGTTTGGTTGTTTGAAAGATACCTCCTGGCAAATAATATTTTCTGCTTTCTATTTTGGACATAAACGCTGCATAAAAATCCTCACTAAAGTCAGCTTTGAAAACACACGTACCATGTTATGAACATTTACTAGGCTGAAATATTTTTGACATGCATATGGACTCAGAAAGTTATTAAGAAATATTCAGCTTGATATTATTTGAGATGAGGGAAACACTGAGGTATGAATATCAGGAGCTTTAATCAAAATTCCGTTGGGACTTCAATTTTGGATTGAAGATATATTAAATATTTGCATCTGAAGCAAAATCCACAAATATTTGGATTTTCATCAGTTCTGCTTGGATGCAAAACTGTCAGGCACTGCAGTTTTGGCAGTCAAAAATCACTTTTCCTAAATGTTAACTGTGTTTCCCACCCAACGGAAAAATTGCAGAAGGCCCAGGGGGGCTTCTAGCTCACATAAAGCCAAGTGCCAAAGAAAAGAACTTCCTCAGGGGTTCTTTGTTTCTCCTCAGGGGTAGTCTGTCACCTCCAAACCTGTGCCTCATTTTCATAGAGGAATAATTCCTTATGGCAACTTACCCTGATTCTGCCTTGGAGCAGGGCAATTCCCAGTAGCCATGGATGCTGCAGTCCTACAACTTTGTTTAAATATCTGCTTAGATTAAGAAAATATTAGCGCAATATTGGGCACAATGGTCTTTCCATGAAAGGATTTTAAAAATGTCTCCACTCACAAAGTGTTGTTTTTCCCAACATGCAAGGGAGGGAACTGATGGCAAGTGTAAAATTTCAGTGAGTCTATATATTTTTCCAAAATCCTTTGAGGAAAACATCACAACTTGTGTTGGAGCTGCAGAGATGCAAGAACCTAATTCTTCATGATGAATGTTTGGAAACCTGATTGCATGACAGAAATACTGACTCATTCTCCCTTCTCAACTTAGGATCTTACATATAAAATCTATCAGCAAAGTCATCAACTTTTATGGTGTTTTATTAGCTCAAGGTATCTTTCTTTATAAATATAAATTATTTAGTGAAGAGTGTTAAGTAATTAACAGGGAAAAAAAACACCTGCTTTTCCTCTTTCTTTTTTTCATCTTTCTAAGATCTGCTTTGTTTATATCTACTTTATGTTTCTGGATATCTAGAAAGTACATCCTACTTACAAATACAGTTTAGAAATTAATTTGTTATTCAGAATTGATCCCTTCAGCAAATGATAATGTAAATGAACATTGGTTTTGAGATTTGCTCATATTAACTGTGTGCTGTGACTAATATTGCAAGATCTTTTTTCTCTTCATTGACACCTTGGGCTCTGCAGCTGACTAAAATAGGAAGCATTCCTGCCTCCTGCTTGAGGATAGGACTCCTGAAGTTGCAGAACTGTTTCCAAGATGATTATTCAGGAACTTGGAGCAACTGTGTGTGCATTAACACCCCTCCTTCTCGGAAAACCTTCTCATTGGCAAGAATGCGCTCACATGGGAAAGGAGGGAGAACACAGAATGTAACCACGCCAACATCTCTATCTAAAGAAATATTTCTGGATAGTTCATGGATGACTTATTTCACACCCACCTCTCCCCTGCAATGTCAGTGGAAGAATAAAGTAGTGACATTGTGCAGTGGAGGAACACATGTGAAGAAGCAAACATATAGATCCTTCCCATATGCACAGATCAAGCCAAATCCTAAGTTCTTGCACTAAATTCAGCAAGGTTTTGTTGTTATCAATATGCAGACCTCATTCTTTTTTTTTTTCTTTTTTTTTTTTTTAAGGAGCTACTCAGCAACGTGAAGTTTTAGTGTGGAAGTTCAAACCTTACTCTCTCTTGTACTTTAAGACTATCCCTCCTGCTAAAAATAAGTTGACCCTGGCCTAAGCAAAGTATTGGACTGAGTTTTGTGTTAGTAATGAAATCTTATAGCCAGTAAAGTTTTAAATTTCATTGTGAACCTTTCACTGTTCTAACTTCATAATTCTTTGAAAGCCTAATGTTGAAATATATTTCCTTATCAGTTCATGTGTCTGTATATGTATGTGTAAATATATGCTCATCTAAAATAACAAGTTATATATGTAAACATTATATATACATAATATGAAGGCAAGACTGTGTGGCTATTGGTATGAAATAGAAATGTCTACATTACTCATGACTGATAAAACCATGAATGCTTTTCTCAATGAGTGCAAATTCAATGTTTCAGCCAAGCTAAGTTGGTACAAGATTAAGAACATTATAAGTAGGTATAGAAGTGGGAGCTGTAACTCTGAGTTTCACTTAAGTCTTAACTAAAACAGTCACAACTGCTGCAATGTGTTTATTTCAGCATAGAAAAGTAAATATACAGGCCTAGTTTACTGCTAATGAGTTACAAGGATTGAAGTAACAACTACCCACTTAATGCTCACTTCCATTATACTGATAACAACACAACTTTGTGTCAGTACAGCTCAATTTTATGCTAAAAAAAAAAACACACAAAAAAAAAAAAACAAAAAACAAAATCAAAACAAAATCAAAACAAAACAAAACAGGGAAGAGAAGCCGAGTCTGGCCCACACCTCATTCTTAGTTCTACTAAGACTTTTTGAGGTCTTTGACAAAGGAAAGGGATTTTAACTTTGCTGAAATTACTGATCTCTGCTCTCAGGTCTGTAAAAAGGCAGAGTAGCTGCTCTAGTCAAGGCCTGGTTTAAGAACAGAGACAGCTAAGTTTTGTTGCCAGTGTTGTTTCACTGTGCCAGAAGAATTAGGCCACAGCTGATTCTCAAAACACTAATGTTTTAGATTTCTGAACACACAGTTGTGAACATCCACAATTCAGAGCAAAACATTCCCAAGTGTCACTGGGGAAGAGAAACAGAAAGGGCTCATGTTCAGCCCAGCAAAGTTTAGAGGGTGTTGCTCCAGGCACAGGTATAAATGTCACTCTGTCTAACAGATAGCACCTTGCAAAGCATTGATAGAAAAGCACTTCCTTTTCCAAAGAAACCAAAAGGCTGGAAGGAGTAAATCTGGGACAACTGACAAGCAGTTACTCTGTGTGTGTGTGTGTGTGTGTGTGTGTGTGTGTGTGTGTATACATATATGTACAGTGTTGTATATGATGCCTGTGCATATGCAAGGAGATTCAGAGAAGATTCAGAGGAAGTCAGAATCATTAACATAGTGATTTTAGATAAAGTTCATCCCACATAATTACAAACATCGTGCTACATCTGACTTGGGCTTCTTAGGTGCTCCTTTGTAATTCTGGGAGAGTTTACAGTCCTCGTAGAAAGTAATTGATCCGACTATCTTTACAGGTCTTCTTTAGGGGGAAAAGAGGGATGGAAACCTTGAAGCTCCAATTTTCTGTCATGGGGTATAAAGTAGTCACTAGACAAACACTTCACGTATTGTAGCTATCTATGAAGAATATGTCTAAAACATGTATGTGCAGACCCCAGCCTCTGACAAATGGCAGCTGCTCAGTTCATGGTTCCCAGGCTGCCTTCTTGGTAGAGTTTTCATGGTACAAAATGACAGGACCCCAGCATGGCATATCCATGCATGCAGGTATTTCTCTATTTCAACAGTGTTCTATACTCATTCCGGCCTTCCCACTCCCTCCACCCCAAATTCTGCCTCTGGAGGTATCCTAGAAGGTGCAGGAAAAATAACAACAGTGGTGAGCTGGTCCTTAACCTTGCTTGTTCAGAGAAGCACTTTTCTGTGTCACTTTGATCTCCAGTTTAGGCATCTTGTTAACTAAAGAGAGCAGGAGCAGAAGCAAAGGTATTTTCTGCTCAAGAATTTTGCTTGAGAAAAATGTTCTCTTCTACCTCTAACAACTTCTTCTTTCATGTTTGCCTCTTCTACTTATTATTAGTTAAACATGGGATCTTGGATGAATGTTTTTGAATTTTAAATCTAAGCACCATGATAGACAATCATATCCTTATGAAAAGCACAGCACGGTTCTAATTATTTTTTTCAAACATCAGTATCTTAAGGCTTCAAAATATTTTTTGTTACAATGTTAATCATCAAAATAAAACAAAAAAAAAATATCTGTGTTCAGTGTAGTCTAATTGCTTGCAAATATCATAAATCACCCACAGTTAGAAATCTGGGTTTTTTAAAAGTCCTTTGTTTCCTCTTTTTGCCACTTTTTATTTGTGGGGAAAGTATATGGAAATAATGAATAGCATGTTAAAGAAAAAAAAGCAACAAGGCTGACAGTTTTTTGGGCAAGTTTCAGCTCAATTGGATTTGAAGTGGCAAAGATTTAGAAACCTTCCCAAACCATGGCTGACAGGGGAGAGACAAAGCAGTATCTGCTGAAATGCATTCACTTTCCCAATGCTTCGCATTGCTACAGATTGCAAAGTGCAGTGCTATGCAAAAATTTTCCATTTTACCTTGTTGGGATAAGACAGCACCACTGGCAGCTAATGATATACCACATCAAATATACTTTGTTAATATGAAACCCCTTTAACATAGCTTGGTCTTAACACCTGGTGCCTAGAAACAGCAAACCCGAGAACAACAAGATCTCAAGATCTTAAGAACATGTGGACAAAATCTGCTCATGTGCTGGCATTTTAATTATGTTTGCCCTGACCCTTTCCCCATGTTCTATAAAACAGACCAACAAAATGAGGGGGGGGGAGAACCCACCTCAGTAATACCACCTCAGCTAAAACAGATGAGCACAGTGTTCAGAATATTATTAGCAAATAAAATCAAACCAAAACAAAAATATATTCAAAATGAACAAGGAAGTTGAAGCTGATACCTAAAATAATAGTGCAAATTGCTGTCAAATAGCTCCTTCTAATAGCTTCAAGGACAGCTTCTTCTGGCTTTTAAGCAGGGTTGTAGGCAGCATTACGTGCTTTTAAGGAGTCAGACGATTCCTCTTCCCATCCTCCATGCAAAAGGCAAGCAGGGTGAAATGAATTATAAGGATTACAGATGCTTGTGATGGAACACACCACTGAATCAGGGGAAGCAGCCTCTGAGGCGATGAATTCCAGCCCCCAAATTCAAACCCGAAAACAGCCCAGATGGAATTATTCCATTGGGAATCTGAATGGAAGAGCCAAAGTTCAACATAGCCAGGACCCTGCAAGACAGCCAGGGCACCTCCCCAGGCATGAGCACTATGTGAGGAACTCTCACACATGCCAAGGAGGGGTTGGCATCTCTTTTCTAATGGGGAAATCGTCCTGCATGCAAAATGATATCACATTTCAAATTCTCCAGGGAGCCAGCTGAAGTTGCCAAAGTGAAGATGCTTTTTCTTAGTGTTCAAGTGATTAATTAGTCAAAGCTTAATCTTATCACTGATAGCACTTCTTTGTCCTCTTGGCAATATTTATTTTCAAAAACCAATTAAGACAAGCTGGTAAGTCCACCTGGGACGTGTTTTTCTCTCTGAGTCCTTATTAACAGCTGAATGAGGTTACACAGATTGCATCTAGGAATATGAAAATCAATAAGCAAAGAAACAACACAGGGAAGGCTTATTTCCTCTGACGGTAATATCTGAGCTAGTCATGATGATGGGCTGAGCAAAGCATGGATTCACTGCTCTGAGGCTCCAAACACCAAGAAAAGGAGAAGGTTCACTGTACTCCGGTGACTCAAGCCACAGCTGTCTGTAACACCTTGTGCAGAGCAGTAGACAAGAAGGGGTAAATTCCTGAGCACTGCTAGGAGGTACTTGGGGTATCTGTAGGCTCCTCAGGGATGATCTGAACTCCTTTCACAAGGACAGGCTATTGAAGACTATTGTAATGACAAATTGATTCCAGACAGGTATCACTGCAAAATACATGCTTTCTCTGTCCCCTACTTTGTGCCAGAAGGAGCAAGGCAGCACTTAGAGGCCTGATCATCAGAGATCTGCCCTTACCGCTCTGCTGCACCTCACTCATAGCATGAATCATGGAATCACAGAATCACAAAATATTCTAAGTTGGAGGAGACCTACAAGGATCATTGAGTACAAATCTTGGCCCCACACAGGACCATCCCCAAGAGTCACACCATGTGCCTGAGAGTATCATCCAAATGCTCCTTGAACTCTCTCAGGCTTGGTGCTGTGACCACTTCCCCAGGGAGCCTGTTCCAGTGCCCAAACACCCTCTGGGTGAAGAACCTTTTTCTAATGTCCAACCTAAACCTCCCCTGACACAACTTCAGGCCATTCCCTTGGGTCTTGTCAATGATCACCACAGTGACCATCTCTGTGGTCACCACCCCTCTTCTTTCCATCAAGAGAAGTTGTAACTGCAATGAGGTGTCTCCTCGGTCTCCTCTTCTCCAGGCTGAACAGACCAAGTGACCTCAGCTGTTCCTCCTATTGCTTCCCCTCAAGGCCCTTCACCATCTTCATTGCCCTCCTTTGACCCTCTCCAATAGCTTAATACCTTTCTTATGTTGCAGTGACCAACACTGCACACAATACTCAAGGTGAGGGCACACCATCCACAGCTCCAATATTAACTGCTCCAATATTAACATAAAATCCATAAGCCTGAGCAGAGGAAGGAAGCTGAAGTGGCAGTGACTATGACAGATGTTGCAAAATGTCTACTTATTCGTAACAGAAAGTCAGGCGATCTTCTGAAAGCTTTTCTTTTTTTTAGTTTTCCCTCCCCCTCTCCCCATTTTTTTAATGTGCAGACTTCAAAGCAATGAATTGTGGCATCTGTAACAGCTACCAAACCGTGCCAGTTGAAGCCAGTAGAGCACAGTCTACAGTGATAGAATGCAAGTCATGCAATTATTCAAGTTTGCAGTCCTGGTTTTTGAAAAAAACATATGGTCTGCAGCGAGGAAGCCAGGATTTTTTAAAAGAGCTCCTACAGGGTTTCAAACTTTGATTTTACAGAGGTGTGGGAAAAGAAGCAGAGACCATTCGGGCTCTGATATTTAAATACATGTGTTGTCGTTTTGCTTATTGAAGAGAGCTGTTCTGTGCTTTTACATATGCAGTGTGTATTCTGAGCTTCTAAGGAGCTGGCAGCAACATATAGGTATCTCACACATTTCCTCTTTTTTGTTAACATTTAGGGAAACAGGGTGCAGTATTGTACCCTTAGTGAATGCCAAGTGGCCTGAACAGCTTTTATAAGAAGCCTAACATATTAATGTGAGAAAATTCCTGTAAGATTATCGCAATGAAACTGTCCTTCCAAGTGTTCTTAGCCACTGACTATTTTATACTGAAACACTGTTGTCAATGCAAAGTGAGGATCTATGAGGTCCCATCAGGACCTATGGACATAAAATCTGATGACAAAATGCTGTGAAACACTCTGGTAGAAACATCTCCCTGTCAAGTCAGTCAAAATGTATGATGAGTATCTGTGCTGTGTCCTTACCTGTTGTCTCCACAGTGACTCTAGCCAACTTGTGCTACCATGAGCTCCAGTTTGCATGTATTAGTGATTTATATGTGCAAATATCCCTTCACTCTCCTAATTCCTTCTCAACCATGAAGGCTGAACTTCACCTTTAAAAGATGTGAATCTCCAAATCAGTCTTCGGTGTCAGTGCCTGTCTCTCAGGTTTCTCAAGTAGCTGTATTTGCTTTAATGGAAAGAAATCTAGTAGCTGCTCTGTGGCTTTATCTTATGGCTGGCTACCTACAGCCCTTCAAAGCCCTTATCACTCCTGGATGTTGAAAAGCTAATCCTGGACATAAAGCAAGCCTTACATAAAGCATAAAAAAATCAACACTAGGCACAAGCACAATCATGGTATAGGATGTTTCTGTTTATTAGATGAATTATAACTCCATTTTCAATGTTGCTTTTTTATTGTCTGCCTTTTAAATATATTTTAGGTATATACTGCCCAAGGCTAAGCTCCCAGGAAGTGTGGGACACCTTCCCTAGCTTTCAACACCAGAAAGTATCCTTGTCACATCTGGTTTAAACCTGCACCTGACACAAATCAGAGCTCTGACTAGTAACTCCTGCAACAGGTCCAGATTATTTGGCTGAGCTGCAGCTGCAGCAAAGACCTTTGACCTCAAACACAACGAAAGATATTAAACCTATTCTGAAAAGTTGACTGGGTTAGCTTCAGAGTGTGAGATCTTAAGTACATATTTTTCATGAACACGAAAGAAACACCAGTCAGCTCAAAAAACTGGATTTGTTCTCATCAGCAACCAGGTGCTGCTGCTTTATGGAACTGCCCAAACCCTTTACCCCAAGGATGTGCAGGCTTTCACCAAGCCTCTCTACTCGCTACTCTTCACCTCCCCAGTCAGTATCTTTCTACATACAACATACTGGTCAGTAATCTCTCTCTAGTTTAGCAGAAAACATCTTCTATGAAGCTGCAGCAATCTTCTATTCCATGCCCATGGTCTGAGTAACATAGAAAAAGATGCAGGAGCATCATGCAGAAGCAGAGACCCAGAAGAGCAGTTTTCTTCTGAGAGGCTGAGAAGGCCCAACCACTCTGTTTTCTGTTATATCCTTGCTCAGAGATGATGTTGTCTCAGCTTTTCTTCTGGTCTCCCTGAAATCTTTTCAAAAGGGAAGGCTGAAGTAGTTAAATACCTATGGCTTGGCTACAGGACCACTGAGGAAGGCTGTGATAATGCTTTCTAATGTCTCAGAAGTAGTTAAACCAAATGTCAAACCATTTTAACAACTGCTTGGATTCTTGAATCTGGTCTTAAGGGTTTATGCCTGCTTATAGAATAGATGCTGAAGCTTTCCATTTTGCAGTCTGACAAAAAACCTGCAAAAGGATCAATTTATATTTGGGTTGGTTTTATGCATCTGACAGTGATGAATGTGGAACCTTCTTTACCAGTCATTAAGTGCTTAGGAGACATTTTTGTCTCCCAGAAGAATGAAGCCACTCAGATAAGGTAGTTTAATGCATCTTTTTTGCATTGCATACATACATGCAATGTATGTAGCATACAGATAATTTTGCACAACAGAAATAAGCCATTTGCTCATGTGTGTAGACAATCTGCACGTAGCTAATCTTGTACTTATGCAAACCCTCAAGTAGCAAAACCCCAACAAATACAGCAACAAAACCTAACTAAAACACAGTCCTTCCAGATGCAAATTCGGTGTGCAGAAGCACACATGTAGAAGTGGAAATCAACCCCTCATGGCTCCTTTCAACTTCCTTTGAAGTCAGTAGCAAAATTCTCATTGAGTTCAATAAGAACAAGAGGCAGCCCTTGATCTAGTAAAAAGTCCTTATGAGGTTTTATTGGCTCTTTATACAAAACTTTATTCTAGTTGTATATGAAATACATTTTGACCCCATATCCACCCACAAGACTTTGTGACTGGTTGAGAATAATGTGACACCTCCACTCTTCCCAGGCTGTGACTGTCACTCAAAATCCTGGTTGTGCAGATGTCAGAAGGATTCCACGTTACCTAAACAAGTTTTGCTTTTCAGAGAAGAGCTGCTAAAGACAGGATGACAGCTCAAGTAGCTTGTATCCAGCTATTTAGGAGCAGGTTAGGTCAAGGCCATTTCTGGCCACTATGCAGCCTCCCTCATGACAACGGCCACATGACGAATGTCCCTGCTAATTCTGCTCAGTCTTGTGGTAGTCTTGGACACAGTTTGTCCATCACAGGGGATTAATACCAAGTCTAGAGAACCTGGCACGAGGAGATGGAATTGCTTTAGTGCAGTTCTGTTTCATTCTTCTGATCAAGTCCAGAGAGTGGTGATGGGCAGCTATTCCCTCTACTTGAGGGTGCTCAGCTGTGAATTCTCTAAGGGATCGCTCATGTTGCTTCAGCTGTTCTACATTTATATGAAGTCCCTGGAAATTTGTGAGACAATTTGGGAAAATTATTTTACTTGGTACTTTATCTGCTTTCCAAGTGACGCAGAAACCATGGTCAACAAGCTTAACCAGTACTGACAGGAATAATGTTTTAGCCAAAAGCCATCTGGCTGAAAGTCTACTGAGAAAATATGGAAAAGATGGTGATTAGCAAATATAAACGCTGTTGGACCTGGCAGGCACAGGAGTCTCAATGTGGTGACTTATACCTCTGTTACCTCTGTTTTGTGGCACCCAGATTAGGAGATCAAGGTGGACAAATCAGGAGAAAGTTCTGGGATTCCTGTAGCTCCATAATACTGCTGCTCAGAGACTGGGTAGTCTGCCCTAGAGGAAGGAATCCTCTCCTGCACAAATCCTGGGGTCTTGAAGATGAAATACACAAGCAAATCAACTCAATCAAGACCATACAGTGCTGCATCTCAGCCCTAGAAAAAACTCTGCTCAGACTGATCCACAGTTCATATTCTCATCTTGAAAACATGAGTATTATCTGCCTCATGGGAATTTCACTACAAAGTGTGCAGTAGGATAGAGACCAAGAAATGGCTGGTTTACAGTTGATTCAGCTACCAAAAGATGGATGTTCTGTTGTTTAAAATATTTATATGAAAATAAATTTCCTTGAAAGCTTCCCCACTAGCTTGTACCCAAATACTGAATAAAACTACTTCAGGAAGACAGACACTATCATGTTAGGCATTGAAGTCCTTTGACAATCTGGAACAAAGGCAAACATTTTGTGGAAAAGTACACATTGGTAGGCTGAATTCATTAAATGCTAGTAATTTTAGCTCAGGTTAAAACATCTGAGCCCTTAATGGGTTCAAGGGCACAGTATTAATCAACAAAGAAAGTTTCTAATCGAATTTGGCCTTGGGAAATTCTCTTATATATTCTTTCTGGGTGATGTTATTGTTTTTGGGGAGCTTATCTACTATCTTGCTGGGAACAACTATCCACTTTAATAAAGTGCCTAAAATAATGTAATAAACATACAGCTTATATCAATAGCATCGTATTTCCCCGCATAGTATTTGTGTGTGGTTTAATTAGATGGAAGGATTACAGGAAAAGTTTGTGTCATAATGATTCTTTAAAGCAAAACCATAGATCAAAGTTCATAGCTGCCAAATATACAACTTTCAAAACAAGCTCAAGTGCTGCTATTAATCATGGCTGCCAGGGGATTTGATGACAAAGATTAAACTGCTGTAAAAGATACTGCTGTGCATCAGATTCTTGCAACTGTCATCAAATAGTCTGCCAGCTATTAACAGGTCAGAAGAGTTGTCCAGCATTTACCACGGTGGCTCCATCATTGCAGTTGGTGAGGCCATCTATGCCATGGTGACAACCAGTGACACCCTCCCAGACAGGCATTTGTGGGTCGTTATTTTTTACAGTGTGGCTGAAGTCTTAAGGTCTGCCTGTAGAGCAAACAAGAGAGAGAAACTTCAGGACTTCAGCCTCAAAGCACTTTATCCTCACAGGAACATTACTTACATGGAATATTTTCTTATTTTCCACATGTAGCACCTTCTCCTTGCTTACTGCATGTGAAGACTGCCCACCTGTGGAGCTGTGGTGTTGTAAATTCATTCCTAATTTATTTTTCAGCAACCACTCTGTATAGATAAGCCCTTAGAGAGTACCTCAAGGAGCAGCTTTCATCCCATTTGCGATTACCCCAACTCTTTCTCCTTCCACACTACAGGATCGTGTAGTATCCCTGTGGGAAGCTGCAGTGTTCGCTTACACAGAAACATAATATGACGGAGGTATGTAAAGCATACTTTGCAGGGCGGGAGCCAACAACTTGTGACCCACCAGCCAGTGCTCTGTGGTGGGTCATCGATGGCCATTAGATGGCATGTAGAGAGCTGTTAACCTACAGACCTGCAATATGCTGCTGTCGCTGCTCATATGTAGCAATGTGCGTGAGAAGTGGCCTTTCTGAAGCTCAACTTTGCAGAGTCTGAAATGGGTATCAGTTTTGCACTGAGCTGCTGGTGTAACAGATGTGAATGACAGTCTGATGCAACAAGCAACTGAAGATTCAAATCCAAAACCACAGATTTGACTACAGTCTTCAAAGTTTAGCGGAGTTACAGATCTGAATCCAAACTTCACAGCTGCAGCCAGCTATAAAACACACTTTTAATAATGGGTTTAATGCAAACTACATTTGAATATCTGTCACCTCTGGGAAAGTTTGGAGGCACATCTGGCTGAAAATTTTCAAGCATCATCTCACCTTTTCTAGCAGTATCTTTCAGAAAAAAAAAAAAAAAGACAAAAATAACAGTGTTAAGACTTAAAATGAGAGATATTTAATCTTAGATTATTTTAAGTAGTTCAGCCTTTACCTTACCAAACACCATCATTCTACCCAAGACTTCATAAGCTAAAGGTATCACAGATCACTCCTTAATGTAACAGTTCTGTCCTCTACTGAATGCCAGGACGTGACATTATACAGACCATTCTTAGACAATCACTAATTTTGACGTCTAAAGGATCCTTACTCATAGACCAGTCTTCACTTGCCTTCTCTTGATTTTAATTTCATTTTCCAAGGCTCCCCTCTTTCCACAAAAAAAAAAAAAAAAGAATCCTATGGGACCTAAACATTCAGTATTAAAACCCCAGAAGTTTAGTCTTCTTCTCTCCCCCACTAAAATGTTCAGGAAATTAATACAGCCAGCTATAGGGAAGAAATTTCTGCTTAGATTAATTGCTTTTATATTCATTGTAAGATGCTTTTTAGTTACCACCATGAGGATAACTGGGTTGCGTGGTCTTGCCAGGTAACAAGCTCTCCCTGAGAACTGGTCTCTTAACATAGCTTTGGGGTCTGTTTAACACTTGCGAAGCTACACTTCTTTGTCGGATTACTTGAATGACATAAATAGCATTTGCTTGCATATCTTTGTGTGACACCAACAACACCTTGCCTGAGTATGAGGCAGGTAGTCTGTAGTGCACACTACATCAGCAAAGCATTTATCATACACCAACAGCAATTGCCTGGGTGACATATCAAAAGGTCTTTGCAGATGTCTCTGGAAACATCAGTGTCCATATTGCACTTCAAAGAACACAAAGACTATCCAGGAACATTTCTGTGAATTCAGACCCAGTTTTCTGGTTTCTGCCATCTTACATTTAAATATGGCATCTGGTTTTCTTCTTTCTGAGAACCATATACTGAGTATAGTAACCAGGAAAGGGTGGGGTGGTATTTTCCTTTGGGTTAGTGAAAAATATTGCCTGAGGAATGGAAACACTGCTTTGATTGTGATACAGCCTCTATTTTTATTACTTTTCTCTGTAAAATACAATAAAAACATTGTGGGAAATATATAGTCAATTATCTGCAGTGGAAAGGAATATACCATCCACCATCAAGGCTTCTGGGGGATGGAGCACCAAATTCCAGCCTTGTCTTATCCTTCATTGTGAGACAGACTAGGGCTCAAAAACTGCAGAAGTGCAGGGTTAAAAACAAAATATGAGCACGTGAAAAGCAAAAAGCTGGTCATCCATCTGAGAAACACCACAAAGGGACACAAAAACATCCAAGACAGTTATGGCTACAGCTGCTGCGTGGGTAAAGCACTCCGGAACAGAAAGGGGATGGCTTAGGGTCTGAAAATGTGGTATCCATAAAGCTCAAGTCAGTGGCACCATTACCACTGGCCACAGTAAGTCCAGGTTTCCTCCAATGTGCTCTAAATTTATTCTTGGCTCTATATTATAGCATCCAAATAAAATCCAGTGGTGTGCAAATGAACATAAGGGTGCAGCATAGTTGAAGCGGCTGCAGTACTGACAAAGACCAAGTCTGTGCTGGGGCTATGCTTAATATTCACTGCCAGAGCCCAGCTTTTGAGTAGCACAAGTATTTTCACATCATGTTTTATCCTTCCTGACGAGTCTTTGATGTCAGGTCTCATTTAAGGCTACAGCTTGTTGTGAGAGATGCACTGAGATATGTTTGGATAGAACTATACATTGTGGGTGCGTCACAGCACCTGTGACATTCCAAAAGTGTATGGTGGGACTGCAGGGTCCACTGGGGCTGTCTCCACTTCTCCTGCCATTCCCTGCCACAAAACTGGAGCCCTAGCCTTGTCTTGAAACCTAGTTGTTACTGCCAACATTTAGAAAGGCCACGATGGAATTTGGCAATTTATCGAGCTCATGGAGATTTAATGCTCATTCTGGTGGAGTGGAAGATGTGGGATATTAACTATTTAAAGGTAATAAACCTCTGAAGGAGACAGATAAAGTTTGACAGATGAGGTTGAGGAGAGTGTTTCTATTAGCCCACAGGATTTTTCAATTTTCCTGACGGCAGCGCTGATTGGATTTACTGATGCTTCTTAAAAACATTTACTTTATGAACTTCAAATTCTAAAATGTAGACAGAAGATTCAGATTCTCATTTTGGTGGAACTGCTCTGTCTGGGCACTGGGCACCAAACTATCTGAGATAGTTTTATGGCCAATTCAACACCACTTTGCAAGAACAAGTAGTGACTGCATAAGACTTCTGCTTTCTTGGCTAACAAACACCTTTTCAGAGCTTGAACACAACAACACTGACAAAAAACATTTAAAGCAAGGTGAATTCTCTAGAAATGTTATTTTCTAATGAAGCAAGTCACCACCTCTTACAAGGGCGTGTCATCTTGGTAGGTCAGTGTTTTGAATTAACTGGAGAACTGAGGATCATGGTGGTACACAAGGCAGAACAAGAATTCTCCTGTAGATGTGCATATATTAAATTGACATATCAAGAACTTTTGTGTTAAATACAAGGCAAAATATTGAATCTGATGTTCACATTAATGAAAAGCTCAACCTACAAGTTAATATATTTTGTCAGCTGAAGTGTAGAGTCAGCCCACAAAAACCATTAACCCATTATGATAAATTGTAAACTTTTTAAACATACCTATATACAGACTGATTAGACATATTATCTTTACAGGAAAATCAAACCCATAGAACATGTGAGCTACTTCTGATGATGATTTATGTTTCTTCTGTTGATCTGCTCATGGTACAGGCTTACTAGTATTAATGACAACAACGTCCAAGATTTTCAAGTTTCTCCTGTTGTCCTCTGCTGAAGCAGAAATTAGCCCTCTCAGAGTCTGATTGTGCTATTCAAAAATCTTGAAAAAGGCTCTTCTCTTATTAAAAACAGAAGCTTTCATTCTCTCTGGAGGCCTGATATTTATGATCAAGTATTTCATGCCTACTTCTCTTGCCCTAATTCTGGTCATTTGCAACAATGCTGGTGTTAAGTGACTATGAAACCAGAGTCTCTGAAGTAATCAGCCTTTCAGGCCCTGTGCCCTATGTCACATGGAATCATTTATTGCAGCACAATAGGAAATAAGGCCACTATCCATAACAGTATTTCTAGAGGGAGAAATTTTGTTGCTCATTGCTGAGTAACAGTATACCCAGATGATTATAGGTTGTAAATTGTGAAATCAATAGATTTTTGCATTTAGAACTAGCAGAACAGAGAGCAAGTGAGCAAAGAAACAGCAGAGAGAGACAACAGGCAGGGTACCAAGCTCCTGCTCAAGTCACATGGCAGTGCTAACTTCCCAGATCCAGTTGATATAGGGCAGCTGAACTGGTCTTGGCAGCTGCAATGACATGGGCTACGAGGAAGCCACAAAGCTCCATCACTTGCTAAAGAGCCCGGCAGCAGCTCAGTCCCCTCTTCCTCGCATAAAACTCTCACAGCTCTGCTATCAGCCTCAGTATCTCCTTGTACACATCATCTGTTGGGACCTTTGCATATAAATAACAGAGGTTACACAGCAGACGGTGAAACTGAACCATGTTAAGAAGAGTGGACTAGCTGCAGCTTCTTGTATTAAGTCTCTGAAATTCAGAGTTTACCTCAAAGTTCCTTCCTTTGGTCTTGCTGAAGTTGTACAATAAAAAAAAAGGCCCAAACCTCTCAGTTTTCCAAATGTAGTAAAAAGTGTTTGAATACACACTTTAATATATTTTCTGTGGCATTTTTGTAAAATACAGATATATAATTATAGATATAACGCATATATAGCATTTACTGTATTGATAAAAAGCTAGTCTTTTCACAATGACACACCAGTATTTACAATACGATTTAAATTTTAAGGAACAAATGAATCAATATTGTGTGGTTATATGATAAGAATAATTTGAGGAAAAATAAGAGACCAGTTCTAAAAAATTCCCAGACAATAAAGTACATACTCTTGTCAGGAGCACCTCCATGAACATCCATGCACAACCCTTTTTTTAATCCTTGTAGGAATGCACAGGATTTAGCTCTTCCACATTTCTACCTAGTCACAGCCCTTAACATGACACAGATAATTACCCTTTTCCAAGCACAGATTAATTGTACCATCTTTCCCATTTAAAGATTTGTCCCACTGCAAAATTTCAAAGTTTTGGCTAAAGCAAGAACTATTATACACGAGTTACTTGCCAATTTAAACCAATAAAGTTACGACAATTTACATAACTGAAAATTTGCCTGTCTTCTAAACATCTTAGAACCATTTCACAAATCATTAGTGTGAGTTTGAATAGTGTTTTCAGCATTGCAGTTCTTCTATACAAGATCTGCCTCAATGACACGACTATGCCAGAACTAGCAACAGACCTGAAGAATAAATGCTCTTTGTTATCCTCGTATATGAACACTACCTTGCCGTTCATCTGTAATGTACTGTTCACAGCACAGCACATGTAAAGAAGATCTTCATCCTCAATGTACTGCCACCCTTCCCTGTGAGGCATGGAACTGCTATTATTATCACATTTTACAGAAGAAAAAAAATCTGAGAGAGACTGAGTGAAGTGCCTAAGGTCACTTAGGAAGTTTGAGACAGCAAAAAATAAAACTCACATCTCCTCAATTGCATCCTCTTGTCTTTCCAACTTTGAATAAGAACTTTATATGTATCTTCTTTAACAGAAACAAATACATAACCAACAGAAATAAAGACTTCTTCTGGTACAGGCTTCAAGATTGCTGTGGTTTCTCTTCTATTCCCAGGTAATAAGAGGAGATAACAAGAAGGCTGTTTCTGAATGCATTATCTCCATCCCACTGAAGAAATACCAGCTGAAGTGAGTCCTTCTTAAAGTGGGAGTGATTAAGTCCACTATTTCCCAGAAAAGACGTAGGAATACTTGAGAAACATGAAAATTCACTCTCACAAAAAAAAAATCTAACAAATGTAAAACTTGAAAGGCCTTAATCTCCTTCAATGCTAACTGGGGAAACATTTTCAACTGAATTTGTACCCACCTTAAAATGCCTTTACATCACCTGCACAATATAAATGAGGCTTAGCATACTGTTGAAGATGACCCATTCTCTCAAGCATTCAAATTAGTTCTGCAGCCTCTGTGGTTCAGCTCTGATAGATGGGCAGCTTTTGCAAAAGGACTGATACACACCTGGGCAGTGCAGGTACAGATGAGGGCAGAAATTTCACCGTGACAAGTGTCTCGCTGTGTCCTTGTCACTGTGGAGAAGCCTGGTCAGGAATAGATTGTGATCTACGTTCTTATAAGTGCCATTGAAAAACCAGAGGTGGGAATGAAGGAAGCCTCTCCAATTCCAGGACAAAAACTGACAGAAATAAAGCAAGAGGAAGTCAGCTACAACAATGTTCGGCTTCCAGAAACACTCGTGGGCAAACTGGGTCATCTGCCTAATTGATACAGGTGATGTACTTTTGAGATACTGAGGATGTAGGACCTTTTGCCCGTATTAAGACAAGCAAACAAACAAACAGAAACCAAACCAAAGCAAAATAAACAAACAAAAATAAAAACCAAAACCAACAAACCAAACCCAAAACACAACAAACGGACACACAAAATGGGTAAAACCAATAACGGACCTTCTCACCCTGCTCACTTTTTTTATCCTAAATCAAACCTGAATTTTCCTTTAAAAAACCAAAAATACAGAAACAAAGATACATTAGAATATCCTACTGTCCAGTAAATGTCTTATAGGCAATCTTTACGGAGGAAAAAATGCACCAAGCTCTTCCTTTGAAAAAAACTAAGCACGCTGAAGTTCATTCCATACTAAGGAATGCTGTTCCTAGTGCTGTTGGTTTAAATTATTCCTATCACCACAATTTGAATACACATTATTTGTCTTCAAATAGCTAACCATAAATCTAGACTAATGCTGGAAAAAAGAATCCTAGTGAGAATGCTTGTCATTGATAAGCTAAAAACAACGTATCATGAGAAGGCAAACTAATCTTTCTGTTTACTTTGTAAATAATCCATTAGCTAAACTTCTATTTTAGGCTGGATGCTTGATGCTTAACAGTTAGAAGTCCAAATACCCTTTGCATCCCTTATAAGAGAGAAGAAACTTGTAAAATGCCTTTGGTGCATCAGCTTATCATTGTATGAATGTTTTAAAGAAACTCGCTAGTACTATAGGAAATGTAAGTGGGCTTGTTTGTGTTGTTTAATACTCCAAGTGTCATTTCATTCTTTAAAGGGGTTAGAACAGAGGAGGGGGAAAGGGGAGGAAGTCTTACTTAATTTGTTGCATATGTCCCAATGTGTTATACAACTAAGTGTATTATACCAGAAAACTAAAGCAGTCTGCACCGCAGCAAACTCTGTGTAACTCAAAATAGGAAAATAATCTGGCCACAAGCAAGTCAAAATTTCAGTGAAACTTCCTCTCTTATTATATATATACACACACTTTACAAGCTACATTGAGTGTCCTTTCATATTCCAAAAGAAATACATTGTAGACACCAAACATACTGTATTTTTACTTAAAGGCTTCATCAAACCATATGTGCAGACACTTGAGAAGATGAGAGTGTCAAGCTTCCTAGGGTCCTAGAGTCAAAGAAATTCTGCTGCCCCCCACTGCTAAGTAAGTGCACTCCTTCCACGGGGGGCAACATCTGCCGATCCGTCATGGTTCCACTTGGCGAGGACCCCAAGAAACTTCCTTGGGAAGAAACGATTTTCTCAGGACTGGCAGCCAGTTTAGGGGATGTGGAAAAGTTATATCCATAGAGTGCACAGGGGCTGTGCAGTCTAAACGTGTTGTAGGAGCCTTGGTGGGTTTGATTAGTGGTAAAGGCATTGCTGGATGGGGATGGCATGATGTACTGGAGCTGTGGTGACATCCCTGAAATCTGCATAGACAAGCCAGTCTGTGGGCAGCTGAATGCATCCCCATCATTGCCACTCATAGACATATTCACAGTTGTGCTACTCGACACACCGACATAGGAGGGAGTCCTCGGGGGTGCAAACGTCTCAGTGCTTTGGTTTGTGAGCCTGTTGTAGGTTTCAGCCAAGGAAGTGCTGTATCTGTTCAGGGTCAAGCCTGAGCGGGCACAAGCTGTGTAGTCAGCTGGAGCAAGGGTACACAGCTGGCTAGTGTTGGGACTGAGGTGGAAGGCTGGAGACGAGCAAGGGGAACCCGGTAAAAGGTGAGGGTGGGTAGATGGCACTCCACTGCCAGATCCCTGGAGTAAAGTAGAGGAACTTGCATTTCCTGAAAGAGAATGTTACAGTGTAAGAAGCACATGGAGGAAAGATCACTTCCTAGGTGACAGATCAAGGCCTTCATCTTTTATAACCCTTGACATGAAACACAACTCAAATTAATTAAAAAAAACTTTTACATATATGTGCAGAAGAGTGTGTGAGTAACCACATGCATATTTCTAAAGAAGCAACCTGAGCAAGGTAGAGAACTGAAGTTATGTTTTTACAACCATCACTCAATACTTAGAGCTCCTGCCCGAAAGGTTAGCTGTGCCTTGTATGACATTGGAAGGAAATTGCATGGTCATTAAGATGTAGCCAAGTGAGTTCCACACCCCAGGAAATCTTCAAAATGGTGGGTTTTGGCTTATCTATGCTCTCACTACAGTCTGGGGCGTGTTTCAAGCAGTCTGTACCTGACTGTTACTATCAGAGCTCAAATGGTGGAGGCTGCCACAGTTAACGGCTTCAGGAAAGTTCCTAGCTTCAGAACAAAAACCTTCTGACTTCCACCCAAAAAAATCTGAGAATAAAAATTTAGAACAACTTCAGGAAAAGTGCAGGCTGAATACTGGGCATGGCTGCTTCATTTCTTGAATGGGTAGGTTTGCAGCAAACTGTCTGCAAATTGTCCATTTACTGATATAAGGACTTTTTGCATTATAAATACCAGCGCTGAATGTTCCTGAAAACACGCTACTACAGATGAAGCCTTTTCTCAGGACTGAAAATTTACCCATTGCAAGAAACACTTTCTTTTCTTAAGAGATTGTATCTCCCTGAAAACTGAGTGTAGAAAAATTAATTTGGACCTTTCACAGTCTCCAAGGCAGAAGACTCTTAACAAGGACGACTCTCCCATTTTTGAATCACATTAACAATCAAACAGGCTATTGTGATAGGTGAGCTAGTGAAAAGAAACCTACACTATTAGTGAACAATCCCTGCTGTTTCTTGCTCTGCTAACAAGACACCACAAGCTCAAAGCATCATTAGACATTGTCACATTCCAGAAACCTTGGTGTAAGACACATTTTTTTCTTCCAATTCACATCTATGCCTCCTCTACCTGAGGATGGGCACTTTCAGCATATACAAGGCAAATTTCTTATGGGATCTTTTGGAAAGTCACTAAACCACTCTAATGTCCAAGGTATAGACGACTAAAGATGTTGCAAGGATCTCAGTTTCCATGCTGGTAAAAGTTATTTCTCTGAATGTCCATATTTTCTGTATTTTTGCTCTGAAGATGTTTAATAACTTTGCAATACATTATCAAGAAAGTAGACTGGATGTCTGTAAATTTGTTAGCAGGAAATGTGAAGAATCAGGAGCAATATGTGTGATTAAGCTGGGAAAAGGTCGAAAGATTTTATATATGCATCAGAGTACTCTGGAAATAAAAGAACTATGAAAAGAGTAGAGAGATTCTATTAAAATGCCATTTAAATATTTGTCTCATTCATGGCACTGCCTGTACAATGGGGAAAGTGGAAATGAAATGGTTTCTAACCAAGACTGAGGAGCAGGAAAAACCAAAATGGAGAGAAGATCCATTTTTTCAAGCTCTTGAATGCAGACAAAGTCTGTTGGCATATTTACTGAAAAATTTTGGTGTCTTTAAGAATCAAGAAGGCATTTGAAGAAGAACCCCTGTTAAGCTTGCTGCTCTTTATTCATTACTCAAAGAGGACATTTCTTCTCTCATTCCCTTTTTTTTTTTCTCTTAAAAACACAACTAATTCCTGCATTGGACTTTGCATGTGTGCAACAGATGTCATCTATAAATGATCTTTACCTTTTGTATCTTGCCACTGCATAGCAATATGGACAGGTTATTCAATCCTTAAATTGAATAATTTAAATCCTTAAACTGGCATTTTCCTCCATATGTGATCTGATTAATGTTTACAATCTAACATTTTTATTGCCACAGTGGTTGAATTAGCATGAGTTTTCTAGCTTAGAATAACTGTGATGAGAGGTGATGACCTGCACCGGGATTAGTTGGTTGTTTTTCCTCTAAAAGTGACACACTTAAGTAGATTTTTGTAAAGTATGATGGGCAAAGCTTTATCTTCATGCATTTTTCTTTTGAAAGAACACAAAGATAGCCATTACCTTGTTTGGGTATCCCAGGTATATCTTCAAATGTAAGTGTCCTCAGTGAAGGTCTCCAGAAGGCATAAGACTCTACCAGAGCTTCCAGTCCCATTCTATTGGAAACAAGAGAATCAGGGTGTCATGAAAGCAAGCTGTATTTTGTCACAATTCTTTTGGATACTCTACCTCAGAAGCACATTAAAATTAGTCACATTTCGGGATAATTTTGAAGTTGATTTTGCTTTTTGGAAAAGAGCCTTCGATTTTATCCACAAGATCACTGAGACCTGCAACCACTGGGCTTGCAGCACACAAAGAGTTTTCCAATTCCACATGGTTGGCTCTCTATTTCAATATTCTGGGCCTCTTGAGAGGGCTATTTGAGTGGGGAGTCTTGGCTGAAGTTTTGTTAAATGTTCTCCTAGTATGGTATGTCCTTAGGAGATCATTCCTCTGGCTCTAATTGCCAGAGGGATAATCTACTTCTGCCTAGAACAAAGGTGATCCACTGACAACTTCTATCAAAACAGGATTCCCAGTCATTACGGATGAGCTGGAAAATCACACTTAGACCATGAGCAAGGAATAGCTGTACAGGCCTTTTGCCACTAAATGTACAAAGCCATGTTGTGTCTTGGTTATTATGTGCTGAGCAAAATGCCCTTAGAAACTAAAAATCTTCAGTCATTTTCTTTCATCAGTGTAGTGAGAAAATAGAAATAACTGCGTAGACAATGTTGGCAGACACTATTTAGAAGAATCTCAGTTTCCTGAAGGTAAAGGCACATTTGTTTTCTGACAATTATTTATGAATAATGCACCTCAGAGGTATATATTCTCAGAGGTATAATTTTGCTGTTATTTTTGGCTGCTGGGCCCCAGAGCCCTGTTAAATGTCAGCATCAGGCACACACCACATACAAGTGCTTGCCTTTGAGCGGCAGCACTCTGTAAACTCGAATTATGCAAATAGCCCAATTTGAAGCAACCAGCATGTTCTGATACTACTCCTTCCCCGCTGCATTTGCAGCAGGAACACAAATGTGTGTCAGGAAACATTTATAAAGTATTTATTAGCTGAACCTGGACTAAAAAGATAGCCTTAATTTTCTGCAGTGATGGTGAATTTTCATTTCTAGTTAAAGTGGAGATAAAAGCCACCTCCTGGAGGAGTGTAGCCAAGGCGATAATTTATACAAGATGCCTTCGAACAATTTCCACATTTTATCACCACTCTAATTTGCGCTATCAAATGGCCAAGTTTATTTAACAAAACAGTTATGTTTTTCCTGAAGTATTTAAAGGGAGAAATTCTGGTCCTTTCCTGAGTAAAAGTTTTTATAGGGTCAAACTTAAGGCCCAACTGAAGAATGAAACTATTCTCAGCACATAAATTCTGTTGCACTTTGCAAATGCACAGGGAATGCTTTTAAAAGGTGAAGCTACTGATTTCTGTAAGACAGGCTGTGGGACTGAATGGGAATGACCTGAAAGGGAATATTTTTAATTAAACAGAATTATTGCATGCAGCAGTGCAGAGTAAGATAGCTGCAATAACTAGAGCAATAATGAAAAGTTGGATATCATTTTACCACAGTATTTTTTTAAACTTTTGTTACAAACTTAAATATCTCAATGGTAAACACACCAGCTAGAACAATGAAGATAACAGAACCTTAATATTTCATTTCACTATTTAGTAACAGAGTAAATTAATAATCAACTGGACAAACCAGTAAAAATTTTTTTTGACAATTAAAAATCTAAGCTGCATTTTCAAACACACTTATTCAGTGCCACAGAGACTATCAAAGAAAACAGCAATACTGACTTCAGTAAACCAGTGTCAATTTGCAGTGCAAGAGTTTGTGTGTTGGTACAGTAAAAGCATTCAGAGATCATATAAAGGCTGCTCCAAAACATTTTACAGAGGCTGGCCCTTCTTTCATAACTGGACTTCTTAATCCACTTCCATAAAATATAACTGTCTTTCAAATAAAATATACTGCTTTTTTTTTTCTAATACCTGAACAAAACTACTCCTAGCAGCCAAACCAAAAAAAACCTCTCTGGATATCCCCAGTCCTACAACTGGATTTGTGTGGTTGCGGATGTAGAACTCTTATAGCACCTACATCATCCTCAGGTAATACCAGAGCTGTCCTGCCATGCTAAAACCCATTCAAAACTGGTTTCTGAACAACTCTTTCCTTTCTATTTTTAAGGTATCTTTTCTTGTTTCATATAATATTATGGAAGAAATTCAAAGTCCACTTAAACACATCCATTTCAGAGGATCAGGATTTCACACATCTTAGGAGGCTCCTTAGTACATATTTCATAGTTCTGCATAAAGCAAGCACAGCAGAGACACTGACTGTGGAGATCACTCAGATAGGGCACATATGGTAACTCATTTCTTCCCCAAGTACACACAGTGTGTTTTGCTTCTTTGGTCATTGCATTTATCTGGAAGTTATTGTTCACTTAATTTCTAGCTAGAAGGCTATAAATGAGGGCAAAACTCTATTTAAGTCGGTGCCTGGAGCACATCTTCCAGGCCCCAGAACAAAGCATCACTAATCATTTCTTGCTAGAAGACAAAATCTCGGAGATGCTGAAAAGACACTTAGTGAATTCCTGTAAATCTTTATCAGTACCCTATCCCTTCTACAAGTATTCATCTTGTAAAAACTACTCGTTTGCTCTCCAGTCTCAGCTTTTACGCAACTGATGTGGAAGCAAAAAACAGGCTTTAATGCTGCAGCCTCTGCTAAGAGAAGCTCAATAAAAGTAGTTATCAAAAAGACACTCGCTGGTCATTCCCACCAGCACACAGTCTGCTCCCTTTTCTGCAAGGTTAGGGCATAAATATAGCAGCTGCAGACACCAAACACAATGTGGTCACTGGAACTGATGTATAATATACACCACAATGAAACGCTGCTTTTTTTAGCTGAAATGGTTTAACATACAAATCATAGCAGGCTTAAGTAGTTTGCATTAAACAGTCTTTGGATAAAATACCTCATCAGCACTGGCAGCCCGGACTAGACTCAAGTCTCCACTTTGCACTACTCAGATTTCCCACTGCTATTTTGAAAGATTCACAGATCAAGAGAGAACAAGCAATTAATCAGTCCATCCACAACAGAAGAATTGGAAACCACACTTATTTCAAGGTTTTTAATAGCCTACTAGGAAAGGCATTCACCTAGGAAGTGGATTTAAAACTTCTTATACTAAATAGACACTTGAACACAGGTCTCCCACGTCCTACGTAAGTGTACTAAACATAAGGTTACTGCACAAACCAACTTAGTTTCTCCCTCTTTAAGAGAAAACAAGCCATTAATCCATATTAAATGGCACTTACATGCAAGAGAACCTGGGGTTATAGTTTGACAATGGTATCTGCAACTTGTGTCTCCAGCCAGGAGAAAGACATTTTCAAGAGCAGCCTGAAATCACAGACCTGAGTATGTATTAATTTCATTTGCAGCCTTCATGGTATGTCACTGCTTCCACTGAATGAAACTTGAATACATGAGTCAAGCCAAGTGCCAGCCTGCTTTTGACCGCGATGGTCAGAGGGGCACAAATGGAAGCTCACCACAGAGAACATTACTAGGAAATCTAAGTGCTCTCTTAGGGAATCTGAGTTCTCAAATTAGTTTGCCTGTAAATACAGGTATTCACTTTGAACAGTCTTTCTTCACAAACTGATCCTGTCAGCAGTAACAAGCCCACCTTCTCCCCAACACCTACCTGTTACGCCCCGAATCTCTAAACCCTTTGGCGAATGGATTCCTATCAATCTTCAGACGAGTTATCTGTGGATATGATTAAGAGAAATTATTATCTGCAAATTCAGCTAAAGAGCACACAAAACTACTGTCCTGAAAGAATTAAGCTGACAGAAACATCTTCACAATTGTATAGTTTAAGATGGTTGTCCTGAAACAGCAAAATAAGGGCCAATTTTCTGGTCATTATTTTTGCAGATCCCCAGAGAAGCTAATAGGTATTTAATGCTGCCAAATGGTTGGAATTATTGAGATCAATCTTTTGGCAAATATCATTCTTCACCTAAGAGAGTATACTGCCTAACTGTAAAAAAATTTAAACTAAATTTTACTTCTGTATGGGTCAAGAAAGAAATGTGAAAAGAGATTATAGTCTCTAAGTTATTATCCTCTACAAAAAAAAAAAACCACAAAAACCCCAAAGCTAACAACCCCCCCAGCAAAACACTCCCCACTCTAAATATTTGTAATTTATTTGAATAAATGGGAAAAGCACCAAATAATTATTATTTCCGTATTTACATGGCTTTCCTGCTCTTCTCTTAGTACAGATATCAACACATATAATTTCAAAAAATACATCTGCAATAACTTGTATGGAATTAATAAAATGTCATAGTACTAACTATGGTTTCACTATGCATGCTAATACTTAAACAAGTGGTAATAAGAGCCAAACATTGGAGTGATGCAACCTTCCATTTACTTTTGACTTTCAGACTTTGTGTACCCAGACAAATAATAACATAAGCTGAATGCAGTTAATGAAAATGACTGCAACTTTCTTCAGACCTCAGCTTCTCTGTTAAGGACCTGGGAATTTTGAAAGCACTGGAGCAAGGAACAAAAGTGCTTTAAAAATTCTATCCAGACATGTATGTTCACTTAAAGGGCAGAAACCCCTTTTAAAATGACTGGTCTTTTTCTTGTTCTTCAATGTTGTATTTATAATTAAGACAGCATTAAACATGCTAATTAGACTATGTGATCTCCACAGTAAAAATGACTTTTTATATGCAGCATCTAGCCCATGTGGCCTGAAGTCTCAGCTACAGCCTCCAGGCACTGCTGCAATGATATCAGTGAAAGCTACTCATAGTACAAAAAGGGTTTAGACAATTTTATTTCAATAAGTAGCATAATAAAAGTATCTGCTCTTCTGCTGTCTCTTATGCCCCTGGTCTGCTCTGGAACGCCTGTAAAGTGCTAAGCACATAGTCCAAATTACCTGTTGATTTTGGTATGCGGTGACAGTAGTGAAAACTGTCTCTGGAAAGGAGAAGGCTTTCACCCCTTCTCCTGAAGGGATAGGCTTGACAGGTGACAGATCATCACCACAGTCTTTTCGGATGACGTGGACACGAGGCTGATATTTATGCATAGAGTGAAGGATAATCTATGCAGTCATGAAAGGAAAAAGATAACATTTATTAGAAAGGACGCCCTGCTGCTTCAAGACTAATAGTTTTTTGGAACGAATTATGGTATGTGTTTACCACGCCACTTACTGGAAATGAAATGTTTTCTTTAACCTCTGAAGGTTCTTATTACAGTAGTCTAATCCCTGAGCATTTATGTTATTGCCAGCCCTAAGCATTTAAAAATTACGACTCAGGAGCTCCAAATTCAGAGACTGGCTCAATTGAAACTGGCTCAAAAAAAAAAAAAAAGACAAATCGGGAGTCCAGGTCCCACTGGAATTATGAAACTTTTGTCACTTTTTTCCACTGAAATCTGGATTTAATCTAAAAGGATTAACAGAAGCAGAAATTTGCCCTTTTTTTTTTTTCAGACCCTTCAGGATATGCTATTGGAGCAATTTTTTTCCTTATATCCCAAAGGCTGGAAACAAATCTTGTTTGGAACACAAGCTGAGACTCTCACGCTCTGAAGAAGCAAAAACTTAAGAGTACAGTGTTACCAAAATCCAAAATCGTAGAGTGTTAATAACACCTGATTAAAATACAGACAATGAATGAATATATATAAACAAACCCCTTCCACCCAGCATACAAAAACTCAATCAAAAGTATATTATAGAAGAGTTGTATATAATGCATAAAATAAAACACAAAAATACCTTTTGGTACTGAACCTTAATTTTAGAGGAGATTTAAAATACAGAACTTTTCCCCTATTTTACTGTTCCTCCACTTCAGCTAACCACTATTAAAATAGAAGACTTCAAGAAAAAAAATAAATTGGAAGTTCAACTATTATTGTTGGAAGCCATAAGAAATTAGTAACTCAATAAATAAATAGTCCTATGGCTATTGGCCTGTGGAACCACTAATCAACATTCTGGGGAAGCTTTTTAATTTCCTGCTCCCTGAGTAGCCTCAGAATGTGGGTGTGCTCAAGTACTCAACAGAGCCCCTATGCTAGACGCTATGGAAGTTCATTCATCCAAATGACATAGAGGACATTACATTCATTTGGATAAACTAGAGTTTGACCAGTTTCATATACTTGGTCCCGGCCAGATGACATGACCCCGTTTTGGATTAGCCAAGTTTCTGAATAATCAGGGGTTTTATTAACCTGTGAGTAAGGTTTTGACAATGACATCACAGGCTCCAATTAATTTGCTCAGGGAGTGCCTTATGGATGTCCTCATATGAAGCCTTTTTCCAGTTTCTGAAATCTTCAACAGAGCAAGATTTTTTTATCATGCAAACATGTATTCTCTTTTAAAACACTACTTTCAATTCCCCGCAGGCAAATATCTACAAAATGAAAATGCAGAGAGGACAGCACATTCCTGACCCTGTTTTCTTGTGAACACCCAAAGATACCAGGGGAGATATTGTTGCAACAGAAAAAGAAAGGATCAACAAAAACTGTTTCACTGTTCAAACCCACTGCCATTCTGCGCCTTGCCGTTTCTCTGGGTGCCACTGAGCATGCTGTGTTCTGCTCCCACAGGAATTACTTGATCCCCATCAGCTCTGTGGTGCAAACTACCACTTGTCTACCCAGCAATGATAACTCTGGCAGCTACAAACAACTCAGCTCAGGTAGCAGAACAAGGGAAATCAAAGCCACATGGAGATGAACACCTCCCACTCCTTATCTGAGTGGCTATTACAGCTACACTGATCCGTGCCTTCTCTTAAGAGCAACCTGTCTGGCCTCTGTACTATACTGAAATTTCCTGCACTGACACACTACTGGCAATTAGCAAATCCAAAGCAATAATTCTTTTTTTTATTGATTTTGTACTATGGTTTCCAACAGTGGGATCTTTGTTAATAATCTGAAGGACTCTGAATTCTAAATAAATAAATAATACATAACTGCAAAGCCCTGATGAATTAAAGAGCAACACTATGAAGGTAGGACATAAAAGGAGAGGGAGATGCAAAATCCATTATGAAAACAGTTTAGCTCCATTATCCTAAGCATCACCTAAAGCTACTGCAAAGAGAAAGCTAAGGAAAAAGAGATTCCAGCCTTTCATTTCCCAGTGTTTGCATATTTAAAAGCACAAACAGGATCTAACAGTTTATCTTCAGAAGTAGCAACTTTCCCTTCATACCCTTAAAATGCAACAACAAAAAAACCCCAATCAGAAATCCCACTGTGTTTCCAAACACGAACGGCATTACTTTCAACCCACAGTTGAAGAGCCTGCTTCTCTCTACAAACCTGTCACAGGGCAAGACCAAAAACTTCATGGGGAAATAAACCAGCAAAAGTAAAATTACACTTTGGCTACAGCAGCTGCCGGGAAATCATTATCAGATGGAAGGTGCTGCAGGCGGGGAGACCACGGGTAAGTGGCCAAATATAGGTGGCCAATCCACCTGCAGACACACAAAACTGGGATTACCTTTGCAACCTGGCTTTTGAGCTGCTGCCACGATGAGGCCTCAGAGCTAACCATGGGCACAACCAGCACAGCCAGAAGTGAGAGCCAGATACTCCTTCACAGGGAAGATGCCAATCCTCTGGCAGCTTGGCAGTGCCAAGACTACACAGTCACCTCCACACCACCAGCATGGTCTATGCTGCTGTTTTTGTCAAAAGTCCTTTTCTATCCTCTCTCCAGGCTTTCTGCAGGCAGGGAAGTGTGTGGGGCTGAGAAGCATGGATTTCCTCTTGACTAAGACAAAATCTGCAAGTGCAAATGCTGATGTTTCACAGCTTTTCATTGTGACAAGAATATATAACTACCCACTGACTGTAAGCAGAGCTCGATACTTGGAGCCAAGTCTGGGCAGAGTAACAGTCAGCCTCTGCTTCCAGCCTCGCCCCACTTTCAAATGGGGGAGAAAACCACCCCAACCACCAAGGAACAATTAACACGCTAACAGCCTCATTTTCACTAGAAGTTAAAAGATGTTCCTCTGCATCAAAAAATACTCAGCTGAAAAGCATGGAAAATAGCATAAAAAATATTGACTTTTCCCCTCTACTGAAATTCAGATTAAAAACTGCATTGACATAGAAAAATCAGCCAGCTCTAACCAGCCGGAGGGAGACTGCTTTTACAATGCAGCACTTACTCCATAGATGAGAAAAGGATGAAAGACATTAACAAAGAGCATCCAGACCATGCACTATTCTACTTCTCACTGACAACTGCAAACTCCAGTTTTACTTTTCCTTGCCATCACAATACAGATGAAAGACACAAAAGCCACAGTGTGTGTCTTAATGTCTCTGTAAGAACACAGTACTTCCAAAGTAGGGAATTTACCCTGGAACTCCCTTTTGAGATAAAAAAAAACACATCCTTACAATTTTTGCTTGATCTCCACAGCCTGTAAGCAGACCCCATGTATCAGAGAATGTCCTATATGTAGATGTACTTCCAAATCTCTCCACGGAACAGTGCAATAAAATTGTGAGGGCACAAACTTCCCCTCAAAATACTTGATGGAAACAGCAGCAGGCCACAAGGAGTCTGGAAAGCACTTGAGCAGTAAAGCAAGTTGTCTTAGAGATGGCTGATCTCCTTTCACAAGGTGCTGATCTCAGAGCAACACAATGCAAGGGGAGCTGGCTGCCACAACATAAATATTACCACAACATAAATACTGTGCAGGAATACTACCTTAGTGCCTGTTTACAAACACTGTCACCTTGGTCATGGGCCACTTCTCTCACAGATTCTGATTGTTAATACTCTAGAATAGGTAAAAAGGGTCTGGATTGATGTCATGCAAGTTCCCTATCTCAACGCTCACAAGATCAAAACCTACCTCTGGTATTTTAACACAAAAGCTCTGCAAAAATTTGCACCTTTGAGGAGCACAGGGAAAATAAAGGAACAACTTCAACCAGGATTAAATTGCCAGAACCAGAGGGCAGGGAAAGCACACCCAAAGAACAACAGCTAAAGCCCAACACTGCCTGGTAGAGGTCCCACCAAGATTTTTCTGAGCCACACTGCCTAAGCAGGAGAGGGAAAAAACTTTCTAATAATCTAAAATATTCCCTATGTCCCATACATGGGTGAGAGTCAAACTAGTTGATGTAAGAACAAACACTGGAGGGGCAGTAGAGCCTTGACTCCTAGTTCTTCTAATTCCCCATCCCTCCCCTGGTACCCTCTTGAGAAAAACGGTTCCTTCCTGCTTATGAGAAACAATTGTTTTTCATATTCATCACAAAATATGATTATTCGTTTTCCATTATTGCTAGAGGCATTCAGAGGCTACATAGCTTTTTCAATACAGCATTCCACACTGCCATAGCTTTAAAAGAAAAAATGTACCCATTGGAAGAGACACTTTTCTGTTTTCTGCTTTTGCCTTTTCTGGTAATTATGAATGACATGTTTGCAATTTCCCAGATTTGAGAAATATGAAATTATTCTACAGTCATCCTTCTTTTGTCCTTTTATTTTAATACTTAAATTTCCACTTTGGGGAGGAGGGGCACTGCCATAGCTCTGAATCAGTTCAATGTGTCTCAAATCACTGTACTCGGGTTTTGCTTCACTCATTTCCATGCCGAAATACTTCACTAAAGACCAGAAAATTTATATCCCCTCATATTATGAATAATGGTGTGCTGTGTGCACTACACCGGTTTCAGTTTAGAATAAAAACAAAGCTAAAATCTTGGTTGGAAAACACAGTAATACAATTATCTGCACATCTGAGACTGTATCACAGGGCAGTTTGTGACAGCAAGTGCACGGGTGGACCACAGTACCCACGTATCGCCCCTCTGAAATGAGTGAGTGCACAAACCAGCTGGCCTGCTTTGGTGGTGGAAAAGCAGTTATTTTATTCATTTGCCTCCACTTCACTTTTAGAGCCCTTACAATAGACTCAGGACTCAAAGAAAGCAACTCCTACTCAAGGGAAGTCACAAACGCACAAATGCTGGGGAAACTAAGGGAACTTTGTGTGCTAACCTTAACTCAAACGGTCACTGCCAAATAACACTCCTTAACTGTAATTTTGGAAAGAAGCAATATAAAAAGTCTTTCTTACCAACCTAAAGAAAAGCACTGCTAACTCAAGAGATGTGAATACCCCCACATTTCTTTTAAGGATGAACAGAATAAAATTATGAATATTATTATACAAATAGAAGGATTTTTATCCTTGTTATCACATTTGCTATCTGAGCTCAGCTATTCTCCTCTATTCCTATGTCTGTTAATCTCATTTGCTAACACAAATCTCATGGTTAAACTTAGATTATGTATTAACAAAATACACTGGCTCAGTGTCAAAGACTTACAACTATACTGAAAGGCATATGTAGTATCATTGTACTCTGTGCCAGGTACGTTTTCTTTCACTCCCCTCCTTGAAGGAGAAAGTATCCAGGTTAATAAATCGGGTTGCACTAAGGACAATGGAATCCACATCCTGACTCGAAATTTGCCTCCAACATCTTAAAACTCTACCACTTGGAACTTGATGCTTCTTCTGGATGGTTGCCAACATTTGCCATTTATTATGGGAGTTTGTAAAATCAAAGACTTCATCCTGACTAAAAACAATTCTCATTTTTTAATTATTTCTTAAGGTGTCGAGTAAAACTATTTTAGGGATTGCTGGAATGATACTGGCTTACATCTGTCATGTTTCAACAGTTTTGAAGAGAAAAGGAAATATTAACATAACACATTTTGTCACATTAGATAATGTCATAACTAAACAATTTAGAACTTGCAAACAGAACACTCATACTGCATACGTCTTCGCCAGTTTTTTCAGAAGTAATGAGCCTCAGCTGTGAAAGGGTCTTGCTTCATAAGGTATGTAATAAATCATCATCGGAGCAAACCCAGCTCCCATGTTGTTCGGTTTTGACTGCAATTATTAACACCTCATGGGATTTCACACAAACGTTTAGGTTAAGAAAATACTTAAGTGTATTTTTATTCATGTGAAGTTATTACACACTATTAATGTTTCTTCTAGCCACTTGTGAATTTAAGCGTCCTTTTCGATCGGAGCAGAAGTTGCGAGTAACATACTCGGTGGGAAAACATGAGAGAAATTCTGCCCCTTTGTGTTAGGCAGTTTAACCTTGTAAAGTCTTACTTTGCAAAAAGAGTTCTGTTTTTGAGGGGGAGAGTAAAACAGCAGGCTCTAATAAGCAGTTAATTACAGGAGCAGAAAGTAAGCTGATTTTAGATCTGGACAGTAAAATTCCAAAACAACTTTGAAAAGTCAAGCCTATTTCTGGCACCCTGAAGCTGTACATCATCAGAGCCTTCCAGGGCTGAGCAGTGTGGCTACATATAATACTGCAGAAGAGCAAGTACTCACATGACCTTGGTCGTCCAGCTCGTTATTGGTAAGCTTCAGTTTGTCAAAGCTGATCACTTGTCTCATCCATGTCTCCCCCGAGGCGGGTGAATCAGGATGAATATAAACACGAGGTGGTACAGGGGAGTCAGCATTACCAGCCACCATCCACTTGGAACTATGATAAACATACCTATAAAAAGAAGGCAAATACCAATAACCACAAAACAATTTACCAGATCCATTCAGTATGAATAAATTAGGGCCCATGCATACAGTAAGAATCCATCAATTAAAACATGAAAGGATATAATTCTACATAAATAAAAGTAATTTTTTTAGTTTCAAACTGGTTCTGGCACCTGCTAAAACAAGGTTAAAAATCATGCTCTGTTCTAACCATAGTCTTCCTAAAATCAGTCACAGTCTTAACATTAGCTTCACACTGAGCTTTAAGCTGGTGTCAGTTCATTGACTGCTACAGCTCTGCTCCGAAAGAGCATCCGCAAACAGGGAAGAATCTGCTCCTTCATTTATCAAATTGAGTAGTAATTCCATATTTGGAAGATTTAACATGTTGCATCTAATATAAGAGTCTATAAATAAAGCTATTGAAGGGAAAGAATACTATGATTAGGAAAATAACGAAAGTATGTCGAACTATGCTCTTGATATTTCCATGGACCATATTAATTGGCTTGAATAGTATTGCACAAAGGCTTAAAAATGAAAACACAGAGTCTGTATTTAATTTGATAGGCCAATGCTGACAAAGTAATTTTATAATAAAAATAACGCCTACTTTGGTAGAAAATTTATTTTAAAGGCAAACACTTCACAGAGCCATTAAAAAACACTAACTGAAAGTTATTTTCTTCAAGTACAGTAAAATTCCAGTAATTCAGCTATATTTTTAATAAAAGCAAGAAAGACTTTATCAAATCACGTTTGTACAATTCAGCTCCTTATTAGGAAAAAAAACCCCAACATGACTGGAACAAAAAACAAAATGATCCAATGCATGTATCACTTCATACAATTCAGATCAAGCTGCATGACTAAGATCTAGAATGGTGGTGAAATTCTCTCCTGGGGACAAATTCTCAGCCCTGGATCACGATTGTAACATTTCTCATTTATTTTGTATTTCTTGGTTTATACTAAATACATGCTTTCCCTACAAAAGTAAATAAAGTTATAAATACACATAAAAGATTTTGAGCCACAGCCCAAATTTCCAAATACTTATAAGGTCCAATTTTGCTAGAAATCTAGACCTAGATGCAATTTTCTTCATTTACATTTAGTTTTGCTATCTGCTCTGTCAGCTAAAGACTAGGCTCCATGTGACTACTGTTATGTCTATGGATTTAAAAATCTACAAGACAGTCTGTGAAGCCACACAAACAGCCAGAGTTAAACTAACAGCCAGCAGAAAAAGGCACAGCAAAGAATGAAAAGTGACATCTAGTAAAAATTGTAAAACATTAATATTTAGCAGAAAAGCTAAAAGCATGGTTGCTAACACATGAATGCAGAAATCTGAGTTTGGCAACCAAGAAAATACTGCCCTTCAAAAAACTCTTGTTAAGTTACCTCAGTTATGTGAGCACTACATATCATCATATTAGGCAGACAGTGCAGGTCATTATGACTGTAATTATTTCAAATGAAATTCAGTTTAAACAACTATTCAATATAGCTTCTTTATTTTTTAATATTAACATTTTAATTATTTTGGAATTATTACCTTGTTTTTTCTGTGAATTTAGGAATTGCTCAGACCTTCTAGGAATTATATGTTTAGATTGTGAAGTAAATGCACACATGCAATACAAAGCAAAAAAAAAAAAAAAAAAAGGGTTTTCATTTGAACTGTACTGTGCTGGTCCAAAGGGAAAAAAACCCACAAACACACTTTTTCCTCTATGGTACACTCAGAAAAGTCTCCCCTAACTGTGGATGCTGGGCATCCTTAGCACTGCTATCTCCCCCTTGTTGAAAAACACAAAATCTAAAACGGTCCTAAGAAAGATCTTATACACCACACCAAAATAGTAGTCAATGAGGTAAGTACAGGAAAGCATAGGACAGTGTTTGCTTAGGAAACAAAGCAGCATTCCTGCAGAACCAACCTTATAGTCTTGGTCTGAAATATTCCTCATTCTACAATTAAATCTGCAGCGGTTTTCCCTACATTACACTAAGTATAGGTTAAAACAATCAAACCAGCAATTGGTAAAAGACCTGATCCTGTCTCCCCTGAACTACTCTGGCCAGGCTCCCTCTGGCTACTCCGGAGTATGGGATTGCATTTGTGAAACGGCTACAGCTCACAACAGAACTGCTGCGGGCCCGATCCTGCAAATGCTTCCACAGGACCAGAGGTTTCTGTAGCATCCAACTAGCTCCCTCGAAAGACTGCCATCGAAATAGTGAGAGCTTCAGCACATAATTCCTACTCCCAAATGTTGGAAGAACAACCTCTTGTTCTTCACATTATTCTTCAGACAACAATACCATTAGTTCTTTAAAAAGCAGTAATTAGAAACATTAGCCTTTTTGCGTCTAAGGAACCAAATATCTCAGTGATAAATAGCTTTTAAATTAAATTATATAATCATGTTGAAGGATGACCGAGACGTATTTAAATCAGACATCCATGCTATTATTGTTATTAATTAATGTTAATGCCATTTAGCACTAGAAAATGTACATTTTCATATTTATTTGTTAATAGGAAATAATTCCCACTGACAGGATAAGAAATATAATATGATAACATTTTCCCACCACACTAGAACTGCACTCTCTGAAAGCCAAAACCTGAGCATCTGCCCACAGTACATACACAATGTGAGGCAAATGTATCATAAAGAGCTTCAACAGAAATTTTAGTTGCTTTTCCATACTTGGCACAACTTTTTTTTTTTTTTAAATGCACTGGGCTAAAAATAGTAATCTTCATGGAGAGTTAAATATGATCTTCTGCTAATTTATATCGTGTTAGTATTTTCCTCCAACAGCTAAGATACGGTTTGCATCGTATACTTTTTGCCTTGAAGTCACCATACCTGTATCTTTTGTTATCCACTGGCACAATATCCATAGCAATATAATACTGCTGATGTGGGTCTAAACCTGAGATCTTCACTCTCATTGCGGGAAACATCCGCCTGAACATGGAAAGAGAGAGGTCATTTCTAATACGAAACAGACTCGTGAACGGTTGTTTAGGAAAAGTAACCGCTTCGCGGGATTTTTCTCGTTCTTCCTTTTAGCCTACAGAGTCCTTTTGGACGATTATAGTTACATAGCCATGAAATGGCCCATTCGATATGTCAAAACAGATTTCTAAAGTGCATTTACTCGAACAATGCTTCGTATGTTTGGGGATACGCTTTGGGAGTACAGCTATTACCACATCATTTCAACTTTATTGTTAGACAGTAAATCATTTGGGTTTGAGACCTTACCTTAGCAGTATATGCATTTAAAGCCCGTTTGAGATATTAGCTAGAAATGTATTCCTGGAGATACGCAAACACCACCTCCACCCAGGAAGACCAAGACTTACAGAAAGGCAAATTGCCACTGAAGCTTCAACTGATAGCAGAACATGGTGTGTCACTGCTGTATCAGCAAATTAGAAAGCTAAATCCACGGTGATACAATTGTAACACCGCAAGGATGCAGTTATAAAAGCCAATGTGCCATGCTGTAACACAACAATGTGGTCTTTATTGAGACGGGACTTCCTGTCTGAAACTTACTAAAGGTGAAGTGCGAGAGCTACTCTGTCTTTGAAAGGTATAGTAAAACTTCTTTATTGAAAGCAGAAACGAAACTACGACTTAATTTCTGTGGGGAAAAAAAACCAAAAACACACACACACAAAAAGATCCCGACTAACCTCCAAAAACAACACAAAAACAAAACAAAAAAGACCAAAACCCAAACGGTCAAGCTATAGATCCTTCTGTGGAGAAAACTGATTATTTAACCAATGATGTGATTTTAACATTAAAATGCCCTTCCTAGCTTGGCATGCCTTTTATCAGAAGACTTCATCATTGAAACCAAAAATTAAAAAGGTCCGACTGATGGGCTGACTGCAAGTTAATAAAACATTTTTCTGTATTTTATAAACCTGAAAGCTATTCCAGTTCATTTAGTATTTGCTGCTGCTCTAAATATATATATGTATGTATACACACACACACATACATATATATTAATCAATTAAAAATCGTTACTGGAAAGAAAAATTCTATCTCGGTTATTTCTGAACAAGCAGGAGGGTAAAAATCTGACTGTGGCTAACTGGTTTTCGCTGCTACTTCACTGCACCTGTAAGATAAAATAGAAACTGCCCGACTGGACTCTCTTAAGACAAATGTTGCTTTGTGCTGTTTAAGACTGCGTTTCAATCATTAATAAAGCCTCTCTGAAAATGTAGACGGTAGCATATGGATTCAATAAAATATGTTTTTGTAATTTCTAATAAGTTCAGATACTTTTATACTACCCAGGTTTTTACCATGTGTATCCTCTGGAAAGGGGAAAAGCTTCCCCCCAGAAGGGCACGGCACTCCCAGACCTCGCCCTAATGAACAGGAAACCCGAAACGCCTCATGCTCCGGTGCCCATCCAACATTATCGCCATCTACCTGCCTCGTAAATCTGGGGGGTTGTCCGGGTTTTCGCCCGCTTTGAAGTGCCGGCCCGCCCCGGGAGAGCGCGGGTGGCGGCCCCGCCGTGCGCCTTACCTCCCCGCCTTCGTGATGATCATCTCGGTGCCGATCTCGTGGAAGCGCTTCCACAGCTCCGCGCCCTGCAGGTCCACTCGCGGCGCCTGCGGCGTGGGCAGCGGAGAGCCGGGCCTCGAGCCCTTGGGGGAGCCGCCGGGGGATGCGGGCGGGGAGGCCGCCAGGAAACCCTCCTCGCAGCCGCCTGCGGAGAGAGCGGAGGAAGCGAAAGGGCCGGGGGAGCGCGGACCTCGAGCGCGACCAGGAGGCTCGGTCAGCCCGGGCCGGGGCCGCAGCCTTGGTTCCGGGGAGGGGGACACCCGAGTGCCGGGGCAGACCCGCGCCAGGACGGCCGGGCTGCGAGGGGGTCCCGGCGCGGAGCTCCGGGACGAGCCGCCCCCGGCCCGGGCAGGGAGGGAGGCAGCGAGTCCGCCGTGCGAGCCCGGCCGCGCGTTTCCTTCGGCCGCGCACTTCTGCGTGAAACTGCGCTGCCCTCCATACACACATATATGCGTCGTGTGTGTATACATACATATATATACGTGTGCACACGCAGTTATATACATAGTCGCATACGCACGTTTAGCAGCAGCACACGTACATTTATGCCTTGTGTAAGCGGTTTTCCCTTCCCTCGGAATCAGCTCCCCCCCCCGCCGTCGCTCCCCAGCCGCGCCGGCAGCCGCCCCGCTCCGCCAGCGCCCGCGGGAGG
>JAWWMP010000116.1:80046947-80126140 GCA_035047865.1 Dendrocincla tyrannina | reverse complement strand
ATGTTGTGGAAAACCTCAAAATGCGTTTTAAATTTTATTCTTTTTTCTCTTCCTTTGAGGTGCAGACACTTGAATTCATGACAACTAAGATGATTTGCTTTATGAATAAGAACATCAACAACCCTATTGTGTCCTGTCACAGTATCCTGGTATTTCTACATCCTCTCTAAGGTTCACGTTGAGACTTGGAGGAATGTGATCTGGGAATTAAGTTTTGGACCATTTTGTTTCCATTTTGCAAATGCAAAGATGCTACAGTGAAACACACGGTGGTTTCTATTTCTTCCTCTCCGTAGGCATGTTTAACTCTCATTGACACTGATGTGAGTTATGCACATGTCTAAAGAGGAGAAGGGAGTCTTAGATCTTTTTCTCATCGTTTACATGAGATCAAAGAGAATAAAATAGAGTTAATGAAGGGCCAGATGGTGCTTTATTTGTGCTCTGGAAGAACACAGTACAAGAGAATGGGAAGAAAGAGCTGTAGTTTAACCTGGCGAAGAGGAGGAAAACTTACTATCTCGTTTAATGGGCACTGAAGCAAGTATGCAGTATCTTCAGAAGTGGGAAAAGTTTCCTTGTTTTTTCTCCCTCAGTAGATTTTGGATGCAGGGCCAGGGTTGTTTTTGGAAGGCGCCGACTGAAGGGATTCCAGACTCTGAAATCATTCACATTTTTTCTCTTTTGGAAACACAAATTTCTTTGGACCAGGCAATTCTTCAGGTCTTGCTTTTAAGCCGTAGGATATGGGTGCTCCTCTAGTCCATGGAAAATGTGTAATCTAAGCTGCTAGGAGGAGGCAGAGCTGCAGAAGTAGGAGAGCCTTTGATTTGGATCCTCACTGTGAGCAAGAGTTTGGCAGGAGAGGCACAGGATGCAGTAAACTTTACCAACTGTGCACACAGAGCGACTCATATCCCAGAGGATGCAGACAGTGTCAGGGCCATCCTCTGCTGTGCCTCTGTGCCATCTCTCAGCCCTTTCTCCTGGCTGCTGGGCTTTTAGCTCCATCTGCCCCCAGGATCTTCAAGAGGAAATTTTAGCATTGGGTGTTGCTAACAAGAAGTTACTTTTACTCTCATCGCTGGTAGGATTATCAGAAAAGAGACAAAAACCTTGTCTCCGCTGTAGACCTTACAGTGATCTCGGGAGGCTCTTTCTGAAACACAATAGCCCAAAGGGTACCAACTCGGAAACAGTAGGGAAAAACAGGTTTTTGCAGAGGACTACCCCCGCCCATGCTGATCTTGCAGGGATGAGTCTGTGGGGGCAGTAGAGGCTATCTTATTACTTGCCCTCTGTGCATCCCATCATTGTTTTCATGCATGACACACCTATTTAAGGATAACTTAGCACTGGAACACAGATTTCCCAATAGCTTGATGTCATATATTGGCCTTGCATGATATTGTAATGGCAGCTGACAAAAAAAAAAGAAAAAAAGGAACTTCAGTGATGTTCCCCAAGACTCCTTTTATTGACAAAGTAGTTCTCTGGATTTGGAAGGCCTTTCAGTTGAGCTAAAGGCTTGGAGATTTTTCTGTTTTAAAAGCAATGGGAAGGGATGCAACTAACATCTGTACATTTGTTTAAGGATGCCAGAAATTGTTTGTGTTTGTGATTTGTTTTCAGAAAATTGCATCAAGAGTACTTTAATAGCAGCACAGTCCCATCTTCTCTTTGCCCCTGATACAAACCTAACATTACAGCTCCAGCTGACATTATTTCCACCTGCTTTAAATGTGTTCATGTGCCTCTAATCCTGTGTGCAGCTTCACATTTGTACCCATTTCCTGTATTTTATAGGCACATGTGGTATGTTGAGGTTTGGAAATGTAAGCCCTCATTTTGTGCCGCTAGTTTTTTAACATTCATTTTCCCTAGCTGTATTCTTTGCTTAAAAAACTCAATCCAAGCCAAACCAAACCAACAAACAAAAAAACACATCCAAACCCCCATACGATTCGTTTCTTTTTCTCGTTGAGCTTTAAGCAAAACCTGGAGAACTTCCTTGCTATTTTATGTATCTAGCACTTTTATTGAGTGAGTACGCAGTAATTTGGTGGGTTTACTAAGTAACTTGACAGTAGGATACATCTGCAATAGATTCCAAAATTACTGGCAGCTTAGAAATATGGAGAAGACTAGCATTTTCACTCCTTTCTGTTCTCGTGAGAAATTCCTATCTGTGTCAGCTCCACAGAAGTCAAGATTTCATTAAAGATCCATGTATGCCAAGAACTGCTACCAACTATAATAAAATTAATTAGAGCTGATCCTTCCAAATTTTCTACTATATTAGAAAAATGTTATGTATTTTAATCTAAAGGATCTAAGAAGCTACATTAAAAACACACAAAACATACATCTGGAGCTACACGGTGGCTTTACGAGGCTTGAGAGCATACAAAAACCCTCAGCCATGAAAGAAAGAGCTCAGACTTCATTTTCCAGAGACAAATTGGCTGCTTTGCGTCAGTGACCCATACTTGTGTGCTTACTTGCTCCTATGAAAAGGAGAAGAATAGCAACATCAATAATCCTTCAGCTGGTGCAACATGGGCCAGAAGAGTTGGGAACGCCTTGGTGTTAGGGACTGTAGACTCAGTCAACTGGGGAGGAAAACTCTAACCAACAATTCCATATCCCTGAGAAAATTTCTGCATTTCCTAAACGGACTTATTCCTGACACAACACTCAATAGCTACTCTACCCTTTACATTAAGGTTGATTTTTAAGGATAGCCTCCACTACAGGGAAGCCCATGGTAGTGTGAATCCACAGGAATGAACAGAATGGGGGAGGAAAACCAAACATTCATGCTGGAGGTACAGAGTTTGAGAGAACTAGGGTCCTGTGGTTCCAGAGGGAATAAACAAAAGGAGTAGAATAAATTAAAAATAGAAGAGCTCTCCTGTGCCTGAGTAATTTCCCCTATGAGGTGGTCAGTTGATCTAGTATCTTCACTGCAGCTCAATTAACTTTCATTTGCCAAATTTTAAATGGCTTCAGATAGGCGCTTCATGGTAATGAAAACAGTTTTGGTAAACAGCTGATATGTCACAATGCCCTTGGTGACACCGATGTGTCTAGACTTGCAATGCATGTGTCCCTTTTCACTTGTGGTTAAAAGGTTGGTAGAGGAAACACCTTCCTCAGATTTCTTCTGCAAATTGTGAACAAATTCCCTATACTGTCTTGCCAAATGTTGTTTAAAGCTCCGACATGTGTCTGCTTATTCATTAGAATTCAACAGGATTAGAAACATAGTGCTAATGTTTATGTTCCAATTAAGGAATTCATTTAATGTTGCCTCACTTAAAAATATCCTCCTCAGAGAAAATATAAGTCCAAAGTTGATTTATCAGGTTTAAATTTAAGAAAACTATATTGTCAGAACAACCACACATTCCTTTTTGCATCACTTTTGAAATCTGTTTCCTATTACCATCTCTGCATCAGACAAATACAACCAAGTTATTTACAGGCTGTGAAAGATACTAAATCTTTTCCAAGTAATATTACATTGGATCACAAATTCTCACTTTTAATAATAATTGACAACTAACTAAAGCAAAGGATATTCACAATTAGCAACAACAGCACATAATGCTCTCCCAGTGCCTCGTATCTTCAAGACCCTATGCAGATGCAAAAGTCTCATTAACATTTACTTTGGAAGGATGTTAACTATTGTTATCTCCCTTTTACAGATGGTGAAAGAGGCTCAGTAGGATTGTGACTTGCCTAAAAAAACTCAGAACAGTTTAATTGCAGAAGTAAGACCAGAACTTGCAAGCTCTTGGCTCCTACTTGTGCGAGAAAGCGCAACACATTTTTAAAAGCATCCTGTGACTTAGGAATCCCAGTTCCAGCACACACCAGGGCTTGAGCAGTGCTGGGGCAGTGCAGCTCCTCAGGGACACTTTGGGCTCCCGGCTCCCATTAACTTTGAGTGATTTTGGAGCTCTTGAAAACTCCTTTCAGTCCGTGGAGGGAAATGCACAACACCTGTGAATCATAGAAACAGCGCATGGAGAGGCAAAGTCTGGGAGCCAGGGCCAGCTCCACGTGCAGCTCAGCCGCGATTCAGAAGCTGGAGGGCCGAGTGCTGAGCCTGTCTTCCAGAGCTGAGGAGCCGGGGGAGCCAGCAGTGCTGCCAGCTCCTCTCACTGACATGATTTTCTTGGGAGCAGAGCCAGGAAAGATCTAAAGACAGAACTCCAGCCCTCTAATAAATTTCAGCTTTGCCTTTGGGAGGAAGCCCTCCTTGCTTGGCCCCTTGCGCCTTGCCCTACGCCTCCAGGAGGAAGGAGCAGCTCAGGTGGGTGCACATCTCCCAGCTTTCTTCACCCCTCTTCCTGGCCAGCCCCTGCTGCCACTCTGTGAACAGGGGAAACAGGAGCAGGAAGGTGGGCAGAGAGCTGTGAAAATCCCTGAAGAAGCAGATGTTCTACCATATTTGTCTGTGTGTGATGGGAATGCAAGAGTGTGGAACTACAGGGTAGTTGGGGAAGCAGCCCCTTGGGGCTACAAGTGCAAAGTGGGATGGTGTTGGGCAGCAGAGGTGGGCAGTGGGCAGATCTGGGGTGGGTGGAAAGGGGCAGGCAGCAGAATCTGTTGCTGTTAGATGGAGGGGTGAACTGGTGCAAGGCATGCAGGTCTTCAAATGAAGCAAAGGTCTGGAGAAACCATTCAACATTGTAATGCCCAAAGACTTGTGACAGCTCTCCATGTTGGGACTGGGATTGGAGCTGGCTGTGGAGCTCTCATCCATCTGCACTCAGCCTTGCACCACCATGCCCACCACAGCCTTTGGAGATGAGGAAGTGAAAGGAGTTCAGGCTCCAAGGAGGGATCAAAGACATCCCATATACATGTACATGTGTGTGTATATATCTATACACACACACATACACACATGTACTGTGTCTTGCTGTTGCCCAGTTTGTTACCTTTTTACTCTGGCAACACCAGTGTGCAACTAACTGGAAGCCTGGAATAAGAGTGATTAGAACTGAGGAGGAAAGTTTCTTCATCATCAGGAGGGAGACTGGATATTGCATCAAGTCGGACTGGCTTCCCCGAAACACTGTTGAGACAGGAAAGAAAACCTTGCATTAGAAAGAGGATGTTGAGGCATGTGCAGAGACCTGAGCAAAAAGCAGCTCTGGGGAAGGCAGAGCATACCTGCAGCCTCAGAGGGGGTGCAACCCTCTTTCAACAACCAGATACCAAACCAGATACCTGGTTTTCATGTCAAGGTTTTAAACTTGATTCCTTGGCTACGAGTTTTGGCCTTAGACAATGATCAAAGAGACGCAGCAACCATTTACAGTGCAGTCTCAAATTTGTGTCTGTGTTTAGAAATGCTCAACAGCTTCATCATATTAAAACATTTTAAGAAGGGGTATAGCTAAGCAAGTACTTGCTGCTAGGAAGATCTCGATGTAATTCTGAGTAATGGGGAAAGGCCTCCTTTATGTGGGGAAAGACTACCAGGCCAGAGGATCAACTTTCTAGGCCAAACCCTATTAAATTCAAGGGAAAGACAACTTTTAGATGGCCTTGTGCCTACACTTAGGAATTTAATTGAATCTGGAGTAGGCTTTAGAGACTGAGGGACTCACAGCATGAGATTAATTGTTCATTGCAGTGATGGCAAAGGCAAGCATTGAACTGGCCAGCTGGTCCTATTTGGAGTATAAAGAAAACCTAGTCAGGACAAATCAGGCAAAATCTCTAGATGATGGAATGTCACTCCAGGGGCCAGGATGGGAAAACTTTAAGGGTGTCTGAGAAAAAAAGTCGCTTTTTGATGTTCTTTTTGCTTGAATGTGCTAATATCCCAGAGGCCTATTCTTTACATAATTTTGTTTGCACAGATGAAGGGGGTACTAGAGCTTTGCCAGCTTCATGTAACTCTTTGCAAAATCCTTGAAAATACTGTTTAAAAATATTTATGCAGCAAAAAAATGCTATTTCACACATTTCGCATCAGCAGCCAGGTTTTTAAATAAACCAATCTGTCCTCAGAAATAAAAAGAAGAAGAAATAAAGATCCAAATTCGCAGTTGGTGTAAATTAACAGACTTTCACTGAAGTCAATGGGGGGGTTGCCAGTCTAAACTAATAGTCCAGAAGCCATGAACAGAATTTTGAAAGTCTTCACAATATGGTCTGCAAAACATTATGTGGCTGGAGAATACCTTACATACAGAAAGGTAAAGCATGGAGACAGACTCCAGGTGCCCTAGGACAGAGAGCAAATGGCAACATTAGGACTGAAATTGTCCTTGAGGAATGTTAAATCAGCTAGCACGTAGTCTTTAAAGAGCACGAATAAATAGCAGGTATCAATCAACAATTGCTTCTCCATTAAAAAAACTGGCACATTTGGGAGCGTGTACATTCTCTTTCCCCTTTAGATGTGAAAGGGTGATCTTGCCACCCCAGGAGACAGCATAAGCCAATTATTGGTTACCTTAAGCCATTAAAAGTCTTCCTGGAAGGGCCAACTCATGATTAGAATATTTATCTTGAAAAACACACTGATTAAGCTCATGATGATGCAGAGATCAGATATTCTCTTACTTCTTGTGACGATCACTGTGACCTCCCTATCTCACCCTCTGTCTTATGTTGCATCGTAGAAATTTTCTTCCAGCAGTCTTTTTGAGACCCACCCTCAGGAAAAAAGAACGGGTGTTTGAAGACAGACATGGCTAGTGCACACCTACCTGGCAACCACGGGAGTCTCCTCCTGTTTGGTACCTCCAGCTCCTCTGCAGGCACGTGTTGGTGATTGTTGCCTTGGCAGGGCTGACGCCTTGGCCAAGACCCATGACTATGTTCAGCGTACAACAAGATGGGACCTCATTCCAGGCCTCTGGGTACTACTATAATATTGGTGTTACTGTCCCACAATAATAACAGGAGTACAAGTTTTATGAGAATTCCTCTCTCAGGGCTGGAAAAAGCAATCACTATTGGAAAAGCTTTTTGGCTGAAAATCTCACAGTGAACTTCAAGGCAGGCTCCTCAGACCAGAGGCCAGATCCCTCAGGTGACATAACCTGGCAAACAGTCTTGCTGGATTCATCAGGTTGATTGTGACGCATAAGGATTAAAGAGGAACTGACTGTGCTGAATTTGCGTTTTGTTTACTGGAGCGGTTGCCATCAGGCAGCCCAGAGAGGATTTGCTGGCGTCTCTGAGGGCATGGGAAAATAGTGTGTTTAGCTTTCCTGTGCGGAGCACCAGGCTCGGCTGGAAGTGTGGACCCTGAGGTTATCCTTACATCACCAGAGGTGGGTATGTAAGCCTACCCTCTGACTTCTTCCAGAGCTAAATTTAAAACCCTTATGGCTTAGCTGAGTTCTGTGGCAGCAAATTGATGGGTTTGAAAGAGAATGAGAAAAAATAATAATAGTAAAAAATAAAAACAGAAACAAACAGCAACAGAGCTTTGACACATCAAAAATGGAGAAAACAAGACTTATTTGTGGTCATCAGGGGGATGTTTGCCTGCCTTTGGTGAGGAGCTTGCACCAGCCACAGATGGCTGGCTGAATTTCTTGAGCTTCTGAACTCTTCAGGGGAGCAAAAATTTTGTTCTTACATGTGTGTGAGGTGCCTAGAAAGCCAGGTCCTGATCACGAATAGAGATCCCTAAGCATGAGCAAGACAGCTAATACTAAAGACCTGTTTTCGAAGGTCAAGATCTATCATGGCCTGTTGTGCTCGTTGACAGCAAGTGCTGTCCTATTTCTGTAATGAGAGGGCTGAGCCACATAAGCTTTACAGGAAAACATCTACAGGGAAAGTTTTGCATATTTGCCATGACAAACAGAAACATCATCTCTCAGATGAACTTGAACTGCTTCATGTTACAGAAGCAAATGCTTCCCCCACAGAAGAAGAGTGTAAATATTTACATGATTTTCAATTCATTCAGCTATGTGGCTACATAAGTGTGTTATATTTAATAATAGAATCATAGAATCAGCCAGGTTGGAGAAGACCTCTGAAATTATCAAGCCCAACCCTTGATCCAACACCACTGTGATTACTAGATCATGGCACTAAGTGCCACATCCAGTCTCATCTTAAAAACCTCCAGGGAGGGAGTATCCACCACTTCCCTGGACAGCCAATTCCAATGCCTGATTACCCTCTCTGTAAAGAATTTATTCCTAATATCCAACCTAAACCTCCCCTGGCAGAGCTTAAGATCATGCCTTCCTGTCTTACTGGTAGTTGCCTGGGAGAGGAGACCAACACCCACCTGGCTACAACCTCCTTTCAGGTAGAGAGTGATGATGTCACCCCTGAGCCTCCTCTTTTCCAGGCTAAACAACCCCAGCTTTGCAGTAATGTATTTGTTGCATACTGTTGGAAAAGGTCACTAATAGAGATTTAGTAGGTACACAGTATAGAACTTGTACTTCTAATTTCCCATCATCATTTTATCTTCAGCTATAACTAAGAATTAGAAGAAATGTCTATGTCCCAAGTAGTCTCAAAGGAGTTCATTAAGCAGATATTCACATTTTAAAAAGCTGTCCTCATACTCTTCTTGTTTTATAGGAAAAGGATTAATATACGGGAAAAAAAAAAAGAGAAAAAAAAGAGAAAAGAAAAAAGGGGGGGAGAAAGAGAGAGAGAAAAAAAAAAAGGTCAACCCCCCCACCCAAAAAAAAAAAACAAAAACAAACCAGAAAGAGAAAAGCACAACTCTTCTGCCAAAATAAATCCATTAGTTCATGGATTAAACGTGTCTTCAGAAACCAATAAAGATGGGGAGTAATGTTCTCCTTTTTCTTGGAGAAAGTTTTAAGACACAAATTCTTGAAGTGTAGATATTATTTGTTCTTTGGCAGCAGTCCTTTCAAAAACATTGCTGGTACTCTTTGAATGTGGTCTGGTAGATTCAGGATTTAACAGCATCTAGAAATTATAATGTGCCATTTCCCATTTTTCTCAAAAAAAGAGAGTACCTATAATATTACAGAAAATGGGACTAAAATTAGATAATTTTCTTTTTCTTTCACTGAACCGTTGCTTTTATTTTGTTGTCATTTCTTAGCTCCTAGGGCCAAAAAACAGAAGAGACATGATAAACAAGAGGCTAACCATAAAAAGCATTCCCAGGAAGCTTGGCCTAAATATCAAAACACAAAGATGGAAGATATAAAACTGGAAAATAATATTGAAATATGAATAGTATGGTTGGGTACTCAACATTTTCTCACTACTTTTATTTTAGACATATTTTAAATAATATATTGTATAGCAAGCTTTCCATTGAAAGTTTATTTTCTGAATTGGTTTAAATTCTTGTCTTCTTACCATTGCTATTGTCAGATGCAGTACTTGTTCTTAGAATATTTATTTCTTACTATTATTGTTATTTACATGATTCTGTATTTCATTATTGTGACTGAATTGCTCTAATACTCATTAAAGTCACTGTGATGTTGAAGACAATTTTATTGTGTTACATTTGTTTCAGGATTCAAATGCTAATAATTTGAAAGGGGATTTCTATGCAGTTATCCCATCCCCCTCATTAAATCTTGAGCAGTTCCAGGATTTTTTTTTTTTCAGATAATTCTTTACAGTCACTGGTCTGAGTAACAAAAAGGCTTTGATAAGATACAATGAGATGAATATTGTAAAGCAAAAGGAATGAGTTTTGCTGATTTTGGTGCAGATATCACAAATGTCATCATGATTGAATGAATCTTCTAACACGAACCAGCTGATTTTATAGACAAAAGTCCTGATCTTCACTTTGATAAATCTCTTTTTATTTGAATGAAGATTGCAGTATTGGACCCACATGGAACTTGGTCAGAGGCCAACAATATGCTGAGAATGGAGACATTAGTTTATGATTAGAAATCTGATTCAATTGTTGTGCAGATTTACTCTAGTTATTGTCCTATAAGAGTGAAAAAGGGCAAGTGAGGTAAAGCCCCTTTTCCCTTAAAAAGAATTACTGTTCACCCATGCTCACAAGATCCCTACGTGCTTGTTTTGTCCAGTGACTTTTTGGATGTTAATGGCTGTATGCCTCATTTGTGCAAAGATGACAGCAATCTGAAAGTTGCACGTTGTACTCATATAAACTTCTCAGGAAGGCTGGGAATCTGGCTCAGACACTGATGTCAAAATGTGCTTGTGTATGGCAGTTTTTGGTAGGTACTCCTCTGCAAGGAGGGGAATGCTCAGCTGGAAGATGGTTTCCTCTTCTGCACCTCAAAAGGACCTTCTCAGCCACAGGTTGACTTTTGACTGCCTTTAGCAGGATTCTGGATCTAACTTGAAGAAGGCAAAATGCAAGTAAACACTCCTGAGACTTAACAGTCAAGTACTAGATATTGTGCAAGACTATCAACCCACAAGCATTCTCTGCTATATGGAGATCTTGGAGAAATAGCTCAGCCCATGACATTTATGATGAAGTGTGAGTTTTTCAATTATTTATCTCCTATGGTATCAAAACTACGAACAAATTCAGCACTGTATCTGTTCCTGAAATTTAGCTCTGTGTTTCAAGAACTTCCATTGACAAAGTGCAATTGGATACATCTACTCCATTAGTTTACAGATATTGCAGTCATAACTCATGTAGGATCACAACTCATATAGAAGTCCTATAAATGTGGAAATACCATCAGATATCTTTACTCACTCTACTGTCCAATGAAGATCACAAACAGGCATTTTAGTAGTTTGTCAAAGCCTATCAGGATGGCAGAATTATTGTTGAGTTCCCTTCAAATCACTAGGTTTGGACTTGAGGCCATACTGTATTCATTAACAGGCAGCTAATTAACAGCAGTGATGAGTCTGTGGAAAAGCTACTGATGTGTAATAAGTCTTTTGTCTTCTACAATGTTTTGTATTAGCAGAAGCAGGTTAGATCAGATTCAGGCAACAGTGCATTACACATATTTCTTACTAAATGGCTACTGTTGAAATGGAATCTAGCTTTATAAAGCAAGAACATGCCTGTGCTACAAAGTCTGTTGCTGGGTTAGCATGAACCACTGTGCTTTCCCATGTGTGCTGTAAAGAAATGTATGTTTTGGTACAGATGAGGTCCAAAAGGAGCAATTCAAGTGAAGGCTACATTTAGTGGCATGCGAAAGAGAAGTCCATTGGGTCAAACTAATCTCTAGCTTACTGTCAGGCAGCTGAGTAACCACTCATATTTTTGACACATCACTTCTCCCTCCCCACTCCCAAAGCTTCATGATGATCAAACTTTTAAGAGCATTTCACTCCCCTACTCAAAAGAACATGGAGGCACCTGCATGAGGGTGCTTTCTATGGGTACTAAATACGAATTCTGAGCTGTTCTCTAGGAAGGACAGGTACACAAATAAATACAAACATGCAAACACCCTGGGAAACAGAAAGAAAAGCTTTACATCATTATTTTTTACCTCCCTATTACTTGGACTCACATGAAGTTGACAAGAATTCAGCTTTTACAATTTTAGGTATTTTTTTTTGCCACTTATGTACATTCTAAATTTTAGGATGTCCTTTGGACCTTTTTTACTTCCTAAAGAAGTTTTGGAGGTGATGCTATTTTTATAGTTTAACTATTTTGCAGAATGAATACATTTTGAATATGCAGCAAAATTTCATTTTTTTTTAATCAACAAAATTTTGATTCTTAGACCAGGAACATTAATGAATTATAGAGTTGTTGGCTTGTTAAACTACTGCATTTTTCAATCTGCCTTCCTATACTTCATCGACTCTGCACAAGTTTATATGTTTTCACACAACACAATGGGTTCTTGCTTTCTATAGATCAACATAAGATTATTTTGTCCTCCATATGTGGTGCTGGTCTATCTTCTTCAACTTTGGCTCTGCTTAATACTACAAGAACTAACACTTTTCTGATATCAGTGTTTAAACTAAAGAATTGCTGTATTTCCAACAAAATTGTTATGGGGAGATAAAAGAAGGAGGAAGGAGGCAGTTGTAAAGAGCACTAAAAGCCTGCTACAAAATCTTTGAATCAAAAGGTGATCTACATTATCAAAGTCCCTGAGAACTTTGCTTTATGGTTTAATATATTTAACAAAATTTATATCTATATATAAATATTTATATTCCAGGCTTTTGTTAGTCTCTATGCAACCTTAACAGTAATAGAGTTTTATGTTTTAATTTCCTTAAAGGAAAGTCTTCTTTGGAACCCATGAATGCTTCAGTGTTTTGGAAAGATCTAAATATATGTCAAATATCTATTGAGACCAATGATTTTTTTTTCATCCACTCAGCAATCATTTCATGTGTTATTTTGAGAAACTGCACTATATGTACTGTAAATAATGCAGAAAAAATTATATATGTATTATCTGATAAACTGAAATAGCTCTGTCTGTTGGTTAATTACCCAAATACTAAAGAAAAGTTAAGCTAATGATTTCCAGACAGTTGTTATGCCATATCATGTTAAAGCAGCTGTTAACCATATGCACTACTGTAGTTCTGCTTATATTAACCATTATGAAATTTTCCTTGGGGAAAAATGCTCACGTGCTTGCAGAGAACCTCTGTGCCCTCTTTTTAAATGAAATAAATTGGTTATTCTTAGAGCATGGTGAATAATTTGTAACAAATCACTTGGCGATTTTCTCCTTCTTGTGAATAGAGATTGTGTTTTTTCAAAGCCACCATGCACCCAAAGCAGCTGAAGTCTCACTGGCAGTTTTGTAGCTTCAATAGAGCAAGGGAAGCACTGGGAGAGCCCTTCAAAACCAGTCCCGGTGTCACTGCACCTGTGCAGTGCCGACTCTTGCGGCCTTATGGCTTTGGGACACAAGGTCACATTTCCTCATGGCACTGTACCCTGTTGTATCAACCCATCAGCTCCTCTGAGGCTAATCCCTGACACTGCTGGTTCACACTGGAGTATGGTCCTGCAGCGGGATAGAGTTTCCTCTGACCTTTCTCTTTTTGAGAGAGACAGAATGATCTGTGAATTCCTAGGGGATTATGGCAGCAAATATTATAGTGATAGCCACCAGAGAAACAAGATTTATGGACAGAAGTAGTCTCTTTTATTAGGCTGACTAATATAGTTGGAAAAAGAGACACAAGCCTTTGGGTCAAAACCCTTTTGTCAGGTCCAAAATGGAAGAATGTCTAGAGGACAATTTTGTTGATGGAGGGAGGTTGTGTTTCCCCCCTCTCCGTTTTTAGACTGTAAAAGATACTGTGTTTTCCTTATAAATATTGCTTCTTTTTTCTTAAAACATTAAAACTACAACATGATGTACATCAATTACCAGTTTAATAAGTATCTACCACTTTATCTTATCAAACTTGCAGAATAATTTATGATCTTCCGTTGTCCTAAGGAAGGGCATCTATATTACCTCAGAATGAGACAACATTAACACTTACTTTAGGGATATTTGTTGGAATTTGTTACAGCTGTCTTTGTGTCCTCAGTTGCATTCACTTTCTGTGAGTATTCAAGCAAATGCTCATGAAAATAAATGAACTTCAAGATGAAATTCGTTTTATTGGATAACAATCACAGAAATGCTTTGTCTTACAATACCTACACCAGTCACAATGTGAATGATTCCCATTTTTTCTCTCTGCCTCCTAATCCCAGAGCTCAGAAGAAGGCAGTTGACAGGGATATTACCTGTAAGATGTAAGACAAGTTCCTTCCATACAGTGTGGGTAAACCCTGGGTGTTGCACACCAAAAAGAAGTGGTGGCTAAACACCAGATGAGGGCACTGGCTGTGGTCAAAGGTCTAAAATCATACCTTACAAGTAATAGCTGAAGGAATTTAGATTGTTTATTCTGCAGAAAAATAAAAAGTAATTCTGATAATAGCCTTCAGATACACGAGGGTAGCAGCAAGAGAACAACAACAAAAAATTCTCCTTTGCCCTTTGTGCATAAAAAAAGAGGTAATTTAAACAAGGAATAATCATCTTAGGTACCAGAATGGTAAGGATATTGTTTCTATTGTAATAAATAACCAAGCATTGAAATATATTTTCTAGGGAAACTGTGAAGCCAAATTATCAAAGGGACCCAACAAAAAGTTAGAAAAGCAAATGGCAGGAATGTAGTACATATAGTTATATGCCCTACCATGCCGGAGGTGAATCAGCAAGATAACATCCTAGTGTCCCTTATAGGTTCCTTTTCTCTGGTCTTATGATTGATACCTAGATGATGATGGCAAAAAAAAAACAAACCTAAAACACCTACACAGAAAAGATGTCCTCCAAAATCTTTTGTCTCTCTTCAGGCTGAGTGCTTGACAATGAATAAACAAAGGACGTTTTCCCTAAAAAATTGTCAGTGTTTTTCATCTGAAACCTGACTACCATGATATAGTGATGTTATACCAGCACAACTCAGTCACCCTCACTATGATCTGTAACTTCATTTCATAAGTGTATTATTAGATATAATATTAGTAGAGTGCTGAGCAGAATGAGTCCACTGACTCAGTGCAGAGAAATATCCAGATGACAGGAGGTTCCACTGTGTTCTAGTAGACATTTATGAGCCCAAACCATTCCCCTCAGCAATCCAACCACTTGCTCAACTCTCTATTCCTGCTTGCGATGGATCTGAAAAATCACATTTTGCAAAGAGACCAAACCTGCTCAGATAATGACAAACAATTTGAAAATAACTGGTCTGACCAGGTGTCCAAATTGTTGACAGAAAGGAAATGTTCATATGTGCAATAAGCATGCAAGATGAAAGCCCTTCCCTGGCACTATTCTTCCACCGAAGCCCTTGCTCCAACCTGTGGCCTCACTAGATGGCCTGTGAGTGAAGAACAGGGAGAGTATAAGAAAACAGTTCCTACTCAGGCTTATTTTCAGAAGGAAGTCTGCCCAGACGCTGCAGTTATACTTTTTCATATTGCCTCCTGAAAGATCTGTGAAAAGTCAGTAAAGCGGTCTAGAAAAACAGTAGATTTTACTTTTTGGATACAATAAAACTCTGCATTAATATTTATAATGCATATTTATTCATTTTTCTCTTTACACATTTGGGTCTTCACAGGGCAAAAACTGCAGGGCTGGGAAAGCTGTGCATGTCTCACTCACACCCCTCCTTTCCTCAGTGTCCCATAGAGTCCCATGGCTCTTAAGGCCAAGAATTTTGTTCCTGACTTCCCAACTTCTCTTGCTAGGTAGAAACCCTGGACAGCCTAATTATTGCCTACAGCACCTCCTGGCATAGATTGAAGTGGTGTGAAGTATTTCACACTAATAAAGAACTGAAAGTATACTGGGACAGTGACCACTTCACCCCATGAGCATCTAGAGTGTTAAACACAACAATACTGTTGGCTGGACTAAGAACTATACCCTAGTAAAAATAACTCCCAGAACTGTATCCACACTTCTTTTGGTCTGTTAGTCTTGTTTATCTCAGAAACTAGGCAGGGAGTTTTTCAGATGTTTCCCATGGGCAAAGAGCTTTGTATGACCAAATTATTTGGAGATGCTGCTTTAAATGACCTTGATCCTGCAAAATTATGTTTTTTAATCTATTATGATGCCTTTTTCATAGTTTGATCTAAATAAAAGTCCATTCCAATCCTTTTTGTTCTGTCCTCCAAATTCTTTACCAGTGCAATGACTTGCTATGGCTGCAGCACAATTCTGGCTGGAATAGGTCTTAATTAGCTGCCAGTGATGTCATGTCCATGTCTGTGTTAAAGGCAGAGGACTAAGTATTCCTCCTTATTTAATGCACTGTAGAAATTCCATTTTGGGATAGCATTAAGATGCTTCAGAGCCAATCTTGTAATTCTCCTGGAGTTGAGACGGTTGGCCTTCAGCTTTCTGACACTACCCCAGTTGTGCTATAATGGTCCAGAAATACACTGCCTGTTGTGTTTTATTGCTTATGTGAAAACCATCCAATTCCTTGTCAGTTGACAAGGGAGGAGCGTTGCATTGAAGGATTGCACAGCAGTGTGTCTGGGAGCTATGTTATTTCACACCAGCAGCAACCTTTCAGTGTTTGCGCGACAGCCCAGTAGAGCCTTGGTGCTCTTGCCACAGAGCAGAGAGCAAACCCCATTGTAGTCATTCTCTCTGCCAGAGAGACTAATGTGTGTTGCCAAATATCTCCCCTCAACACATTTATTGAACATTAAACCAGCAGAATAGCATTGAATGAAGTCCAGTAATTTTATAGGATATATTTTAGTCACTAGACTTTGAAGACTAGGCCAATGTTAATTATAAAGTTTCTGTGTCTGGATAACATATTGTTAACAGTTATTTTGTAAGTGCTAATGGCAAGATGGAAGATTTCCAATAGTTTTATTGAGGAAGTGGCAATTAAAATATTGAGCACTGCAACATACATACAAAATAAAAATAATCCTGCATACACAGCACTTTGTGTCTAAAAAAAAACAAACCCAGAAAAAACAGGGATGAATATTTTCTTTTGAAATAAATGCAACCATTTTATTTCTAAAAAGTTTTGCTTTTGAAAAAAACCAAATGTTGATTTACTTGCCAACTTCAAATGTCATGAGTCTTGAACAAGTTTGACATTGTTTAAAAGCACATCGTGAAACTATTAGAAAGCTAAGACAAGTTGCTATGTTATGTTTTTCCACACTCAAAGAGCAACAGTATGTTCTCAGTTTGAGTAACTTCTTTTAGATTAAGGGAAACAAAACAAGAAAGAACAAAAGCAAAATGTTCATGAGTGTGTGTAAGGGTCTACATGGAACAATTTTTAACATGTGGGTAGGAAGAGGTACTACGCAAGAACTGCCCCATAAGGTCAGCTGGGCACATTGATGCTCCTATATCTATATGCAATAAGAAAAAAAAAAGTACTATCTATGGCTCTGTATCAACCATCAGTTAGCAGGTTCAACACAGATTTTGCTTTGCATAGCAAATGGTTACCACCTGCTAAAAGAAGCCCTGGTGGGATCTATAGTGGAGATGGGAGCCGAGCAGCACTGGGGCTGGATATTAGCGTGAAGTCAGTCAGTGTGAGGCACATAATCCCTGCAAGCTGAGCCGGAGCTGGCTCTCCAGCCCTTTCAGTGGGTTTAGGTTTGCTTGCAACATACCTGTTTTAATCTGAACCTGCTGCAGTGAACCTGCTACAGGTTTTAAGGCCCTTCCTTAATGCTTTTCCAGACAGCTCTGTTTCCAGACAGCTTGGTGAGACTGGATTTCACATCCTCTTCTGGCTGATGTGAACTCGCAGCTTTGGGGAGCCAAAAGCCGCTCTGAGATCCCAGGGCATGTCCTCAGCTCCCTCAGCAGTCCCAGAGCAGGTAACAGCCTTTTGGCAGATGCAGGTATCTGAGAGATATAAGGAGATGTATTTTCCTAATTTTCCAGGCCTGCCGGACCTATGAGTATTGATTGGTCATAGCAGAATCACCCTGGATTTCCCTCTTCTTCCCTCCCTTCTCTTCCTCCTTTCTTCCTGCACAGTGGTCTTGACACTGCCTTCCTGGCTGGGAATTTTCTATCTATTTCCAGTTCACTGCCACCCCTGTTAAAAAAAGATGCATCAAAGGTTTTATGTGGCTTTTTGAAATACAGATTCACTTTAGGTAAGCATCCAGTGGAAACCACTGGGGGAGCAAGTGCCAGCTTTGGACTGAAGCATATTAATCTGTTGTTCTCTCTGTAACCTCAGGAAATTGAGTGAGGCATCCCCAGGGGCAAGTCAGCCCGTCTGAGACCTGAATAACCTCTGGAGAGATCTTTCACTCTCTACAGAGATGTGCATTCCTAGCCCTGGTGCACCTTGAGGTGTCTGAGGTTTGGTGTGGCAAACCTGAACCATCAATCCAGAAGTCTGCTTGCTCACTTGCTCAGTCAGAGGAACAAACCTACGGTGTGAAGGTACACTAGCAGAGAAAACAATATAAGAAGAATTGAAGTGAATAAGAATCCAAGACTGAATGTTCAGTGCCTATTGTTCCTACCTTTTCCCTTGTATTTCCATAGGAGGAAAAAACTGAAACAGCAGGGAATCACTGCACTTGATCTCCTTTCATATTTTCCTTTACTTCTCTTTTCCCTTCTTGCATGGTTATAAAAGGCAGCAAGAAGATTCTGACCAGCCTGAACACCCATGCACCATGCATGGTTCTCCAGAATGACCTGTGTGCAGAGCATAAGGACTGGGTTTTGGGGCTCCTTGTGGTCCCTGGGCAAGGCATAGAAGAAGCCATCCAGTTCCTCTAAAGTTCAAAGCTACGATGCATCAGTGACAAGTGGCTGGACACAGGAAATATGTTAATGTAGATCTAAAGGAGCTCAATCCCACTGACCTCTTGTGAGAGCCAAATTTTTTTCCAATGCGCTTTTAAAAAAATGTTACCTCTCCTCTGCAGTGCAAAGTTGTCAGAGTACAGCTTATAGAACAGTGTTTGAGGGCTTAACACCTCTGAGCATTGGGGAAGATTGACTTCACACCTTCCATGATGTACCTCAGTAGTACCTCTAGTTTACCAGTAGTCAATCTTTATTCCCCAGCCCCCTTTCTAATTTTTTCTGGGAAAGTGCCCTTTACCACAAACGTAAGCCTTCTGGCAGCAGGAGGTTGCCTGTTTCAGTTGCAATTTCCAGGGCCTTTCAGAGTAGTGTACCACTTCCAGCAGACCTGAGGGCTGAGACCCATCAAACCAATGAATGGTGCCTCAGCTCTTTTCCTTGAAATTACAAACCTATCCAATTTTAACACTGAACTTTGTCTCAGAGGAGACACTGGGCTTGCTCTCAGCAGTAGTTAGGCTAGTCCATAGAAAAGGGGTCTGGTGCCTCCTGCCAGCTCTCATGATAACCTCCTGCATGGAAAGGTGGACAGTTTTTGCTCCTGATAGCCCTCATCCCAAACTGAGCCCCATGGACATGTAACTCTCACCTCTGCTGCTGCTGTTGTGGGGAGTTGCAGGAACATCACTTGTCAAAAAAATGCTTCCTGAAGAATAGCCTTTAGCACCAGTTTTAACAGCAGGTTTTGTGAGCATTGTTCAAGCTGATGAGACCTGAACAGGGCAGGGAGTAACTGCACTGGGTGAAGCTGTTGGAGGGCCCTCAAAGGGCACACTTCAGCTAGTCCCTGGGCTGCACAAAGGGACCAACTAGTATTAGCTGATTTATGGAAAATCCGGTAGTGATAAAAGAGTGCTTTAGAGATCTTCAGCTGTAAAACCTGCCACAGACACTTTTCTAAATCAATCCAAGCTTTATGTATAACTTGATAAAAGATTTATTAGGTGAAGGATAATAAATATGTTGAAACGAAAGGTATGGAAAACAAAAGTAATATACCTGTAAATGGTCTGCTATACTGAACTGAGCTAAACAAGAGCTCGTCTTGAACAAGTTGCTCCATACAAGTTATTCATAAAAAACCCCAACAAACAACAACAATAACAACAACAACAACAAACAAGCAAGAAAAAAAGTAAAGAAAGGAAAGGCCCAGGTATAACGACTCCAAGTCAGGTCTATGGTAGAGTGCAAAATTTTTTTTTCTAGCTGTTTCTTCAAGGTCTCTGTTATTTTAAGAGTGGACTTTGAGGTGTTAGGTGTCAGCATTTGTGCTGTTGTTCACAAGCCACAGTCATACCACATCTCAAGATCAAAAGGCACGAGGCAGCAGATTCTGATTGGGAAACAGATCACTGAGGCAGATGCTGGATGCTTTCTGTGAGTGGTTAAATGATCCATCTGGTAACTAATGAGACCCTGACACTGTGAATTACTGTTATTAAGAAAGTTAGGAACACCTGGAGAGAGCACTGAAACTTTCCAGGAAATGGTTACACTGGTACTTTTGGTGTGGCCCTCAGTAGTGATTGAAAGGCAATGTCTTTTAAAGGATCCTTGCAGTACACTCTGAAAACCGTGCCAGAACTGAACTTGTGCATGAACAGAGAAGACTCCAAGAGAAAAATTTGCTATTCACAGATAGACTTCTCTACAGATGATGTCAGCATTTTTCACTGAGAATCATTCTGTCAGTAGAGAATCTTCTCCAGAAAAAGCCAGCAGTAATGAACATTTATTTTCATTATTCCGTCACCTAAAAATGTCAGCTGTGCTCTCTATGTAATCTCTCTTTGTCAAGACATATCTATTCTGTCAGGAGAGCAGTGAAAATGCTTTACACCAAGTAAGTGTTAATGTGTGTGACCATTCATGACATTTGCAAGCATACTATTCAAAGGCAACATATAGGATCAAATAGGCTCATTAGAAAACAGTAAGTAATTCCTGATTTGCCTCTGCTTATGGACAAAATGTTGGGGGATTTTTTTGGTGGTGTTTTCTTTTTTTCCCCCTGTTGTTGTTGTTGTGTTCTTTTCTTTCCATTGGACTCCATCTTAAAATGAAACAACACTAGAACAAAGGTCAGGAACTTGGAAGAATTTGTTCAAGCAGAACCAGGTACAGCTTGATTCAATATCAATATTTCATATGTTCTGAGATTGTGGTTCAAACGATGAGATAGCAGAACACCATTTTTATAGCTTTCCATCTGTGAGAAATTATTTCTCAAAGCACTCTTTATGAACAATCTAACAGATATTCATTTCTGAGATCATATATTCTGTTAAGTGGGATCTTTTTGATGCACAATCTGGCTGTGATAGTAATTTTAAAACTAGAGAGAGTCTTAGAGTCAGATTCATAAAAATAAACGTTTTTCACACAAAGTTATTTTTCATGATGCATTAAGTTCTCCTTTTCCAGGCTTTTGCAGGAAAGTAATATACTCAATATTATATATTCGTAGACCAAAGGAAGAATGAATCAATGCAGGAATCATAAGGAGATGATAAAGTTTACATTTAAGTAATAAAATACACATACCCTTTATTTTAAAAATATTTTCTTGTTTATTTCAGGACATAAATACAAATACTTTGAGTTCGAGAACAGATAAAACTCTTTGATGGTGCAGCACTAAGAGCATTTTGCGTTGATGCTCTTATAAATGTGACGTAGTTGTAGCATAGCACATGCCTGGTATTTAAGACATTTTGTAAATGTTGGCAATCCGTTTCACCTGCTCATATTCAGGAACTATCTGAGACCGGCTGCCTTGACAGGCCAGGCTGAGACCTTGTTTTCTGTGACCAACAGGACACTAGCATGTCTAGCATCCCATCAAACCTGACGAGCAGGAACTGATTTAGTGCAGGAATGACTGGTGCTGGCCTTGGTTACCAATCTTTAGTCAGGCTTGCTACATACCTTTGGACTCATAGTGAGGTTTCTTAACCCATTCTGCTACCTTACACCTGGTTTAATCTTACCATCCTTTTGCTGTGGTAACAAGAAATCTCCAATGAATTTGTAGAAGCCACGTTGCTAACCCACTCTGTTACTTCAGCCACTTATGTCAGGGCTGCATTTGAAACTCTGTGCCAGATGTTATGGAGAAGAACATAAAACTTGTGGATAAAACATATTTTTCTGGCCTTATCATCCATGACCGTGTTGAATTACAGAACACAATTATATGGAGGTGTTATCATCTGTTGTGTTCACCACCACTCTATATTTGTGACACTTCTATGAGCTTCTGAAATATGCTCCAGTGGCACATGAGCTTCCAACCAAGGCTGCTTTGTTCATGTATGTGTGTATGACTGATCAGGAAATTCTCACTCTTGCTGTCCCAACAGCCTTGTCCCTTTCAGTTTTGCTTACTCCAGTTTTATGTGCCGTAAGCATATTCTAGGACTCAAAGAAGACAATTAGAAACTAAATGCCAAAGGTTAAATCCTGACTTTACCAATGTTGTTAGAAGCTCTGCCACTGTTTCCTGTGGAATCAGATTTTTAGGTCAGATGGAAGTGGTACATAAATCAAGGCTTCCTCACATATTTTCCCTTTTTTTCCTCCCCCACTCCCCTCCCTGCCCCCCTACCCAAGTCGAATTCAAGTGTAAAAAGACCAAATTCAGTATATATCCAGGATTTTCAGAAGTATCTCCAGCTAGTCATAGCGGTAGCAGCAGCTCTGACCAAGCTGCTGAATATCAGGAATTACCAGACATTTCTAAGGTGTAAGCGTTGACCATGGTAGACACGTTATTCTGGAAGAGCCAGTGTTACTACATGTGCACTGTACAGACAACTGTCCAATGCATCATAAACACACCAGTCTTACAGTGCACACATGGATGGCGTGTGGGAAGGAATTGCCAGATGTGCCTCACTCAGTCAGGAGTTTGTGGCAACCAAACTCATGCAGATGGCTCTCTGCTGAAACAGCGTGACTTTGATGCTTTTTGTGGGTGAAGAAATGATTATCAGAATGGTTCAGAAAGAGACTATTGTCTGTGGTTCTGTGAGGCTATAGGCAAATACCAGGGGAGGCCTGCATTTCCTCATTTTGTGTTTAATAAGGAAATGTATTAAGAAAAAGTGAAGGTTTTTTCTTATTTTTGTCCCTAAGGGAGGAAATACCTACCTCACTCATTAAACCCAATTCAAGCTAAGACATTTCTCCATTTATCTTCTCTGAAGCTTTCACTATCCACCTCTGTAATCTTTCAGAGTTTTCTGGGATGAAAGGACAGTGACCAATAGGCTTTGTGGTGTCTTTTGCTCTTTTCCTTCTCTTGCTGCAGGTACAGGTGTTCACTGAAATATCAATAGACACTTGTCTGTCACCCACCTCTGTTCTCATGTTCCATGCACTTGAATGTTCATATGTTCAAATTTTGAAAGACAAGAAATCTTACACATCTTCTAAAGGTGGCCAGAGGCCAAAATGAGGTTTAGCTTTAACCTCCTCCAGTAAATTACTTCCACAGCAGGATCTCTTGACCGCAAAGGCTATTTCATCTGCTGTTTTGAGTTTTGGTAGCTGTATTGACCTGGAAAAGTGCAGCTGTCTTAATGATTATTGGACACTTTAAAATGAAAGCAAAATAGCAACAGTAAAATCTGATGGCAAATACTATAGCAAATAGCTCAGAGCAAAAGCAATAGTGAATGAAAGGATCAGGTCACGGGAAGGAAGTTCTTATGGTGACTTATATTACTACAGGACAGAGTGGCTCTAGTCTTCAGGACCTAGAAGCTCTTCTGCTGTTGTGTTAAACCCCAATTTTGAAGACTGATTGCTGTCACTCAAAAAATCATAATGTGGACATACAGGACATCTAATAGGGGTTCTCTGGTAATAGGGTTCATATTCCAGTGTTCATTCTTTTTCTGTCTAAAGATTCTTCTCTGGTCTAAAGATTCTGGGAGCATGGAGAGGGGATGCCTGCTGTATTATTGCAAAAGTTATAAAAATGCCATCAGCTTGTGTGTGTGGGTGTTGAACATGGGCATGATATTAAGCTCCAGGTCAGCTTTTATAATTTAAAATGATGAGATCAGCTCTTGGAAGCAACAACTCCGTCAGACAACAGAAGACGCTTTCCCTGACACAGTCCCAAGAATGGGAACATTACTGGGTACTAGGGCCTCTTCTCAGCAGAAGAAAAACATCCATTTTGAAATGCATGGGGAGACCTTTGATATTTATCTCCCTCCAGATGAGCAGACATCTACAGGGAATCAGTTTAGGTCCATAAGTGAAACCCTTCATATCAGTCTCCCTTGTAAGTCTCCATTACAGGAATCCTCTGAAACTTCTAGTCTGGGCATTCTGCTTTGCTCAGTCTAAGAATAGGAATGAATCAAGACCGAACAGCAGCACAGTGAAAGAGGCTTTGTAGATCTCAGGAAAGAACAGATAAGATAAAGGATATTTCACACAAGCATTCAGCTCTGGAGATGTTTGGTCCAGCTTCTGACTCTCCATTACAGAGACATGCAGAGGTTTGGAATGGCATTACAAGTGCAATGTGCGGATGCACTGACATTATCCAATGGGGGATATTAAAAATGGAAAGAAATTAGAAACTCATATGTGGGTTGTAACTTCAAACATTTCGACAGGATAAATACATGCAGAGTCCTTAGCAATGCTGTGCAATATTTTTTTGAAATACATACTCCCTAATGTACTTGTAAGCATGGGGAGTTCAAACAGCAATCAGCCAAAACTGCATAGGTACACTCTATCAGAATAGATTTTCCTCATAGTTGCCCTCAAAACAGCATAATTTCTCATACTATTTGAAGCTGATTTAAGTGTTGGGTCTGTGCCAATTATTTGTGAAGCCTTCTGTCTTTATTTTATGGTTTATATGATACAACTGACCAGCTCACGAAAACATCTGTTGTACACAAAGGCAAAAAGTACTAGAATCCTACCAATGTTTAGATGACCACTTTGTCCCTTTTCTGCCATCATTACCTCTGAGGGTGGCCTCAAATGCAGAATATGCTGTTCTGCAATGTTGTGTTTTTCATGACATGGAGGTGAGAATTTATTGCTCATTTAATCTAAGTTGATCTTTGTTTGCTAAGTGTACAATTAAAATTACAGTATTTGATGTAGATCTGGGTGGCTTATAGCACCAACCTCTCACTTCTAAGCATAGAGTTAAAGTTCAGCCAGAGGTCTTGCATAACACGAGTTTTCAGGGATTTTAGCATAGTCCCCACTGGAGCGTTATCTACAACACAAACAACTATACATCATTTGGCAATTCAGGACAAAATTTGATTAGGAGACACTCTATTCTAGCTAATTTTAACATATCAAGGAGTGTTCTCCCTTTGCACAGCAGTTATTTCTGGCAAGACCTGAAATTGTTAATGATGAAGAGGAGATTTGCCATACTACTAGTCTTCAAGCCTATCAAATTTGGCACTTCTCTTAGCAAATATACAGCATGATATTTCACACAAAAGATTTTATTGAAAGGTGACTGACCCAGTGCCAAAGAGATTTGAATCTCTTGCTCAGAAACAATTCTTTGGTTTTCATTATGTTTAATAGGTTTTAATTAACCCAACACTGCCTAGTGCCTTCAGCGCCATATTTTCTTATCACCTTGTAGTGAATGGTGGTATTTTACAGAGCAGGGTCCCTTCCCCAGCAAAAACATTGCACATTTTAACAATGGGATTCATTTTGCCTAAATTTGTCTGAGTAATAATTGTCTAGTCTAAGCAAGTTCCTTCTGTAGTAAATGGAATGGCCACTCTCTACTGAGGGATTCCCATACCAAGTTCCTAAAACAAACCTCTCTTCAAGGTTGTTCACTGAGAAATTGTGAGTTGTAACCTTAAACACTGGGAAAAAACCCCATATCCTCATGATTCAGATTCATCAGGCTTAATCACCCTCTAAGTCTGTCGTAAGATGCCATTCTTGCATGAATCAATAAGTCAATGATTCAGTTTCAGTTGTACTATCCACAGCCTAAAATACCTAACTTTTTTGACTTTTCTGCTGCAATTCTCTTTCTTGACTTTAAACCCTTAAGACTCTTAATTCCGCAGAGAGAAAACTTTAGGCTGTCACCTGTAGAACACAGGGACTGAAATTTCTTCAATGTATGCCAACACTGACATTTGAAAAAAAGAAAAATCTAGTTTGAAAACAGTTCAAATATATCCATGATGTCAAAGAAGACACTGCTGAGAGAGCATGTTTTTAAAAGACTTACGTTCAAAAAAAAAATAAGAAAACCAACAACCGCTTGACCTATAAAAATTTAGACAGAAAATTTTCATTTCCAAGGGCTTACATGAGGAAAAATAAAAGTCTGTGGAGCATTACACTGTGGTGAAGTTACCCCAGTTTCCGGTTGCAAAGGAACTCTGCTGAGCAAAGTTCACGAGACTGATTTAAACAGTCTTCTGCTTCAATTGTGTGAGCAGAGGTGAGATCAATGTCTTGTTTGGGCAAGTCCAGTTGTAATGTACAGACAGACCACTTTCAACTGCATTCAGTCTGCACAGCTCTTCTCACCTCTTCTGGTAAGTATGAGCTATATATCAACTTTCTAATGATATCTTCAAGTGTTTTAAATTGGATGTCAAAACCTCAGGACCCATAAAGTCCTGCAGAACTGCAGTGCCTCTTTCCTGGTGCCTGCTGCTGTAAACATGGCAGCCAAAGCCTTCATCCTTCAGCAAAACACTTCCATGTTTTTTTTTTAAATATTGTTGGCCCCTTTCTTTTTCTCCATCTGTTCAGTCTAAGTCCTTCACCTTTTATCTTCCAAGTTCTCCTAAATATCAGCCTTCTCCTGTATGGCAGTTTGTAGCACAAATTGAACCATCAGCTCTGCTATCAGCTATTTATATGGTATCTTTTATTTTGATATGGAACCTTATCCCACAGCTTCTCGTATTAAATAATCTATTATTCATTGAATTGGATGAGTCTTTAATTTAGTTTTCTCATTAGAAGTAGTTAATATTTTTCTGTTTGTCATTACTTGATCTCTGTAACAATGCAAATGCATTTTGTTTCACAAAGATTTCATTCTAAATGTCTTCTGTCTCCTCTAATTCTGTCTGCACACATTATCATGCTGGACATCATATTTAGATGAACTGCCTAAGATGTTCTTGTGTTGGCATGTCATATTACATGTCATTCTCAACATCTACTTGTGTCAGTTGACACAACCATCAGTCCTCCTAAAAGAGCAGTCCAATTTCAGAGGAATTCAAGAGGGGGTTGGGTGCCTCAAAGTGCCTTAAATCATTTAAAATGCCACTTTCTACCCAGAGGAGGAAAACTTTATTTAGTACCTCCATGTAGAAACATGTAAGCTGAGATCAGCCTATGGTGGCCGTGTATTGCTTGACCTGTCAGTACTGAACCTGCCACAATGCAAAGAAAACAGCCACAGGAGGGCTATTGAATGGTAAAGGATAGTAGGAAGTTGAGGATGCTGAAAAAGCTATTAAGGTGCATAGGATAAAATTTTGGGGGAGATAAAGTTTGTTTAGTACTACCTTCATGTAATAAACTCTTTACTGCAGCTGTTTCTGCTGAAGAGCTGTTACCGCGCTTTTTTACCCCCTGTCTCATTTTTATATTCTCCTCACATCTCATAGAATCACAGAATCGCAGAATCAGCTAGATTGGAAAAGACCCCTGAGATCATCGAGTCCAGCCTTTGACCTAATACTACCTTGTCTACTAGAACACATCCAGTCTCAAATACCTCCAGGGATGGTGACTCTACTACCTCCCTGGGCAGCCCATTCTAATGCCCAATAACTCTCTCTGTAAAGCACTTCTTCCTAGTGTCTAACCTAAACCTCCCCTGATGCAGCTTCAGACTGTGCCCTCTTGTCCTAATGCTGGTTGCCTGGGAGAAGAGATCAACCCCCACCTGGCTACGACTTCCTTTCAGGTTGTTGTAGAGAGCGATAAGGTCTCCCCTGAGCCTCCTCCTCTCCAGGCTGAACAACCCCAGCTCCCTCAGCCACTCCTCATAGCACTTGTGCTCCAGTCCCTTCACCAGCCTCGTTGCCCTTCTCTGGACATGCTCCAGTACCTCAATATCCTTTCTAAACTGAGGGCCCCAGAACTGGACACAGTACTCAACGTTGTTATCTTCTCCATCTGACTGCTATTTAGTTTCCCACTCATTTAGTCATATAAAGCCATCTATGCTAAAACCAGACATGGCTGATGTTTTGTTTTCTTTTTATTTTTTATAGAAGTGATGGGGGGAGGAGGGAAATTCTAGTTTGCAACAGAACCAGATGAGTTTACCAAAGCTGCCTACCCATTCCCAGCCAGACTGGGGACATTGTATTCAAACAATATTACACAAAGCCAGTTCCTTGACAGCTGAGGCTTTGCTAGTCCACTAAAGAGAAACTGCCACCCTTCCACTGGTTTACTCATCTCTACCAGTACAAAATTTAATTTTACACATTGAGAAAATTGAGTGGTTTTTCTTTTTCCTGCATCAAAGGTACAGAAGACTCATAATTGGCTGCAGACACCGAATCTTACACAGCTTCATAGTGTAAAGCTTCATTACATTCACGTGACAGACCAGTACAAGAGAACTCTATGAGGTAACCTCTGATTTGCTTTGGTGGTCAACATTGTGAAACAAGCTTAGGGCCAGATGGTTTGTCTACCTTGAAACAGCAAATCTGCCATCTCAGAACTACAGTGCTTCACCAGTTTAACACATTAGGAAAAACATTTTAGAAAAAAAAAGTGGTAACATAAAGAGAAGGAAACAGAGGCAGAAGCACAACTCAGTGTTAAGAAAGATGAGACTGGATATTGATAATCATTTGCAAAGGATACAGCAAAAACTTCATAGCAGAAACATCCACTTGAAACAGAGACTGGAAGTCAGCCAAGCCCCCTAACCTACCAGCGACAAATCATGGTTGTGTAAGACATCCTCCAAATCGTAGTAGAAAATAAAGAGGGGAGGGAGCAGAGCAGATGTTTGGAGGTCATTAACAGGAGCTCAGTTTTCCTTGCCTGGTGGCTACCTCTAGAGATATCTGATTCCCAGAAATTTCCTTGACCTCCAAACATCTGCTCTCTTCTTCTGTTTTCTTTACATCCGTACTGCAGAGAGCCTCATGCAGTCATAACCTTTTCAGTCCTTTCTTAGAAAATATTTGTATCTCACTTCCCTAAATCATGAAGAAAAGTATTTAACAGGTCTGGGCCTATCATCATTCATGGTTGGACCTTCATTGCAGCCCATGCTAAACTGTATTACTTATCACTTTTTTTCTTGCATACTGTGAATGTTCACATAAACTTTACAAATAAGCGAAGCTAAAAGACTTAGTTCTTTTGATTTGAACCCTTAGACACTTTCCTCATGTTCTATATTTTGCCATTGTACTGCCTTTATCATCTGCCCTTTGTCAAGTCCTCAGTCTCCATGAGAACTAGACATGCCTGAGACAGCTTTATTACTTTGCAAAACATGGAGGCCAAACACATTTTTCCAAGTATGATTGCTACTGCTTTTCCTTCCTCTGATGGTAAAGCATATCTAGTGAAAGTTGTGTACAATGAGCTCTGGTATTGCTCAAGACTCCATTATCTATAGCCATTTAAAATGTTTTCCCATGGGACAATGATAGCCAAAGTAATTCTTCATTTTTGGATGAGTACTGCTGTATTTCCTCTTTTTTCTTTTTATTATTTCTTAATTTTCCCCATAACTCCCAATTTTCATTGAAATAAAAAATAGATTATATGTGCTGCAATAAGCTTCCTTGCTAATCTTCTCATATCCCTCAGCACTCATGTCTGGCAGATAGCAAGTTCCTTGTGTGACCACATATTCTAAGCATCCACCACTCATTAATGTAAGTTTCTAGAGTAAATATTTTCTCTATATTATCTAGTTTACTAGGAGTTTGGTTTTTTTTTTTTTAAATTCTTTTTTTAGTGAAGTGTTTTGTTAATCTGTTTCTCAGAAAACTCTTGGTAACCCAGATATTTGGAGTCATTGTTCTCTGTTCCTCTGCTCACATCCTTGCCAGGATAAGGTAGTTTTTGGATTAAGGAACTGATTTTTCAACATGACAATACACCTGCAGCTAAAGAGGGACTAGATCCCTATTTCATGATTTGTATTCATGGGAAAACCTTGACAGTTTAGAAGTGAAGAGGACCTTGTAGTTAAAAACTACAACCTTTGCATAGGAGCCTAACTCAGAGACTGTTGAGAGAGCTCAGCAGTCAGCAGCCACCCCCAGCCTCCAGGCTATTTTGTGGTTTCTTCCTTCCTCTCTTACTCCGTTGATGTCCCTGAGGCTTCTCTCTGTGGCTGCATTTTCTTTTACTGGTTATTCCTTGACATTTTTAAATGATCACATGTCCTTTTTTACCATCTCAGTCCTGAAACATCTTCAATCCTGTCTCTGCTCTACTGCCCTTTGCATCTCAGTTTCTGCCTTCACTTCTCTGGATGGCCATGCTCAAGGTCAACTCACCTGGGTTAAAAGTGAGGAGGAAAGGTCTTCCTGACAGAACTAGTGTGGCATTTGGGAAGTCAAGGTCTGGCTCTGCACTTCATCTGATCTTCCTGTGGGCAAGGCTTAGGGTCTAACTTCCCTAATGAGGGGGAGGTGTCTACTCTTACAGGGAGGAACACATGCCTTCTACAGGCCAAATGATGGATTGAAGCTGAATCTGAACTGTTTTGAACTCTTTGGAGTTGCTCTGGACCTGGACAGAGCAATGTTATTGTTCGACCCTGCTTGCTAGAGAGATAATCCCTTCCTTCCAGGTGGGAGTAAAGCCCATGCACCTTTCTTCATCCAGCCCCATCCTCCCAAGACAGTTTACTGAGGTTTATGCCTTGAGCTGAATCCATAGGTGATATACAGGCTCCAGCTGGTACAGAAGGAGATGTATCCCATCTCTATGGCTCAGGCTACCACATGCACATATTTCAGTATTCAAATTCCTTTGGTAGCTTCCCACCAGCTTCCAGCATCAGTCTGATGACACAGTCCTAATTTCTGAAAAAAATTAATGACTCAGGTCCCAGTTACATCAAAGGCTGGGTTTTGATCTGGAAATGACTGTGAAAGCTCCATTCCTCTGAGACTATGGACTTTCAAACTTGCTGACAAAAGTGTAACAATATCCAGGAGCAAGGAAACAAAGTCAGCCTAATCTGAATAAGGATCAATTTCCTAGCTGTAACAGTGATTAAACACGGGAGCATTTTACTACAGAAGACTACGGATTTCAGTAAGCTTAGGTACGTTTCTGAAAAGCACGACCATCTTGCACCTCTGGCAACAAAATGAGTTTGGTCTAGGTTTGCAAAGGGAAGGAGGAGGCTGGCCTGCATGATCCTGGTGGTCTTTGCTGTTCTTGGACTTCAGGAGCTGATGGGTTCCTCTGGTCATGCCATTCTTCCACAGTCATTGTGAGAGAAAGAGGAGTCTCACAACATTTGCGTTTCTTCATTAAGAAAACAAGTTAAATGAATCTTATGTTTCTGAGCACCAATTAGCAAAAGACTGCCTGATAGGTTATCATTTGATTAAAAGCCAGGAATGCTGTGATTTTGTTTGTGTTTTGTCTGAAGAAATGAGAGATCTGGCCTCTCCCTGTAGTGACTTTGCCCTGTGTTGACTTGAGTTAGGCTCAACTAGACAGCTCCAGGGCTGCAATGGCACAGAGCTTAGGATAGGTTTTGGGAACCCAGGTAAACACCTAGTTAGCACAGGCAGAGTTCAGAGCTAGCCAGGGACATGCTGGGACAGGACAGATCAACATGCTAAGCTGGTGCAGAAAATATCTGGGAAAATCCTAGTGGCTCATCTAACAGGGTTGGGCTCCTCTGTTCACAAGGGTGAGGAAGGGATTTTCATTTCCACCAGATTGGTGGGAATTCTAGAGTTATTTTGTCTTTTTCTCTTCTTTCTAGTACTGGTTTTTCTACCAGAATATTTGGACCTATTCTGTCTAGTCATATTCAGGTGGGACAACCTTGCCCAAAAGTTTGGGCAGATCCAGACTCTGTCAGTCTTCAGATAACACTGGAAACTAAAATTAGAATTTAGACTCTTCCATCTGTTCCCAAAGTCACACTAAAACCTACGCTTTAATCAAGAAGTAGCTATCCTACAGATATGGAAATTCCTGAAGACCCTGTTGAGTGAGATTTCCAATGTTGGAAAACAAGGAAAGAAATCTTGGAAAGTGAATGAATCTACAGAAACTGCAGATCTTAATTTTAATACCACTGTGGCTATGCTGACATTTTACTGGTTTAGCCACTGTCGTTTTACCCCCACACTGTCTCTGGTCAGTTCTTGTTAATTTCTCTCTCTACAACTTCCCACATCTTGTCCTCTCATTCAGAGTATCCAAGATTTGATCATCTGTTTATTACAGCAACTTCTATGTTGCCTTCTTACATAAAAAAATACAGTCTCAAGACCTGATCTAGCTTTTTATTTAGATGTGTGCTCTCCTGAGTCGTTTCAAAGTTAATTCTGCTTTAAAAACTATACAACATAGATCTTGTTCTGCATCATCTTCAGCCAGTCATTGCTTGGTCATATCAAATTGCTTTTCTTCACCATATCATCCACATATACACTCAATTCACTCTATTTCAGTGTGAGGAAACGTCTTCCTTCAACTACACTACATGTTCTTCTTCATGTGCCTTTCATGGAATTTATCAACTTCAGTCCTTTCAAAATTATGGTGTTGATTTTTTTTCCTGACTGCACAAACTCAAGCCAGAGTAACCAGTAATACTTTCCTTTGATGGTTACATTCTGAATTATTATTGTGTATTGCTTTACTTGCCTATTCATATTGCAACTAACTCTTCGTAGCAGCACATGATCCTCTCTGGCTAAACAAATAGTCCCAGAATACACAAGGGAACTCAAAGCCCTCATTAAAAAAAAATGAAATAGTCATGTTCAAAAGAATGAACCCAGCTAATTAGGTCCTACAAAATCCAATTTTCTGAGCAAGTTTCTCCAGACTATTCATTTTTAAAATCACAGTACTTTATGTTATAAAATGCCTTAAGTCTTTGAATTTTCCCTTTAGCCACCATTAGGTCATATTTCAAATTCTTGGCACTCTTATTTAAGTCTTCAATAAGTTAAATGTTATTAGGTGTATTCTGAGTCTGTAACACTTTCCTCAAATATACAATGAATATAAATCAAATATTCATCATGTAATCATGATTCAAATATATAACATTCCAGACAGGTTTAGATCAATGGCTTGATGTCCAAGTGGAGACCAGTAATGAGTGGTGTTCCTTATGGGTCAGTATTAGGACTGGCAGTGTTTAACATCTTTCCAGTGACATGAACAGTGGGATTGAGTGCACCCTCAGCAAATTTGTTGATGACACCAAGCAGTGTGATGTGGTTGACATACTGGAGGGAAGGGATATCATCCAGAGGGAGCTGGACAGGCTTGAGAGGTGGGTCTGTGTGAACTTCATGCAGTTCCACACAGCCAAGTCCAAGGTCCTGCAACTGGATCAGAGCAATCTCAAGCACAAATACAGGCTGGGTAGAGAATGGATTGAGAGCAGCCCTGGGGAGAAGGACTTGTGGATGTTGGTGGACAAGAAATTCAACATGAGCTGGCAATATGCACTTGCAGAACAAAAACCCATCCACGTTCTGGGCTGCATCAAAAGAAGTGCGACTAGGAAGCAGAGGGAGATGATTCCCTGCTTCTGCTCTCACGAGTACTTCATTCATCTCTGGGACATGGACATGTTGGAGCAAGTTCACAGAAGAGGCCATAAAGATGATCAGAGGGCTGGAGCAACTCTGGCATGAAGACAGGCTGAGAGAGTTGGAATTGTTCGGCCTGGAGAAGAAAAGACTCCAGGGAGATATTATAGCAGCCCTGCCCTGGTTTGTAGCCACAGTGCACAGGAACTCTAGGTGTCTAAGGATGCCAGGGATATGTTTCCATCTAAGTAGAACTTCTGACCCTCCACCACAATTGTATTCTGTATTATTTGTATACTACTATGCAAAGTCACTGCCATCATCACTGGAACAGCACATGGAGAAAAAAAGAAAAATAAATCCATCCTCTGCATCCAGCAATTAGGATTTTTTTCATAAAGGGGTTACTTTTTCTGTGTTTAACATAAGTAGCACAACCACTACCACAAATGAGCAAAGATACCAGCAGCACTTGGAGCAATGGAAAAAGGGTGGACGTACTCCAAATGCATTTCCAGCGAACACACCCAACTGAGAGCATTTGAAACCATCTAGAACATCTAGTTAATGTTCAGATCACCTCAGAGGGTGTCACATGTTGCTTCTTCACTGTGTACAAAAGTAGGGACACCATCAAAAGTAGTCAGGACTTCAAGTCAGATTTCTGCCATGCCACTTAATGCCTTAATTTGTATTAAGTTTCTTTGATCAAGTACAGCAGGTACTGGAGGTTTCCATCCATTTTATATTTTCTACAAAATTCTGTTTTGTTTTGTTTGTTTTTTTTTTCTCCCAAAATCCAGCAGGATGAAGACTTCTCTCTTCAGATTTTTCTTCCTGGTGCTGGGCAGCTGAGACTGCTCAGCTGTGGCTACAGGAATAGATTAAAAAGTCAGAGTAGGTGGGGAACCTCTGCATCAGTGGCACACAGGCTTCAGACCAAAGTAGACACCGTATAACAAACATCTCTTCTCCTCTCTTCATTTCCTATTTCCACAGGTCTTTCATCCAGCTCCAGCCCCTTTTATTTCACATTCTTGATGATACACAAGATGACCCAGTGACATAGCAGGATTAGTGGGAACTTGTGGGTAAGGAATGAAAATGGGACTTTCACGCACTCCTTTTCCACCAGCTCTGTAATCCCGGTTCTTGGTGTGATTACAGTGTTTGCATGCTTAAAAACTACATGAAACTGGGAAAGCTGGAAAGCTGTCAGAGGACTCTAGTTAGAGTATTTAGTCTCTCTAGTATCTGCAAGCAGCCTTCACTCATGGTTACTTACAGGGAAGATAGGAATGTTCTTTGTTTGGTTTCACCTGTCAAGGAACTTTAGGATCCTGGCTTGTGTACACAGACCTATATTAAATCATAATTTAGCCTGCTATGTATTTAAATGCATTTATATTGACACACACACATAAAACTATATTTACACCTCCAAGTATATATTCCCTACATGTTAAACATGTGCTGAACACACATTTAATGAAAAATTTATTTGGAATGTTTGATAAACAAAGTTTAATCACCCGATTTCTTCACTAGAAAGGAGAAAATAAAGAAAGGCAGACAGAACAGACAACTTGGCTATACTCACCTAAGAAAAAACTTTAATACTTGCCTTCATTTCAAGGCCAGATGGAACCAGTCATGATCCTTCAGGCTGATTTCCTGGGAAATGTCAACTTTATGCTCATAACTCCAGGTTGAACTATTGGGTATGAATGTAGTGAAGCAGGAGGAGCATTCCTTGCATTGCTGGGAGGCAGAAGATAGGCTTGTCTCAGGTGAGCCATGAAGAAAAGGTAATAAAATCCCACATGATAACTGTATTACTCAGAAAACAAGCAGAACCATGTAAGTTGGCAGAGGTTTGTTCTGTACCTGCTCCAAGCTCCAAATGACCAGCATAGGAGCAGCCAGCACATCTTAAAACCATCTTTCCATACCATTCTATGTGTTTAGCTCTCCAGATAAGCTAGGTAGGAAAAGGCAAAAGTATGTAGGAATATGATGGGGACTTTGGGAAATTCAAGCTTAATGAAATAAAGAAAGATCCGGAGAAGAAACTGAAAAGAAGCAAAAGAACCCAAACCACAGCTTTGAAATAGGTAGATAATCTACTTTTGTTCCGCTAGAGAAAAGTGATTATATGATGGGCACAAAGGATACACTAGGATTATCCTGGAGTTCCTCCTCAGTTACTGAAGTACCTAGAGGTGGACAAGTGCCTTAAGCTTTAGGAGATTCCTGACCTTCAGGAGGTGGTGGAGGCCACGTGCCTGTTGGAGAACATGGGAGTAACAGGGAGATGGAGAGCTGAGTGATTCTGGGTTTGCTCACTCCTTGCTAGAGGGATGTCAAGAAAGGACCTTACCCCAGGAACGTGTGGCTGGAGGCCATGCCACCACTCCACAGCATCCACATGTGAAGTCTGGCCATGGCATGTGTCCAGGAGCCATCTCTGACATGCTTTTCTGCACCCTGCCATCTGCGCAGTGTGTGCTGATACCAGGCTAGGGTGAGGCAGTGACAATCTTCCCTTCATGGCACCACCTCTCCATGCCAGAGGAATTCCCTGCAATGCCATCAGGTTGGACAGCACTAGTGATGCCAATAAAAACTGTGGGTATCTTTGCTTGTTGGATGTATATAGGAAATAGGTGTTAACCCAACTTACATATGAGTGAAATTTGGTGACCTGAGGCTACCTTCAACTGCGAACCAGGATATACGGCCCATCTACTGAGGTTTCTTCTTGCATCCTCTGAAAAGTCACGTGCCTCAGCTATTCTGAAATGGTGTTTTCAATTCATTTGGGGAGGAAGGATGAAGGGATGAATGAATTAAAACTCATATTTGGGTAACGCCTGTAAAAGTCACTTTCAATCATTTTCTTAAGGAGAACAAGCACTCTATCTTTGGTGCATGTAATCAGTGTCATTTTCCAGCAAAGCCAGTAACTACAATTTATGCCACAGATACTTTTTTCCTGCTGAGAAAACTCTTAAATTTTGTCCCTAACTGCCAACATTCTATGTCTAAATCTTGCTTATGTGAAGACCAACCATAGGGTAAGCAGAGGATTATTCCATGTTTAGGAAATAGCTTAGGGGCTTTTTAAGAAATAGTTCATTAAGAAAAAGTGGAGCACAAGAAGAGTATGTTAGAGAGCAGAGAGGGAATTTGAAGTGAGGTAAGTGAAAGGCACATGATAATTTACTGCCTCATTCTGCAGGGTAGCACATGGACATCATCAGCACGTATGGATAGCTTAGGCCTTGGATGTGCTAATGATGGCTTATGGCATCCCTGTCTTTTTGTCCTCTCTTGCCTGTTGCCTCTCTTGTCTTTCAGACTACGCTGACAAAATGGTTCTTGCAGCAATGCAAGATCAGGTAAGGGGTCTGGATTTGCAAAACACCTTTTCCTTAAAAAAAAAAAAAAAAACAAACATAAAAAATTAAAAGTTATCCTTAGAGCCATTTTCCTGACGCGTTTCACAGCCTTTCCCCACAAACAGCTGTCCTGGCAGAGCTGCAGGGGCACTGCACTGAAGTTCATAAAATGGGAGAAGAGCAGGGGATGAAATGAAACACAAAATACCTCCAGCCATTGTTGCCACTGGGGACAAGACATTGCAGAGCTGCAGCCTTCAGTTCTGCTTCTAGCTTGGCTCAGACTTACAGTGGGATTCTGGGAAAGTTACTTGGCACCTCTGCACCTTGGTATCTCAATTTCTTATGCTGTAAAATGGAGTCACCAATGGTTATGCAGCCCAGTGAAGATCTGAGCTGCACATGAAGTGTACTCCGTGAATGTGTGTAGAATATGATATATTGCACATGCAATAATTACATGCAAATTACGTGCTCTTTCAAACATACCTGCACATACAACTCCTTTCCTATATATTTGGAAACAGGCTTATGGCCAGAAGTGAACAGGACTATTTCTCTGGGAATATTGTTCAGTTGCTAATTTCACTACCGGAACTATGTTGCTGCACAATCTGGCCTTCTTCCACAACTGCCTCTATTGAAAATAAAGGGGACTGATGAGCCCATGGATAATGGTAAACATATGGGACGCAGGCAGTGCTATATTAAAAGCCAGAACACATTAAAAGGTATTTTAGTTGTTGGCAACACAAGATCAGTGTAGGAAACATCGTCTAACGGACAAATCTCATACCAAAAAGTTCTATACTCTGACAGCATTTGGCATTTTTCTTTCACTTAACAACAAAAAAAAAAAATAAAAAATGGCTAATTCAAAGTGAGGGCCAAACCATTAAGTCTCAAATTAGTTTGTCATAACTGCAAAAACACTGGATCTTTGGTTTTGTTTATGTTGGAAAGTGTTTTAATTTCAGACTAGGTCACTTGATTTTCTTTTGAGCGTACACGAGACCTTTGACTCTGCAGAGGACACAGGAGACGAATTGAGTAATGTGATGTCATTGCCTCATTGCCTTGCAGAGTTCTCATAACACTAAATATATTAGTCACTCGCCTTGCCAGTACCAAGAGGGTAGACAAAAAAATCCAGCAAGACGATGGTATTATGTAGATGGGAAAAAATAATTGTTCCCTGTGATATATATGACCTTCTCTCCATTATTTTTGTCCTTTTCTGTGAAGCCCATGAAGGCCGTATTTCAGCTAGGTGATATTTCTCACCCAAACATTTGTCTTCCCCTTGCTCTTTACATTTTATATACAAAACCACTGAAATTTTGTAATTGATGACAAGTTAACATCCATTAAGTTAAATACCATAAAAATGTGATTTTTGCATTTTACCTGCACTGGAGAATGTTCAGTCTTTGGTAGATATGAGAGGCTAGAAATTTGGAAAAAGCATGTGGTTAATGCTGCTGGATTTTTCTCTTAGTGAGTGAAGGAGGTATAAATGAAGGCATGGGTACACTTAGCCAATACCTGTTCACAAGTGACATGACCATCCATTTTCATAAGAAGCAGATAAAACTGCATGAGTTCTGTTTCTCTTTATAAAGTTGAAGTGTCAGATTCTTGCTCCAGTGAAATGCAATGTTGGATTTCATACAGGCTCCATGTTCACACCAAATACTTGTCTCTCGGGTAATAACAGCATATTCTCACATAAATATAAAGATGCATAATTTTCTTGTCTTTAAGGTTTCATAGCTAGCATACAGACAAATCAGTAATTTTCCATGCTGACACTGAGATTACTTCAAGAAGGTTTTTTGAGTGACTTTTGCTGCTGTTTTTAATGTCACCCATTTTCTTGTGGAAGAGTTATTTTCAGTCTTCACATGTAATACAAAATTAGTAATGGCAATTGTGGAAAGTGTACTGGGACTCATCTGCTAGTACAGAAGACATTTTTAAAAACTCAGAGATTAATCACAGTGTGTGGATGAGTAAAGACTACCTTAAAGTATAATTAGCAATTTGCTAATTCTAAAATCAATTCAATATGTCAGAATTATTTTAGAGATGCTTGAGGGAAAGAAATGAGGTATGCAAACCCTTGTCCAGTTAATAAACCATGGTTATAAGCTCCCAGTTTCTGACAGGCTCAGAAATGAAATAAAAGGTTGGTCAGCTCTTCTCAAAATCTCTACCATATAAAATAGCTTGAAGCACTACTTCCGTTTTACTGAGTGACTAGTGGAAAAATACCTTCAAAACCCCCTACCAATTGAAAGCCTCATACTGACTCCCTCAGTGCTTCAGTGTCTGTGCCTAAGTGAGAAGTGATATGGTTTAACCCAACTATGACTGCACTCACAGGTATGTGTTGCTCAGTTCAGCCAATTCTTAGAGACTTAAACCAATGAGCTGGAGCTAGTGCCTTCTCCACCCAGAACTAGAAAGCAAAACAAGCCTTCCTGCCCTTCTGGCCCTTGTATCTGAAACTGAAGTCATGCAGACTACAACATGTCTTCATGGGAAAGATAATACTCATAAGTAATAGGTCATAAACCAAATAGGATTAGATTAAAAAGGAAGGTGGAAAGTCCCGTATGCCCCAGGACTAATCAACTCCTCCTTTCTTTTCTCAAACACTAAAATCTCATTCTATTTCAAACCATAACTGTGTTCACTGTAGCTTACTTAGTCTACATAACCATATATATTTTACACACTGTGATGTCAAGCTTTTCTAAAATAAAATAGAGGGTTGGCAGAACCACATTAACATAGGGCCAATAGTTTTCTGTAGTCTGTAAAGTGATGTTAATGTCTGTGCTGAGCCATGCCAGCTTTTCAGACTTACAATTTGTCACATGTGCCAGTCTCTTAGCCATCTTTGTGACTGAACTTCCTTCAGTCAATCAGTATCTCTTTTGTATTGGGAAACCCAGAACTGGACCTGGCACTCCAGGTCTGTATCACAAGGACTTAGTAAAGGGGAACGTACCACCTCCTTTGACTGCTGATGATGCTTCCTTCTGCATGGCCCACATGAGAAGAGTTGTTGCTCTTCTTTGCTACAAGGGAACACGGCTGGCTTATGTTGCTGGCACCAGACTGTCCCCCAGGACCTCCAGATTTTTCTGCAAAGCTGCTTTCCCGCCAGTTGACCCTCAGGCTCTGTGGTGCATGGAGTTGTTCTTCCCCAAGGCCAGGATTTGCATTTTCTCCAGCCTGCTGAGATCTCACTGGACAGCAGCCCAAACCTCTGTTGTATCAATAACTCATTACAGTTTGGTAACTTCAGCAAACTTGCTGAGGGGATGCTCTGTCCCATCACCCAGGTTGTTAATGAACAAGAAACTGTGCTGGTCCCAGCATCAACCCTTAGCGACATCCAACTGGACTTTGTGACATGGTTCACCAGCTCCTTGAGCTAAGCAATTCAGATAGTTTTCAACCCCCTCACTGCCCACTTAGGCTGCCCTTCATCCTGCCTGTCAGTGAGGATATTATGAAATACTGTGTCAAAAGCCTTTTTACAATCAAGATAAATAACATTCACACTCTTTTCTTATCCATCAGACTAGTCAAATCATCACAGAAGGCTGTCAGGTTGGTCAAGGATTGTATATCAAAGATATTGCTCTCAATAACCTTTTTGTCCTCAGTATTTTGGAGACATTTCCAGTATTATTTGCTCCATCCTTTCCCTGCAATACAGGTGAGACTGACTGGCCTCGCTGCTTACATCTTCTTCTCTTGAAGACAGCCGAGTCATATACATTATTCTCTTCCTCAAGGATCTCTCCTATTTGGTATCATCTTGCAGAAATGATCAAGAATAGCCTCACAGTGATGTCAGCCAGCTCTCTCAGCACTCATGTATGTATCCCTATAGGTAACATGGACATGTGCATATTCACTTGGTTCATTAATCTGATCTTCCTCTACTGGGGAGGGTCCTCCTATTCATCTGGAAAATTATCTCTTCAAACTGCCCTATGTAAAATCACAGAACATGGGCCCAGGCCTTTGCCTGGCAATTTAAATTAAGTTCTTCAATTCACTTTCAAGGAAGGAATGTTAGAACATGTGGCTATATGATACATAGAATGTGCTGCAATCTACTGATTTTTATCCAGGAATATTACTTCAAGACTTACAACATATTATAAAAAGACTAAAAAGAGATCACAATGTCTACCTTTGTTTTGTGCATGAATATTTGAGAAAAAGGCTCTTCTTTGCTGACCAGCATCTCCCATTTGCTCTTCTCAGCAATCCGTCTTGCACTGAAGTGCTTTCCAAGGAAGTTTATGCTTGTAGTCCAGGCTTAAATTGCAGAGCCAGCTGTGGAAAGTGAGCCTTGAACCTTACCAATTCCTCCCTGCTATTCTCTTCTCAGACATAATTTTGATGTTATTACGAGGTGTGCTCTGCTCTGGGAGACTGCAGGGAATGCTGTTCACTGGTTTCATCCTAGACCACAGGCTAATACCTCCTTGTTAATCTTCCCCTGCATGTGATCTTTTCTATTAAAATTACTAGCATGGTACAGATATTAGATATCCATTCTCCAGGGTTATTGTTATGTGTAATGTGCTAATATGGCTAACAAGGGTTAGATGCCATGACCAGAAAAAATTGCTTCAGAGATATTTGGCCCAGCTCCAGGTAGTTATTTAGGCTTCCTAACTCCCACAGAACTTGGGAACACAAGTATTTCTAACCCTGGTGTCCCAATACATCAAATGGACAGCTCTCAAAAGGTCCCATAGTCTTGGTACCCTTCTTGCTTGCCTGCTGCTAGATTCAAGAAACAACCAGTATTAGCAGAGGAAATTGTTACAGCTCATCAGCTTTGACCTACCTGTAGTGAGCCACAAAGCTAAGAACAGATGAATGACTCAGATTGCTAAGTATGAAATCACTGGCCCGAGAGAGAGGCTCCAGTTGGCTCAGAAAGCAAATGGTCCATTTTGGATTGCCAGTAGCACATCATCCAGGTGCCCTGTTCCATATGTTGCTGGTTCCCAGCTGAATGCCAAGGCCAGTGCTTCATTTCTGATTTTTCAATCTCTTTGCAGAACCAGTCATAGCTATTAAAATGGCTGTTTTGTTCATATTTTCTGCTTTATTAAATTGGCTGAGTGTAGGAGTGATTCATCTTCCACTTAAACATTCTCATCCCTCTGCAATTCATCCAGAAAAAGGTATAGTATGAGTGAAGAAAAAAGACTCCAAGGATGAAATTTTTTTGTTGGGCCGATGGGATGCCCAACCTCAAGTTTGGTGCAGCTTGAAAGCAAGGCAGGAGAGCAGTCCAGCTTGCAGGTCAATGCAGTATTTGGTATACCATGACTGTACTCCATTCAGCATTTCCCAGATTCCCTTTCTGGAGCTGTATTTGTAGGCTGCACTAGAGAGTTTTATAATTCCATGTAGGAAACAGTAGATGCAAGTGGTCGTACAGCAGCCTGTAGACCACAGTCTTTGCTGAAGAGTTATAAATATTGGCTGTCTGAACCAATTCCACTGGCAATTTGGGAAAAATCAATGGTGACTCCTGTGTACATTATTTAGATCATTATTTATCAGAATTGCATGGTTCTCCCAATTGATAAAAATGTGTCATTAGGTTGAAAAATACTGTAAAGGCTTCTCAGTTCAACCACTGCAGTTTTGCTAATTTTCTTAGCTTTTAACTGCGTAATACTGCATATTTCTATTTTGACAAGAAAGTGTTTTATCTTCTCATTCCAGAGACAAAACCATGAACTACATTCCCTAATGTGTTTTGTTTGGGTGATGGACTGTGAGTCACCAGTCAGCTTCTGATTGAGGAGGTCAGGGGCCAGCTTTGTTGCATAAGAATACATTGAAATTCAAAGTTATTCATCTGCGGTCCGTGGCATTTCAACACGATAATAATGCAAAATTTGACCTTTTATGTCCTCTTTGCAAGACATGGGGAAAGTGCTCCACTCCCTGGTCTTGAGTATAGGTAGGTTGCTTTTTGAGCCAAGAGGTGGGCACATGCACAAGGTTCCTGTGGCTCAAGAGCTTTCCTCCGTCTCTGACATCTGTATGGTCAAGAAGGTGAGCACTACTGGGGGAAGGAGTTGCCAAAGGGAATTGCAGCTCATATTATGGAGGGATCTAAGCTCATGTTTAAAAGTACCGTTACTAGAGAAAAAGCCTGCCATCCATCGAAAGTACTAGGTAAAAAGGAGTGTCTGACTCAGAGAAAATAAAGAAGTCTCAAATGTCCATGAGCAGCAAGACAAAAAACAGACAGCAGCTTTATACTTATGCCAGCTATTTTATTTTGGTCAGACATTTTTCTTACAAGAGGCAGCTGTGGCGATCAAGAGAAAGAAGAAAGTTTCCTTTTGTCTGAGGAGTCCTGTCGCTCCCCAAGGAGAAAGCTCTGGCCATAGACATAGAAATTTAAGCAGACTGGCTGGGAAATACAGTAAGAGCTGGGTGAAGGCTCTGCAAACACCTTGTATATGACTTTGGAGAGAGTACCTATGCCCTGAATCAAGGCTGGATGGAAAAATTAGTTTTGCATCCATCCCAGACACTTTAACAGGGGCTCAAAGCACAAGGATATTATCCTGTAGGCAGGTTCCTTCCTAAATTAGATCTTTTAAACTCTGCCTCCATTTCCTTCAGCTGCAATATGAATTTGAAGACCAGAATCTAAGACCTCTTTAAAGTGGCCAGTGGAGATGTAGTCAAAGAATGAGGTGCTAGATAGAGTGTTTAAAATTGGTACCAAAAAATAACCTTTGTCTTTGTAAAGGCAGAGGTTGGGTTTCAGTCTATTCCCGCATTTTACTGGCTTTCACAGTCATTCTGGTCTGCCTCTACACACATTAGCACTACTCTGAGGAATGTTTTTTATGTTTTGTCAGCATTTGTGGTCATGAACTGGCTTTTTCCTCTTATCAGTGGATGCATAAAGACATAATCAATGAGAGATAGGTTATTAATCCTGATTAAAAATAAGGAGAATCATCTTGTGAGCAGTTGAAAAGTAGAATGTATTTCGTTCTTTCTCATATTCTAGAAGTAGAAGTAGAAATAGAAGACAGAAAAAAAAATTAGATAGGCCTGTCCACTCACCAGAGAGTGTGTAGGAGGAAACACATCTATGGAAAGGCATGGGTTTTAAAAGACTTATGTGAAAACCTGCAATATTTTAAGCTCATATAGGTATAGAGATAATACAAAACTATGAATTATAAATACAATTTTTGAAGCTTATCAAGTTAAGGTGAAGCAGATATTCTTTGCTTCCAAATTATCAGTCTATTCCCTTCTGTGGGATATTTACTGGAAAGAGATATCAGTTCTTTCTAAGAAATACCCTGTAAAAAACTGCTAAAGCAGACATCATCAAGCAAAAATTTTTGGGTGATTTTTGTCTTATCCTTTGGATAGAGAATGAATGCTGTGGTTGTTTAAAAATAATCTCAAAATAACTAAGTTGTTGTATGGGAAAACGTTCTCATGTCAATGCTTGTTTCCAGGCCAACACAAATTCACAGACATTGTTTTTATCATATAAACAAGATATCTTAGCTCTAGACTCACGACTATTTTTTTTTAATACCCATTTATTGAAAATGAAGTACAATTAGGGCAACCAGTTAGTTTTGTTTCAGAGAAATTTAAGACTTGTTAACTTGAGGTCAAATCAGTAAATCACTGTTACAGCCACAATGGTTAATGTCTGAGGTTCATTCTGAATAATGCAAAACATCAACCGATGCTGAAGCCTTGAATCAAGAATCTTCAGTTCATCGCTAGCTTAACTGACTGACTTAGAGGAGACCTAGTCAGACAATCCACCTTTCTGGAAAGTTGGGCTTTTCTGCTTTGAAGAGCTAATGATTTTTCAAAATGTTCCTTTTTATTGGAATGGCATGACATTTGGTGGTGAAGTCTGAAAACTTTTACTGGAGTCTTCTACAAGGAGAACGAATATCTAAAAGTTCTCTTGCCTCAGCATAACTATTGCAATTATAGCAGATCCACTCGAATTACACCTTCTTTCATGTCCTGGAAGCAAAGATGGATTTTTTTTTTTCTTTGCCACACACTCTTCTCTGCAATTTTTTTGCCTTCTTAAATGCTAGGCTGGAGACAGAGTTTGTAGCACACTTGAATGTCATCAAATTCAGCCTATTTCAGAACAAGGACGGGGAAAGGGAAGCAGAAGGCTTACAGAAGTAGGTCCACCAGCAAGCCTGGTAATAGCACCTCATTGCTTCTGCATTTCTGAACTTCTACTAGAGTGGGAGGAGAGTGGCACTCAATATTAGATCTATGCCAATAGGATCTATGCCAATAAATCAATAAAATCTTCACCTAACAGGATGATACATATTCAGAGATAATTCATCCCTAGGAACAAAATTTAGTGTAGAAAAACATCAAATGAATAAGGGGCCAGTTTCAGGAAGAGGAAATAGCTTGTTGTTGCTTCCAGGTTGAGTATGACAGAAGGTCATAAATTACTATTGCTTGTGCTACCTCTGTAGCCTGTGCCACAGCCCATTAAAGCCAAGCTGGCTGCCTGGGAGTATATATGAAGAAGCAAATACTGATGATGAGGAAGATAAATTTTCTAACTCCCCATCCTTCACTTTTCCTGGCAGAAGGCAGCACCATGAGCTAGTTCTCCACAGCTCTCCTCCTGCTTCTCTGTCCTAGGACTTGTCCTTTTCCTTCCCACACCCACTCTGCATAATTTCATTGACACAGGTGGTCAATTCCTGCCTGGACAAGCCTTTAATAGTAACAGTCCAGTGACATTTGCACTGCTAAAAAACCTTGAGCTGATCTTTGCACACAAGAGTTTCAATCTGTGTCCTGCTTTCCAACAACTGAAATGTTATGAAACAGAGCTTCATCCATAACTTTTCTATAGTGTCCCAGTTGTCTTAGGTTCATAGAATAGTTTGGTTTGGAAGAAATGTCTGGACAACATCTGGTCCAAACCCCTGTTCAAATTTTGAGGTTAGGTCCAATTACAAAGTTGGATCAAGTTGCTTAGAGTCAGATCACTCAGTTTAGAAGATCTTCAAGAGGCTCTTGGGTAAGCTTTTGCACTGTTTTACCACCCTCAATGTGAACAAACTCACTTAATATCTAGCGAGAATTTGCCATATTACAACTTCTGCTGATTTCCTTTCAATCTTTTGCTGTCTGCTGCTGAGACAAGTCTGACTGTCTTCTCTTTCTGCATCAGTTGCAGATTACCTTCATCTTCTCTTCCTAAGGCTGGACACACCTACATCAGTCAGCTTCTCCCTATAACACTCCTAGTAACATCAACCTTCATAAATCATTCCCTGCTCATCTAAGAGTTTGTTACGTTTTGGAGAACAAGAATCAGAGAGCAAATGGAAAAAAGGTTTCCTTTCTATGGTGTTTGATTGATTTTTTTAAAAACATATATGATTCTCATTGATTTATGCAGGGACAAGGACATCAGAGTTTAAAGTTATTCTTCAAGCCAGTTTTTCTTATGGTTGTTACATGCTTGTTACAAAGCAACTTGGCAAGCTGACTTTGTGTTAACACTTCTTTCTGGAATTCATTGAGCATGAACCAGAAAAAGTTTGTGAGGATGATACAAATCCCTGCAAAATCTGCTAGCACAAATTTCACAGGGGCATGTTTCACCTTAAGAAAGGGAGGCAGGCTGTCATAAAGGGTAGCATAAATATTTCCATGTGGACTGAAAAAAAAATTAAAAATAATAAGCTATCAACAGAAACCTTGAGGAAGTTAGCTGGCTTTGAGATCTATAGGAAAAGTTGCAAGTATTCCTAGTAAACAGTGTATTTTATGGGAAAATATGTTCCAAGATTAAGAACCTTCAATATATCTCCCCTGCCCCCATTTCAATAGTGCCTGGACTGCAAGAATGAAAGGGTGCGAGGCTGAGAGGCACAATGGGTATTTGACTCCAGACACAGAGCTGTTATCACTCATCAGCCCAGCTGAGAGCAGAAGAGATGGCTGAGGCAAGCTGAACCAGAAGGAGGCAGCAGCCCGGTGGCAATAGCTGGGCAAATTATGTCATTGGTGTGTCTGCTCTGGATGGAGGACAATGGCTTCTGACAAAGAAAAATTTTCAAGTTTCCCTTTTGCTTCCTGAGAGTGAGGAATGGAGAAAAAGACAGAACTGGCAGAATCTGAGTGAGCAGGGAAGGAACTCTGTGTGCAGAGAGACTGGGAACAGCCCCAGGGCCACCAGTGGGACTGATGATGGAAAATGATTTCAGTCGTATGGATGGGGTGGTGCCTCCCTCTGCTATAAAGAGGAGTGATAAATTGAGAAAAGGAATACTATGCATGTGAACATACACCATATAAATACACACACAGTGTATGCGTGGGGTTTTTTAATGTTCCGTCATATTAGAGCCAAATGTTGCTGCAACATCCAGTGTGCCCGATACTGGGACCTGCAGCTGCTGTTCATGCACAGCTTCTTCCAGTAGAGACTGGATCACATTCAGAACCAGTGTGTGAAATGCTGTGCATTAGGTCAGCTTTGGTCACACTCAAGCAGTCTTAAACCCACTTACATCACATCTATTAATGTGCAAACCAGGAGTAAGCTGGTCTAATGTGTGCTCCAGGCACTCCGAAAGATGTCCTCTTGGAGGGTGCTTTACATTTATACACAGTTGGGGTGCTCAAACTGAATCGTTTTGGGGGTTTATCTGACCAGTTTATATAAGTTTAACTTCTGTGCCTTTGCTCTTCTCTTTGCATGCAAGCTCAACATAGCATAAGAAGACCAGAATCTCTCACAGTGTAAATTATGGGTGGGTGCAGCTGGCACTGTTTTCACCTCATGTTTTAATATAGTTTCTTCAGCTAGCTATGGAAACAGTGTTTTTCCTAAGCTTGTCTGGCGAGTCTTATGTCCTAGTCCCTTTCCTCTTGCAGATGCTGCTAAACTTTCCAGGCTCAGAAAAGTTTGGAAGCGTGTTTGTCCAGGAGGAAATCTTGCATCTCCTTAGGGCTGCTTTTCAAAGGCTTTCACTACAGCCGGAAGAAAAACCTAATATGTGAAAATAAAGCCAATTTCTTTTATTTTAAACACCAAAAGGAATTAAACATTGTGCTCTGTAGGTGTCCACGAGTTCACAGAAATATTTATTTCCCATGAAAATGTAGTGAAATTAAAAAGCCAAATAAACCCACATCAGAAACCTGTCCTTCACCTTTTCCAATTGCAAGCTTTAAAAGCTGCAAAACAGAGCAGGGCGTTTTCAGGGTTCACACTGAGAAGCTGTTGAAAAGTGTAACCAAGCGTGACTAATGACTCCTAGTCTATTTGCATGGATTCTGTTTGCAAGCATCAAGCGAGTGAAACCAGATCATTTGAGGAGAAACATAAGCAGCACAGGCAAGAACACAGACAGAAGTTAGAAGGCTTGTGTGGTGGAGGACAACCACAGCAACACTACGAGTGCCTCCTGGTACTGGGCAGCTGCCAGTTGCATCCAGCGAGAGTGAGGGTACATTGTTTACCTGCAGGGGTTGATGTTCTTTAATTAGAAACAAAAGAGTAGTAGAAAGCAGATAATCAATACCATGAATTAATTCTACCTGTAAATTATGAAATGAGTATTTGGCAGTAAGCTGCGCTATGAGAGTTATTTATTCTACTCGATGATAATATAGCTCATCAAAAGATTTTCAGTATGCATTGCTCAGTGCTCCAATCTTCCCTCTCTAAGCATTATGCACCAGAAATTCCAGAGGCTCATCAGGCTTTCGTGCCCTGAGCAGCTGTGTGACACCTTATGTCTGGTTGGAGTCTGTGGGAAAAGAGGTTCTCAGATACTGCTGTGGGCTGATCTCAGTTGCAGGGGCATTTTTAGAGAGCTGCTAGGAGGAAACCATGAGGTTCTTGGTGCTGTCTAGAGTATGAATATGGCCTTCATCAACCCACATCTACGTGACTCTCAGACTATGCTGCGCACATTATTCTGTGCTTTCCTGAGGATGGGAGACAGATGATTTTCAGGGCTCCCTGTCACTGAGGCAAAATCCAGAAACACCAAATTCAGCAGAGATGAGGGAGCAAGCAGTAGCTTGTCAGGGGTCTTACGTCTCTACAGGTACAGCAGAGATGCTGGGATGAATGGCTCATAGACAACTCCTACCCAAGGTGTTTGCTCACAGCCTTGAAGGGAAAGTGAGCTTGGCTCTTCATGGCACCACAAGCCCTGCACCTCCTTCCCTGCCCTGTGCAGTGTGATTTCAGAAAAGGCTAGCTGAGGGGAAAATTTCAAAAGCGACCAGAGGCTATCCAGGAGTTCCTGTAGTCTTGCAGCTGTGTCAGACTTGCAGTTTCATGGAACCACTCAGCTGAGAGGCTCAGACTCCCCCTTAAGCCTATGCCAAGCTGTGGCAGGGCTCCACTCGGGATGAGGAAGGATGCTCTTTCCCTTACCATACTTCTTCATGGGAAAGTGATGCAGCTTACCACGTTAGGGATGCTGGATCTCCAGCATCAGTGTAAATCTGTCTTCATACCTGAATCAGGGGGAGAAGCCTGCACAGTCAGAGCAGGAGGGATGGAATTTTGCATGGTGGGAGCTGGCAGGGGTGCATGGTCACGAACAGAACTGCCCTCCCTCCTGGGAGTGCAGCCCATGGGATACACCCATCTGTCCTTTCCTCATTCTGCCATCTGGCGCTGCATGGCAAGCAATGCCCTGAGGAGGATGGATCACTCACCATTCTCCCTTCTTGTCAACAGCAGTGTCCAGCTAAAAAAGCACAAGGCTTTTATTCTCTTGACAACTTCAGACAAGAATGGTCAGAAATGTTCTGGAATTATGAAAAAAAAGATTCTCAATTAAAAGCTCTGTGTTTTATTTCTTTGTCCCACTATTTTGCCTGTTATCACTGGGAGTCATAGGCCAAAGGCTCTACGTATTCATACAGAAATATTAGTAGTGAATGCAAATCTGACTGCCTCAAAGGTAGCATTTTACTGGACTGCAGTATAAACCTACCAGCATCACCAAGTGTCTCTCAGGGTTTACTCCACTCCCATTCACCCTCCTGTCCTCTCCAAAATGTCAAACTGTGATAACCTTACAGGAAGGGGAGAGTCCATTTTTAGGCTGAGGTGCCACTGAATCTATTACAGTGACCATGGTAAGGCAATACGCAGCAATGGCTCTTTCCAGAATCTGAAATCCAGTTTCTATTGCCTTCCCACATCACATGGGAGACAGCAATGGCCACAGTGGGGGACAAGGGGACGGGAAGTACGCGCTGCCTGTCAAAGACCTCCAGTCCAAAGGCACTATGGTATTGTCACAGATACTAAACATCCAGATCTAGAACTGCATGATCGAGGTACCCTCAGTACCCAGGATATGTGGAATAATCTATGTAATTATATTCCTCTTAGTGCTTCAGAGAAGTCCCAGTGACTGTAATACATGCAAACTTAATCTTAGCCACAGAAAAATGTGTTTCTAATTTACAAATTCGGCAATTTTTCAATAAAAGTTGTTGCACTTTGTCTGATCTATTCTCAAAATACGGAAGTGCTTGAAGCATGACCACCTGCAATAACAGATTACTGTTCCCTAAAATATTGCCATACACCTACAATGTGGAGGCGTAAAGCTTCTCTAAAAAAGATCTTTGTTATTTTTTCTAAAAGAAAGAAACGATCCCAAAGTAAAGCTGGTTTTCAGCAGCCTCTCTGCTCCCCAATGCAACTGGCATCAAAGTCTAATGAAAACCTGTTTGCGGACACTGGATCTGATCCAAGGTACACTATTGGCATATTCTAGACCCCTTGGGACATGACTCATATAAAAAACACAAGGCTGTCATCAGATGGCTGGTGGCTCAAATAAATCAAATTTACTTTGAAAATTGAGGCATACCAAAATTTTATTAGGTGAAACTTTGGCATTTCTTATAGCCAACTTGCACATATATATTTTTATTACTTACAGCAGTTTAAAAGTATGCTACCAATCATATGCAAAACAAGACGCGATTGCAAATGTATATTTTTTACTGGGTGGCAGGAGGAACTGTGTTGTTTTCTTTTAAAAGCCCTGAATAGTGCTGCATGTTTGTTAAAGGTGGCACAGCAGAACAGGCCTCTGTTTATTTTCCTGTAAGTGGCTGGATGCACATCCTCTGTTTGTGGCCTCAGGCCCTGACTTCAAAGAGCAGCTTCTCTTACAGAATAATTACTCACTAAAGCTATCAACTGTAATATAAAAATTACATATAACGTAACATATGTTTACAAGAAACAGAAATAAATGCTGCTGAAGTCCCTCAATGGTCCAGGAGGAAGTAGATCTTCAGGCTTGAAGAAGCTGTTCCTGCAGCAGCCCACGTGCAGAGGCAGAGTCTGATGCTGCCACAGCCAATGCAGCAGCCACTCCTGACTCAGCTGTATGGGACTGTGCAGGGACCCCTGCCCTGCATACAAAGTTCAACCTGAATATGCAGAAGAACCTCTTTACTGTATGGGTGACCAAGCACTGGAGCAGTCTACCCAGAGAGTTTGTGGAGTCTCCCTTGCTGGAGATATTCAAGAACCATCTGGATGCAATCCTGTGCAATGTGCTCTGGGATGACCCTGCTTGAGCAGGCAGGTTGGACCAGATGGTCCACTGCGGTTCCATCCAACCTTACCCATTCTGTGATTCCTTTGTCAACACCCACAGGGGCTCGTTGCTTGCTTCAACACCAAAGGCACTATCAAACATGACAAAACAAAGGTCTGATTCCTCTAATCCTCCAGCAAATTAATTAAAATCAAGGCAAAGGCCATATTATGGAGAAGAGTAAATGCTTTTGAAACTGATGATAGAAGCCAAATCTGCAAATTATTTTTTATAAAATCTCTCAGTAGGCAGAAGAGCCAAACTCCCACTGACATTTCTAAACTTCATTTATCCAAAAGTGCAGCAAGATAGCCTCTACTTTAAACTAATAACAATAGGAGTAGAAAGCTTCAGATTTGGTCTAGTTTTCTCTCAAACTATAATAACAGTCTATGGGAATATATTCAGATACAGTCTGAGAAGGGTGCTGGCTCTGGTTCAAAATAACTTAATTCACTGTGCAAACACAAAGAATGGGAAAATAATGGCACTGTGGATAAAAACCATGAGATTGTTGTATCGGACTGGGTGCAGCTTTAGGACTGAGATATTCTTGGCCTGGTTGCACAGAAATGAGCCACTGAGGTACTCAGGAGCTGGTTCCTGGGGAGTGCTGCAGTCTGCTCTATCCTGCTAGAGACTGGGGCTGCTTGCTCTGAGGAACTCACCCCTGAGGCAGATGCTTCTCAACATGGTGAGCTACTTCCTGCAAAAACACAAAGTATATATCAAAATGGAATTTCACCCAAATATGAAACGTCATGAACCTTAATAAATGTACTATTGAGTGATAAAGAGGTGCATTTATAAGGAAGTGGGAAAGCACTGCCTTGGTGGTGTGGGCTGAGTCCTTTCAGGAGTGCGAGGCAAAGCGTGTGATTCTTACAGACCCTCAGGATCATTGTAATTGTCTTTCCTTGAAGCAGAAGCCATGGAAGTCCCTTTTACTTCCATGGAAACAGCAAGGCCAGGGCTGAGCTGCTGCTTCCAGAGTCTGCCATGATGGACCATCTGACCACTTCTTTTAGGAATCAGAAAACTTGTCCATTTTCCCTTTTGGCAGACAAAGAAACATCACCTGAAGCTAACAAAATTACCTCTGATATACAGCATTTACAGTGAATTTAGAACAAACGTTCATGAAACAACACCCTCCCTCTACATATTCCTAATACAATGGGCTGTGAAGGTTTTTCCAATGTAAAAGGTGAGGCCTGATCCAAAGCATTTAAAGAAACATTTCCTTTGATATTAGTGGACTTTCTCCTTAGCCCTTAATTCCATATGATGTCGAGTGTGTTTGTTTAGTCTGGGGCTGCAAGTAATGGCATCCCACAGACTTGAGAAATTTCTGCAAAATTCAGTCTTCTTCCCTTATCATGAATGGACACATACTTCCTCTTGAAATAACAGAAAACTGAGTCATTAAGAGAGAGATCAGCAGTATTTAGTCACTGAAATGCAGTGTTGTGACTTAAAATTTATCCTCACAGACATTTGATCAGTTTCCAGGAAAAAAAAAAAAAAGAAAGAAAAAATGTAACAAGAATCATATGAACTTACAAGTGAAGGAGAAATAAATTCTGGTGGCCTGTGGCTCTCTTGAGATAATCTCTTGTCACTTCAATCCACTGCTTGAATATTTTCCAGTATTAGTGTTCTCTATCTCATTGTTTTGGCTGCTCTACATATTTCCACACTTTTCTCTCCACTAAATAAAACAAAAAAAAAATCATCAGGTCATAAAATATTTCTACAATTTAATTTTAAAAATAATATTTACTGTCTGCACATTTTAAATTTGGCCTACTTTTGAATATGCATCAGGAGTCAGACTTTAATTACATGATCCCATAGTATTTTTCCCACAGGACTGCAGTATTTTCACCTGCAAGATAACTTTTTTCCCCAAGTCCTTATTTTTTGATTCATTGACTCTTAGACTAGAAGAAGAGCTGCAGCTGAGAAAAGGAGGTTTCTCCTTGTTACCTAATTACCTCAGGATCTATTCCTCAGATTTCACTTTCCAACTATGACTTTTTTTCCGGCCCATCTCTGATTCTCCCTCCTAAATCCTTTTCTGATCTATTGGTCCTTCTTGGTTTCCATCTCTCAGACTGTGCCTCTTGCCTAAGTAGTCCCACATTTCTTTTTCACTTGCCAGTGATCCCACAGGAAACATCTTGCTGCCGTAATGTGTCTTTCCTTCCACCCGGCTTTGCCGTCATCTTATGCTAGATTCAGATCAGAGGACTTCCTCCTCCTCTTCCAGAGGGGTTCCCTGGCAGGTGGCCACAGGAGCACAGGAGGAGCCACAGGAGCAGGGCTGAGCTGGGACACACTCACTGCCTGAGTGGTGACACCTATGCAGACTGAGGGCAACGTGAGCATGCTCAGCACTTTTCCATTTGATCCAGTGAAAACTTCTGCCTACAGGAATAGTCATTTTCCCAAAACTTAGCTACTCTGGGCAAGCTTTCACAGGAGCAGACCACATAGGAAAGGATGGGTCATCCACTGTGGTGCTACTCAAGCTTTTTTTTTTTTTAGATGAAAAAAATCTCCATTTTCATCAAGAGAAGCAGAGATGTTTATTTTTTTTTCCTAGTCCAATCTTGGCTATAGATATAGACATGGATATGGATTGGGACAAGGCCATATATTTTCTTTTGCCATAACAGATGTTCAACTGTTTATTAGAAGATTCACCCAACCGTGGATGGCCATTTGGAATATTCAAATCATAGTTTCAGAGAGTTATTAGCAACTGAAAATGAAATCTTCTGTTGGAATGTGTCAATAGTCTTAGCAAATGGTAGTACAGGTAGTCCTGCAATGTCACCCTAAAACCCACCTCACACTTAGAGTCATTTCACTCTAAGTATCAGATCAAACCCCATCCTTCTTCTCAGTCTGCTGTGGCAGTGATATATGACAACTGTGTCACATGTGGATGAACTAAAAGAAACAACCAAAAGACCCTGTTGGTAATTTGATTTATGGGTGAATTCGTCTAACACGCGAGTAAAGCAATGATGGGCAGGACCAGAGACAATCTCTACCTCCTGACTCAGCCTGGACAGAAGGGAGTCCCCTACTAAAGCAGCATAGGTGAATCCTGCATTCCCAATCTTCAGAAAATCAGCTTTCAGGGCTTGTGATATTGTGGGAATACTGTTTGGAGGGGGTACTGACTTATTTACAATAATTTTTTCATAGTTTCAAACGTCTCTTTGTCATGAATTACAAGCAAATGTTTCAGAAAGCTGCATTTATGCTATGATGTCCCAACTCTCTGAAACACTTGCATTTAGTTCCTTGTACAGGGTACGGCATGTTCTACTGGACCTTGAAAATTCAAGATGAGGGATGCAAATTTCACAGAAAAGAATAGAAAATTAATAGAAGTTAAACATTCATGTGCAGCTGGAGGATGGGTCCACAAGGACCTTCAGCTCTGCAGAAGACCTGTCACAGTCTTGGGGGTTTAGTCTAATTAAAGAGAAGCTGGAGGCTTTGCAAAAGTCATTTCTTTTCTACACACATAGATGTTTCATGAACCAGACTCATTTCCTCAGTGCCAAATTGAATTTCAGAATGTGTCCTTGCTAAATAGAGTGAAATATATTTCCATTTGTCATGACTGAACCATATTTTAGCTGAGGGGGAGGCAGAAGTTCCAGTACCATTTCCTGAAGTTAACAGCAGACCTGCCATTAATTTCAGTGTCCCAGGATTTAAGCAAAGAGATAACAGACCCTCAAATGGTTTTAAGTTCATTGAAATGTTAGTCCAAAATGAAGCATATGCCATTCAGTTAAGATGCGCGTTTACACAGCTGAAGATGACAGCCTAGTTTAACTGAAGACCAGAGGAGAAAAAGATGCCTCCTCCTACATGCTCTGCCCCCTGAAGAAAACATCTGCCTGCATGTTTAACCAGGAATGTGAACTGCTAATGTAATCTGACCTTTAGACAAAGGGAAGAAGGTTGCTCCAATGTACAAATACAGAAGAGGCTAGAATGTAACACGCTGTTGAGTGTTTTCTGCACGTGTGGATAAAACCACAGCAAAATTATATGAAGGACTGAAGAACGTGATTTCTTAGTGAGTCAGGGCTTCCAGGCATTGAGAAAAAAATACGAGAGCTGAAGTTCACTATGGTGTAGATCTTGGAAATTATCTGAAGTAGATCCACGGATGTATTTTAGTAATAACAATGAGTATCAGGGCTGTGAAATTTTGTTTCACAACCAAATTCATGCAAACTCAAATATAGGCCAAGGGTCAGCACTTCCTATGAGCAATAGGCTTTTGAGGGAAGGACTTTTTGTAAAGGTCCTTTGAGATCAAAGAGCATTCTAGGAGCTCGTTGATTAAACTTAATACTCAGTATCTACAGTGTAAATGACATGGCAGATGTCACTAGATTTCTGTCTGTGGAAAAAGCAGAAGACAGACTGAAGAAGATCCTCGTTCTTTGGGTAGATGGTGTAAAGCATTTGAGGAATGCCCAGTCCCGCCCCTTGCATATTCAAGCAATGGCGAGCAGGTTTTCCTACAGTGACACAATCCAGCTTTTCCATCATGAGACTCACTGCCTCAGCAATGGTTCACATAGTGATGTTCTTTCAGGATGTTCTTTCAGGCCTACTTTTCTGAGTACTGAGAGTTAGTTCATTATGGATGTGATGTCAGAGAGACTGACAGGAATGATCCAAGTCTGAGTAGTTTAAAATTTCTGAGAGCAGCTGAAGCACTTGGTTTCAGAAAGGTAATTGGAGAGAAGCTATATGTTCTCTGGAGTCTTAGAGCTCTGTTAAAAGCAGCCATCCCAGACCACTAGTCTTGGTAGCTCTCCCGGGGCCTTCCTTGCCTGACAGCATCAGTACTTCACAGGCTATTCAAAATGCTGCTGTATTATAGACTTTGTGGACCAATTTGATCTTCTCACATTGATGAGCTACTCAGTCGTCCCATAACTGATGGTCAAGATTTTCTGTTCATCTGTCTATTAGCTGCTTACCCTGGATTTATTATGTTTGCATACAGCTATCATGGATTCTTCCACCACTGCAGTGCATGACTGTAACTTCTGTACTATTAAACTCTGCCTAATTTCTGTTGCTGTGGTCATCAACTTCTCTTTGAAATCCTTCTGCCCATTGAAAATGCCTCCTCTCTGCCATCCTTCATCCGAGGGAGCTGCAAACTCTTGCCTTGCTCGTGGCATCAGATGTGAATGATCTGTCTAGCTCAGGCTGCCTGTACTGCCTGTGTTGGCTGCAGGAGGTGCAGGCCTGTCCCAGAGGATGGAGGATGGCCCTGATGCCAGCAGGGGAAACCTTGGAGCAGCACACCCTGATGGGTTGGCTTTACATCTATGAGAGTAGCAGCTCCCACAGTACCAAACCATACATCCAGCTGCAGAGCTGGATATTACCCACTGGTTTCTCAGGTATTTAGCATATTCTGCCTTTCTTTTTTTTACATCCCCTGTAGCAACAGTCAGTGCAGCTAGGATTTCCTCTGTGCGTGATTTAGCAGTGCTGAAGTCACATCCAGATATGCTTTTGAGCAATCCCTGATGCTATTATTGCAGTTACAAGGAGCAGACTGTGAAACGAGTTCTGCATCAAGACTTGCTCCTCTAATTGCAAAAGATGTCCAAACGCTGCTTAATTGAGTGTAGAGCTGCTATGTTGCTCTCCAAAGTCCCCAGAAGGTAATTTGGGGTCCTTTCCTCTTCCACTTCGGAGAAGGTGGTTGTTCTTTTTTGTGTCGTTTTTTGCTTGTGCTTGAATATGCTTTGAAGATTACTAACCACAAGAAGAAGGGGGAAAAAAACATAGTCCAAGTGCCGCCTGTGCTGTCTGCCTCACCACAAGTTTATCTACTGTAAAGATTACCAGATGCCATCAGAGCACCCTGGTATTTTAGCAGTTGTCTTCATTGCAAGAGCAATTTGTAGCACAGAAGGGATCAAGTCAGCTTCATTCAGTCACTGGTTTTTGAATGCCTTCATTTTGCATTTCCCTTAGAGCATCATTAAACTCTTTTAAACTAGCAGTGCTCTGCTAATTTCATTAATCCAGTCACATTGTCAGAAATTACTTTTTCTATTTTTTATTTTTATGTTTGAGTTTATAAAGAGAGAAATACTCTGTCCTCACCAGTGACTTTTGGGACAGGTGATTTTGTAGAATTTCCAGTCCCAGCAAAAGCTTTGTCTGGGGGTTTAATAAGAGTTATTAAACTACACAGCAGGTTGTACCTTTTAGCATCTATTACACTCAGTAAACCCAGCACATTTTTCCCATCAGTTACACTCTCCGTGACTATACACTGCTCCAGTCTCACTATAGGTGGGCCAGGCCTCTTCTGAGCAATTAAACAAGTCATTTTCCCACCAACAGCCAGACATATTAATGCTTTTCAAAACACACACGCACACACGCGCACACACACAACCCCTCAGCTGTTGTTTGCTGCCCATTGGGCCCTGCGGTTGCTCCCTGGCATGGGATTAGGGTTCCGTCTTTAAAGCCAACAGCTGGAACTGCGACACTTGGCCCAACATCTGCACCATAAAGGTGGCACATGCCGGAGCTGCTGCCTCGCCACACACTACACAGGAGCTCTCTGAGGCTTAACTGTTGCTCCGGTCATGGCAGAGATGGTGCCTGTTCATGAAGTCACAATGTCTTCACCACACCAAAGCTGACCGCTTTGCTGGTGTGTCCATGTGGAGTGCTTATGCAGTAGAACACCTTGCAATAGCCCATTTTTTGGCATGGTTTGTACCTGCTGCTACATCAATTTGAATGACTGCCAGGCTAGAGGTGGTGATCAGGGCATTCAGGGGGCTCCTGCCTTACCCTGACACACTGCAGGAAGCAGGAAGGGTGGTTCACCCATCAGGAGAAATGGGTCTTTCCAGATAACTGTGCTAAAGAGGAACCACTGGTATTTTTCAGCAAATCACACAGAACAAGAAATACAAACTGTAGTGAATGTCGTCTCTGAGGATATCCCAAGGAATTAAAGAAGAAAGGTCTCTTAACTTTATTCTAGCTGTTCTCGAAAGAATGGTAGTTGGCCCATGGTAAAAGCCCATGCCTGTGTCCTGGTCTTGTTTATTTGGCTAGGGTTGGTCCTATTTTTTCTGCTGATGGCACTGAGATGACTAAGATTTGTGACAACCTTAATGTAAGAAATTTCCTGTCTAGCTCAAGTGAGCTTCTGGCTGCCTGATGCTACATAGAAATATAGCTGAAAGGAAAATAAATTATTGCTTTTAAAAAGCAAGGCAGTTCAAGCTTCAGTACACCCACAGACAGTCCAGCTTTTCATGGATCAGGTAGCTATTTGATCTTGCATCTCACTAGGTTTTTACAAAGGACATCTTAGAAGTTTTTGTACTTTAAAGCCCAGTGAAATGTAGTTTACCACTGCAGAACAACCTGGCAAAATGTAACACTACAACTCTGCATGAAGATCATATAGGAGAGTCCTTGGAACTGGTGTTCAGCACAACGCTCTCCATTGAATAGTCATGAACTGTGTAGAATGTTCTTTCTGGAGGGAACACTGATTTTTTAGAGGCTGGATTATCACAGGGGAATTTTGGCAGTTAGACTCTCACGATTCTCCATGCTGGGAACTTTCATCAGCTACAACAAAAATAAGAGGAATTGGCACATGGGATTTCTGTGTCCTGGAAAAAGTGCAGAATATGGGGCCTACAAGACTAGTGCTAAGCGCCACTGAAATTTCTCCTTTCATCTCCTGGACACGATAAAAATGGTGAAAGTATTTTCATTTGTGCCTCTGGGCCCAAACCTGCATGGTGAAGGACCGTCCTGATTTCCCATTAGCTTCAGTGAGATTTGAGGCTGGTTAGCAAAGGGGAATCTTGCACTTGTCAAAAAGCGCCTAAAGAGCAGAGGGGATCCTTTATGCAAGAACCTGATGAGAGCAAGACGTTTAAAGTGTTTTAGCACACTGAGATACAATGGGGAATGCATTTGTGAAACAATAGATCTAGCAAATTGGAGACATCTTTCTGGTGTTTTTTTCTCTTTTCTCCACAGTTTCATTACTTGCTGTTAAAACATTTAACAGATGCCTAATTGACACAGTCAGAAATAGTTTTCCAATCATGTATCACTTTAATTATCTGATGGTCTTTTCAGATCTCTCATGGATACCCCATTTTATTGAGATAAATTATTTGCTGTGTTTCAAGATTCTTTGCTTGAATTCTTCTTGCCTTCTCATGACTTTTCCCATAGGAAGACTTAGTAAGAAACTTGGGAGGGGAGAGGAAAAGAGAAGAAAGGACAGGACTTCATGTTATTTCAGCCACAATGTTCATTTTTCAGAAGATTGCATTTGAAAGTTGAAGTCTGAGTGCAACGCTTTGTATTTAATGAATTAGCAGCGTTACGCTGACCTAATGGAAAGTGTTTCATGATACATGTTACTTGGGATTTTGTGCCTGTGTGAACATCCTGTTCTCATCTGCATATCCCAGAGCCATATTTGTGAGAGGGGCCTCTGACTGTACATCCCTTTTTTTTCATGGTGCGTTGTTTTACATATATAAAGTTGATTTCCAGCTTTAGTGGAAGTAGTGCAAATTTTATCAATGATTTTAAAAAAAACCCAAATGACCCAAAATGTTTAAGTCAGTTTTAAATATGTAATCCATGATGATATAGACAGGATTTTACCCAAGGTACAAGGTACTTGATTTTATATTTTCAAAATTATGAGATTTCTCCATCTCTAAAATACTTTAATGAAAGATAATGCTCAGTATCTCTGAAAAATCGACTTGCATAAGCCTAAAATACTACAAAATACCATGACAAAAAAAAAAAAGAAAAAAGGTACTTTCTGAAAATACATTCTCTGTGTTATCTGCTGTTTAATGAAGATTGATCCTGCAAAACATTCTACACTTGGTCCTGAGGAGAACACAATAACCCCTAAACCTACCCCTAGATGTCATGTTGTAAGGTGTATCTCAGTACACCTTTAACCAGCCACGTTCCTGTAATTGCAGTAACACTTCTTTCAGTAATGTTGCCATGGCTTTAGAACACTAACCTCTGGGGACAGGTTAAAAAAATAAGTTGTCAAAAGCTGGTTGGAGGGATTTTTTCCCCCTACCTCTTCTAAAATAATCTAAGCTTTTTTTTTTTTGAAGGTGAAGATGTCACCAATCACATTCACAGTTCTGGTCACTGAGGGACATCCAGATCAACATTCTCTAACACTTTAAGCCAGGCATCACTGTCCATGCTCTCTCCATCCCCCTAAACATTTTCCTTGTGCTGTCATCTGTCCCCTCATCAAACCTTCCCCTGGAAATACTCTACACGTCCTCTAGTTTCACAGATCGCCCTGGTCACAGGGCTCACACAGTCATTTGTGCACCCCTGCAGTTCCTTCATGGAAACATTATTTAAAATGCTTATAATTTATACAAAGGATGTCAATGATCTGTAAAACCAAAGTGCATATTCAACTGTCTGCTTCATGCTTGGCAACAGCTGAAAAATTTGGGACCCAAAGAGACTGCATGTTGATCTGGAATGGCCTGAGGTCTTCTATTCTGTCTTGACTGAGAACAGGCTCTTAGAAGTGGGATAGTGTGCTTCACTCCACAACATTGCTGCTGGAGAGGGGAAAAAGCTTCAGGGGCATGACAGAAGTCTATTTTCCCTGGCAAGGTGATAGTATCAGCTAAGCTGCATGCTGGTTAAATACGTTTAATCTGCAACAGGTATAAAAAAAATTAATTACATTAAAGAAAAATAGATTTAACAATAAAGAAACGAGTCTTTCCAAATTCTTACCACACCTGGTAGGTAGCATGTACTTTTGCAGATGATATCATTTACCCTTTATGACTGCATTATAGATAGACATTGGATTTGCCTTTTTAAGTAAGGGATGTTAACAGCCTTGAATAAAATTGGGACAAGCAGTGTAAACAGGATGGCATATAAAGTGTGATACAGTATGCAGAGGGCAAAGTATGTTTGAAGGTTAGCTTATTAATAAAACATGGCTGGCCTTGATTTAGTTTATAAGAAACTTAAGACATTTATCAACATCTGTCTGAACCCATTTCCAGTCTCTTTGGCCTCTGTTGTGGATAAGCTGATTAATAAAAGATGATGCCTTAGGAAGGAGACTTAGATCTGTGCAAGCAATGACAAAAGAAAATTCAGTGCTTAATCTACATATGAAAGGAAACTGGGAAAGTAAACTAGTTTACCACTACATCCCAGGATGCCAATCTCTTATAACATTTCATCTGACTTAGTTTTGGCTGGAGTCTGGAAAAGTAAGAAAGAATTCCAAAAATTAAGTGTGGAATTAATTTACAAGAAAGATCCTAGTGCTCACTTATGGAGACTCTGAAATCTAATCCCATTCCCTTGTGGCTTCCTCCCCTCAGTGTTTTTAACTTTGCAGCTTTCCGTGTTTGTTTTTCATTTGTCTCCTTGATCCTTTAGTCTTTCCTTTCCCTTAGGCTAGAATAAAGTTCTAATACTAAACAAGTGCCACACTTTGCTTATTGATAGTTGTTGCCCAATAAAATGTTGCCCTCAGAAGCCAATTAGTGAAATATGTTTCTTGTAATAACCAGTAATTTGTTTAATTTTCATGCATTCTTGCCTGATGGTCAGCCAAAGGGATGCACATGCATAGTTCCTGCATCTGGGACACAGAGACAGCTCAGTTTAGCTGCATGGTGCAGGGTGCTCCCCACACAGGCCCCTGGCACCCAAGGTGTTACTGCTGCCATTGGCATTTTGGCCCTTGCATCCTGCATCACAGACATGGACTGCCATCCTTCCAGAGTGGGAAGCAGCATTGGCCATAGCAGGACATGCCCTGCCTGGGCTAACACATCAGAGATATCTTTCTGTGTGTGCTATGATGGGGCCTGAGCAGTTTCTCTGCATGGCACTGCAACACTTTGCAGGGCTCCTTTAGAGCCAAAGCTGAGCTTCTCACTGCAGGGCATGGACAGCCACAAAACAGACACTGAAGATCCATGTCTAGGTATTGCTGGCAGTCACAGAACCTCCTCCTAACTCCACAGGTTCACAAATTTCTTCTGTTATGTGATCAGTGCTAAGAAATTGCATTTCACACCTCACCCTCCAATCTGCCTGCCAAGGAGAGCCTGAATAAGCAGTCCCTGGAAACAGTCCCTGGAGTTATTCTGCCCTGCTTCAGCTTCACCAGGGTGCTGCTGTGAGGATCATATTATTACAGATTTACTACCTTTTCCTTAAAAAAGGGGTGGCTGCAGATGCCTTGCCTTGTGGGAATTATCTCTGGCCCATGACAACCTTCATGCAGGAAGGGAAAAAGCATAGAATGAATATCCATTTGAGTGTTTTAACATATGAGTGAGGCAGCCATCTCTTTCCTTAAAACTTCATGGCCTGGAGTACCCTCCCATGAGCAGTGAGCATTGAACTCATGTCTCACTTCCCACAGATGTCTGTGCCAGTCAGTAAAACACAGAGGAAAGAGAAACACATTTGGTGGCTTCTCATTCAACTCTGGAAAAGATGCTAAACTTGTCAGGGACAGCAGTAGTTTGAAAAACACAGGCCAGGAAAAAACCCAAAATCCATAGGGTTTCCATAAGCAAAAGATGTAGATGGCAACCCAATGGGAATAATGAACATTGTGAAAGCTGAGAGGGGAGTGACATTTCTCTGCAACCCAGAAAGAACCTGTAAATGTCAGTGAAGGGGGACATGTGTCACTGCTGCATTTCATTCTTACTGTAAATCTTGCCCTAAGAGGTTAACAGTGTGGTAACAAGATATTTCCCTACCTACTTATATAAACTTTTAAACTAAAAATTACACAAAGTTGAGGGACAAATCCAAATTTTCTAGAATGGTTCACTGAGTGATTCAAATTTAGACTCTCTGTGCCAGCTGAGAACTGAAGAATGCTGCATATTTCCGCAGAGTGGGGAGATCAGCTTTTTAAGCTCCATTTTATAAGGAAATATCCTTGGATACCATTTCATCTTTGGAAAGAAAAGTTTGTTCCTTGGGGTAATTTTAAACGATACTGAAAGCTACTTTAGATTAACTTGGATTTAAACAGATTAAGCAGACACTGTGAAAAGGACATGCTGAGCCAGATCCTACACTGGGTTAAACTGGCATTGTGCTTTCAAAGACAAAAGAGTCTCAATTAATACCAGCTGAATATCTGGTCCATTGCATTTAAAGACCATGTCAGAGACCATCTACGTTCTGATATAGCTTATAAAAATAGTTGAAGACATACAGACCCTGTTATGCCAGCTGGAAGTTCTCAGTCTGGATTCTGCACCAATGAAAACACCAAAACATAGATTCTGAGTCCCACATCCACTTGTCATATTCAGCATATACATGTGACGATTCCTATCCAAATATATATAGGATCATATACCTCCAGGACTTGGAAGACTGTACATATAACTCAGGTTCCAACTCACTCAGAATTCAGTTAAAAAACTGATTTATTATGGAACAAATAGGGTAATGTAATTTTTTTTAGATGTTGCTGTAATCACTCAGAGCACATCATGCCACATGATCAGATCCTTTGATAGCAAATACGAATAGCACATTCATGTGCCCTTTGTTGCAGTTTTGAATTACATTCCCAGTGTATTTCTCCAGAGTCTGTAGAAGCAGAGGAGTTATAATATTGGCTCTCATTCTGCATTCTTACCAGTCAAGATCATTCATTGATTCCTGGATGTGAGCATCAATGGTGGTGGCCATATGGCTTTGGAATGATCTGTTGTCTTTTCCGTAATGGCACTGTGGCTTTGTGTTTCCCCAGCAGTGATTAATAGGCATAAACATGCGTTATGCACATGTTGATAGATTTAGATGAACTTTGAATTTTCATGGCTTTCTTCTCTTGTTTTTTTTCCTCCCCTTTTTCTTTTCAAGAGTTGGGGAGAGGAGGAGTGATTCTGCATTGAGAAAGTGAGAAGCAAGTCTTTAACAAATATTCATCTCTTGAGGACATGGTGTGATTTGATCAGCAAGGCTAGATGACACACAGACACCCTGTCTAGATGTCCAGGGGTAATTATGACACTTTCCCCCAGAAGGACTATCTGACTTTCTAAGGACCACTTACAACAGGCAATCCCATGCTGGTGAAAAACAAATGCCTCCAAATGCCTCTTGCTGCTAACCATGACAAAAGGGTGTGCAGTGGCAAGTTAACCCCACACTCTGATCCCCAGTAGCTCTAGCCATCAGGAGGTGCCACACTGAGGGGAGCAGGGTTGCTATCCCTACCACAGATAATGGAGGCATGCCATGTTCCTGGCCTTTTTCCTGGGGGTCAGAGAAGGGACAGATGAACAAACTTCATCCCATGCCCTAGAACTTTCCCGTGGAAGGTGTGGGGTGAGCACCAGGAGCTTCCTTGTGTGCCCAGGGTATACCAGTAATTGCCTAACCAGTCACAGCCTGTCCACTAGGCTGTCCTTGCCTACCTCAAAACTCAGAAAAAAAAGATGTTTGGTTGACCCTTTTATTAAAAGTTGATGTAAAACTGTGCAGCACTAACACAGAGTCCAGTGAGAAGTGGAGAAGGATGGGGTGTACAAAAAGGTATCACAGGAGTGCACCTGAAGAAACCATGGCTTATGTATTGCTTTTATGGGCTCTGAAAAGGTCACCTCCTTGAACAAGAAACTGGGTAGTTCTTCCATAGTAACTCACAACTGTAGAGCTTGGACTCAGGAGTCCCTTCACATCCTGTGGGATTTTTATCTTTCCTTCCTACCTTCTGTGTTGATTAAAATGATCGGAATCCACAAAAAACCCAAAGTAACCCACAGTTACCAAATTAATAAAAGTGACATCTCTACATCTGCCTTGAGAAATGTTTGTGGTGCAGGTGGTGGGTGGCTGGGAGACAACAGAAGTATCATATGCATTTGCTTAGCTTGTTTGCTCTTCCCCCCTGGTCTTATCACACTATTAGATGCAGGGGACTGGGCTGGACAGGCCCTTCATCTCACCCTCTACAGCTGTTATCGTGTTTGTAAGTTGTGGGACTTCAAGCATTTAAAAAATCCAGAAAGAAATGGCTTGTTGCCCAAGTATCATGTGGGTTTTGTTTTCATCTTCAAAAATAAAATAAAATAAAATAAATTAAAAAAAAACCCAAGATATACAGAAGTACCAGAAATTTTTCAAGAAAGCAATTTTTAGAATGCATCACATTCAAAGAGATTGGTGAAGTATTATATACACCTAACTGTTTTAACACTTTCCAGGTTTTTCATCATAAAATTTATGTTGCAGAGGATTGGACATCCTTTGAGATGTTAAAAAAATGTAATTTATAGTCATCTTCTGGAAATGTAGAAATATCTGTTCCAGATCAGTAATTTTCCATATTTTCACTGGTTTCAGGAAGCTCCAGAAATATCAATAGCAAACGGAATCTCAATCTCTTATTGAATTTTTTTGAGGCGTCACACAAGCACTTCTAATCAGAAAACCTAAAGTGCTATGTATTGAAAAACATCTTGACATGAGTGAAAAATGCAACTAGAGCATGGCAGCTGCCCAAAGCAAGGCAAAGACCTATGAAACTTTTGGACGGTTTGTGATGTTATTGAACGCAGATGGTCTGTTTGACTTAACAGAACGAAGAGTACAACATTCAACTCACTCATCACTCTCTACACACTCTATTCCCAGTGATAGGTTACTCTGGTAGTCAAGGTAGCGTCCATGCCAAAACTGGAAAACGACCTTTGGTTCACTTCACAGCCAATGAGGATGTCCTTCCTCCCTTTTTATGGGCATTGAGTGGGTTGGAGCAGAGCAGGAGATCGGATTTTAGCATAGTTCACAGGGACCCAGCTGCTACCCTCTTGTGCCAAAGGAGAAATTTGCCTTGAGCTAGGAGGACAGAAGTGACTGATACGCAAACCTATAGACCATAGGATGATGTTAAGGAATACTTGCCTGTTCAATGTTTCCTTTGATGAAATTTGAGCTAATAGCTCAGAAAATTACTGTTTTAACCACTTTGACAGCATATGGAGGTTTATTTTTTTCCTTTGCTAGTTATAAGTTCTAGTGGACATAACTACTTACAGTGAGTAATGTGTTATGAGATTGTCCTAAACACCAATAAAACCTCACACTCTGGGATCAGGCTTGTGCATGGGCTCCTGGATGTCACATGCTGTCAGAGGATGAAAGGTCAAAAACTGAACATTTTTACATTTAGCTATTTTCATTTTTTTTTTTTAAGAGTCAGTAAGTTTTTCATGCAAATATGCATTCTAGTAGCTTCATGACCTCAATTTCAGCCAGGAAAATTACAAATCTTTCATAGTAAGTCAGAGTTTTCACAGTTTATAGAGAATATATTGAGGACACAAAAGTTTTCTTGGAACAATAACACTGCAACAATAAGACTGCAACATGGAGACCAAAGAGGCTAGCTCTGAGAAAATAAAAAAAAAAAATTGCAATGTTTGGCACTTTCCCTGCAATATAAAGTGCATGTTATTCTCATTTAGCAGAGAGCTGACTTGAACAATAGAAATGCTTGTTAGTACATTCTGCTCAGCAGTGACAGTGTAATAGTGTTTGCTGCATTTGCTTCTTAGATGCTGTAGCTTTCTCATTTCACACCTTTCCCCAGATTTAATCTCTGCAGTATTATTTATGTGGCAATATTAGATTCAATTTACAAATTATAGCCTGCTGCAAAATGGAGCTGTTCTTCTCCCTAGAGGTACCAGCAACAGTTACATTAATCTTCTTTTAAAAAATTATTCAGGGGCTTTCAACATGCTGCCAAGAGCTCCCTCCCAGATTCCTTTGTAGTCCTGTTTTTAATTGTAAGAATATCTGCAGAAAATATAACATGTAAGGCCTGGATCCCAGTGGAGCTCCATGCTGGCAGAGGTCCTGCAGTGAGCACCAGATGGGTGGATTTGGGTTTATTTTATCTCTTCCAGCTCAGCCCTGTATGTGGAACCTGACCTGGGAAGGTGGTTCATTGCTGGGTCACTGAGAAGGTCCTGGTGGGGCTCCAGTGAAAGGGGTGACTGCAGAGGCATGGCCACCAAAAATGTGGAAAAAATCATGGCACTGAATGCTCCACCCCAGCCATCTTCCACCTGCCTCTGCTTGTGCTCTCACTGCAAAGAGACCCAAGGCTGCTCGGAAAAGCTGCTTCACAGGAGCTTTGCGTGGACTGCGAGGTGCACCACACCAACACTGCCATGAGGAATCATCCAGAGCGCCACACAGGTGCCTCCATACCACCTGCTCTATGATCTGTGCTGTGGTGCACAGCGTTGGGAAGTCTCAAGTTTGGGACAAGTGCTGTTCATGCCCCAGTAGTGTTTTTATTCTGTGAGCCTCACAGAGATGTTCCTGCTTCTTCTCCCTCTGCTCCAGCTGTGTCTTGGGCTCTGTGGCCTAATGACAGCTGACAAATCACTGGCTTTCCTAACAAATCCCTGGGAGCGGCTGCACCACCTGTCTAGGACTAAGAGCCTGGCATGAGATAGCAGTGAGACAATTACCTGTCCTGGCTGGAGCCAAGATGGCCTGTTTGGGTGAGGCATCATGGTTTGCTGAGCATAAAAAGTTGGATGCTCTCTTTTTCGAAGGTGATGGCATTCTTTTGCACCATCATTCTTCTGCTGTTGTCAGGATTTCACCAACATAAACAGCAGCCTTGTGGGAGCACAGAGAATGTGTGCCCTGGGTTAGGTAGTGTGATCCTGAGGGAAGTACTTGGGCAGGTCACAAGCAAGAAAAAAGGTATTTTTAAAAGTGTGTTCGTAAAAGCCTTACAGTTGGCATTGGACCCTGACATTCTAAGACAGCTCAGTCCAAAATTTCCTCCGGTAGATTCTCTGTGGAAGCAGCTCCCAGGAAAAAAGAGGGTAAACCCCACATAAGACAAGAAATGCTTTCTATAAATATACATGAGATATGAAAGGAACTTCTGTGAGTCCATTACTAAATGTTGACTGTTAAACTCCTAGTAATGAGACATTATGAGACAGATGCATTCAATAAGTATTTCTGTTCTGGTGGATCAAAGCTGGAGGAAATATGAGTATCATATGATGCTGATGAAATGTTTTCTGATCTAACAGTAAATTGGGAGAATGCAGGTCTGCTCAGCTCTGTTTGATTCAGCAAGGTTGGATTAACTGTCCCCAAGACTTCTTAAGGCGTCAGATAAGGAACTTACTCTTTCTTTGGGCAGGTAGTGAGTGCTATGTCTGTAATAAAAAAGTGAGAGGGACAACTCAAATAAATATGAGCTGACTAACCTAGCTTTCATTTGGGAGTCACACAATGGAAATGGTGAATATTGAAGGCAGAAGTGAAAAATCTGTGCCAAGTACTATGACTTCAGGGAAGCTGAAGTTTGTCAAATCAACCTGATTTTATTCACAGAAAAATAATTTCAAGGAATGGAAGTCTGACAAATCGGTTATCTGATTGTAAAATTCCAAGAAATAGCATTTTTAAAAGTACCTACCAGACTTCAACATCGATATTTTATGGGCAATTATCAATGGGTGGGGAGACTTTCTGGAAAGGAAACCACCCCTTTCTTCCTTCCATGCAACACGATCTTTATTTAAATCAGAAATACCACATAAATGATTGCTAATACAATTTTTTGGGTGACGCAGATTTGAAAGCAGCAAAGATGACGGTATCTCGTGAGTAAAGGTGATCTGTGTCACTTCATAAGCTGGGTCCAACCAAATGCAGCCAAATGCAGGTTCATATTTAGAAACAAAAGTGTATAAGCTATGTTTACAGGATGGGGCGCTGCATCACAGAAAACAGAAAAGGATTGTGGAAATTGTTACAAATAATCAATTATCCTTGAATTCCTAAAACAGTTTTGTGGTTAAAAGGGCTAATATGATCATCAGAAATACAGAGATGAAGTCTGGGAATGGGAAAGAAGAAGTAGGACCACTGTTGTAGTGGCCATTGGAGTGGATAGAGAAGCCAAGGGAGGAATAGTTGAAGGATCAGGACCTTTATATAAGACATTTGTTCCATGATTATTTCATGATGGATTACCCCAGAAAACAGCTTCCAAAAGCATTTCCATGAAACAGCAGAAGATCATGCAACTCCTCTGCTGGATCCTCCCTCAAGTCATGTTTTCTGGATTAGGTTTCAGGGGAAAACAGTGGGGGGTTGCAGCTTTCTGAGGAGAGTTTCATGTTGGATACCTGCCTGTGTGCCGTGACGTGCTGCCTTGGCTAATAAATTGTGACCTGTGTGGTTATACTGGTCAAATGCTTTCTCAGCCAGAACAATTCCCAGCAAATCAGCAGACTCCTTTCACAGTGCCCATCTGACAAGCACCGGGTAGTGCACAGATGGTTTAGATATAAAAAAGAAAGCTGCATCAAGGCTGAATGTGTGAAATGTTTCAATTATTCCTAAAATATTTTTAACGTGTTCCAGATTTATCAGGCAAAATGTTTAGGAAGTAATTGGAGTTTATTCTGTTTTTCATTTTAGTATAGTATATTATAATAAACACATGCTCAAAGTACATTTTAGATATCACCAAATATTTATAAAATGTCTATAGGTGGAAATCCCAAGGTCACTGCAGTAGCTTCATTTTCCAGTTTGTTTACGGGAAGATCAATCTTTAAAACCTATGGCTTTTTTGCAGTTGGAATCCTTTTGCACCTGCAGAGATAGTGGATAGCCTATTGGTTTTACTTAAAAATATGACTGAACCTTTTTTGATTGCAGAAGCTGAACTTAATTCACCCTTATATTATTTCCTGGAGTAATAAAAAATTTCTAAAGGCATTTCCAAATAGATATGTATGTCTGATATGTAGTATCCGGTCATTTTACTGGCATTCACTCATCATAATTAAAAATTAATTTAATAAATGCCTATACCAAGTAATGCTAGTTAGGAAATAAAAAAGAAGATGGTATCATGCTCCCTGAGGTGGACTCCGAGCTTTCGCAATGGGAACTAATTCATCTGTTGCAAGCTTTGCTACCTGTTTTGAGAAATACTGGCAAGGCTTGGAAACATTACCTACCAGGGAACCTTTGCCTCTTATTTTAAGACAAAAACAGGCTGCTTTCTGCTGATCCTCTTGATGCCCCTGGAGATTTCAGGGGAAAAAAAGCAACACATTTTCCTAGCCTGAAGACTGGAAAATATTGCACTTTACAGTTCCCCAGTTACGGTAAGTGAGCTCATTTTATTTTGGTGGTGGCTTTTAATTTTATTTTATTTCTTTTGTTTGGTTGGTTTTGATTTTGTTTATAATTATATCCAAAGTTCTAGCCAAGCAAATCTCCTTGACACAGGAAAGTCTTGTATCAACTAAGACACAGGCTGGATTCTGTGCATTTCAGCCAAGACCAACCTGTCTGCTTCCATCCTCACTCCAGTTGTTAGGGGCAGGCTTGTTTTCCTCCTCAGCTCACAGAGTAGTTGTAGTAGCCGTGGGATGAGCAGAGGGACATATGGTACTCTGAGACCAGAGCGCTCTGCTGGCTGAGACCCTCTTCCAGTGCCAGACTGGCAAAGAAGCAGCTGGTGCCATCCACAGAAATAGCTACAAACACGTTGACTAAACCACAAATCCCACATTCCCACCAAATGCCATCACATACAAACATAGGCACATACTGTCCTTTTTCCAATTAAAAATACAAGCTTATGTGGTTTCAACAGGTAATAGAGGGCACAAGCAAACATTAAGAAAGATCAAAGCCTTGGGGTTTTCCTTCTTTGCTGCTCTATTTTTCCCCTCTCGTCCTTAATAAAAATGTTAAATTTAGATCTGTTACAGGATTAACTCCAATCCCAAGCAAAATCTAGACATTCTTGGCACTGACTCATCTCTGCTGCTGTCTTAGAAAATACTGACATTTCTTAAAGAAAAGCTATTTCCTCAATTATGGTTTTCATTGCAAATATTTAATTTTACAAGTGCTGTTCTGAAATATCCTTTGATCTCCTCTACAGATTTATTTTATATATTTAATCTAGTGGAAGATACTTATTGTCAACTTTTCCTCTTACCTTTGTGCTGTTGCCCCTTTGTATGCCCCTTCTGCATGTTCACCATCTGCAGGTTGGGAAATAAGGAGAGCTGGGGACAGCAAACGACTTGTGACACTGGGAAGATATTACAGCTGAGATTAAGAATAACCTACGTCCATGATGATAAGAGAGTTCTTATCCACTTTGCATCACTCACAGACAATAATGGCAAAAGCTGTAAAATAAAATTTAAGAAGGACATCAGCGAAACAAAACAGCAGTTGAGTTTATTTATCAGTGTAAGCGATACCATATTCCAGTCCATGAAGCCAGCAGGTGTGATACATATTGGGAATGCCTACATAAGAGATAAACTAGTGCAAAGAAGTTGGCTATATTGAGATTTTTCCATCCTTTCTTATAATAGTTTATCTGCTAGAATAAAGAGCTTACATAGGCTTTATATATATATGCATCATGAAGCAGTATAATCAAGATATGATAAAGAGTGTTTCAGACATAATTCAGGCACTTAAGTTCACATAAATTTAAGATTTCTCTGATTTTTTAATTATTACTGTTACTCTTTTCTACCACTATATAGATTAACACAAACTGTTGCATTAAAATTCATTTTAAACAAATCTCAGACCTAAATTAAGAACATCAGAACTTCAGTTCATATGAAGAATAACTACAGATGGAAATATGCATTTCCATGCTATGTGAAAGAAAAGCTGGCTCAAGAGCTTCTCTGTTAGTGCACCCATGGGAATCCTGGTTCCAGTCCAGCTTCAGCAAAGATTTCCAGTGGGACCTCACAGATGCCATTGAGAATAGGACTAATCACAGTATCACAGAGTATGCCAAGTTGGAAGGGACCCACAAGGATCATCAAGTCCAACTCCTGTCCCTGCAGAGGACCATCCCCAAGAGTCACACCATATGCTTGAGAGCATCATCCAAACACTTCTTGAACACTGTCAGGCTTTGTGCTGTGACCACTTCCCTGGGGAGCCTGTTCCAGTGCCCAACCACCCTCTGGGTGAAGAACCTTAATATCCAAACTAACCCTCCCCTATCTCACCCAGCTGCAGCAATCAAAAGCCCAGGTGTCTAAGAATGAGTCTGGGTTTTCTCTGAAGTTAAATGGAAAGAATGTCACTCATCTCAGTCTAAGACTGCACTCTTCATTTTCAGGTGGCATTAGTCAGACATGTTAGAATTTGGGATTGATAGCACAGTTACAGAAGCAGCCAGAGCAATAGCAGTGTGGGCATTTCCTGTGGGATAAATCATCTCAAAGTTTTTTGCTGAGCACTGCAGCAGCAGAACTACAACTCGGGAGTTTAAACCTGTATGCATTAGAGAGAGAATATATATGTATATATATGTATGACACATGTTAAGTTTATATGCATGTGCTTATAAACATATGCACATATAGATGTGTATACACACCCCCCCTTCCTCATATATATATACATACATATATGCTGGGTTTACTGCTATACTGTATTGCCATATCCAGAATCTCCCTGTACATTGTCTATAAAACAGTGTCTTAGTGGCATTTTGGGGAGGAATGTGTTGAATGTTGTAATGCCCTCAGAATGAAGCTACTCTTAGGTGTCACTGAGACACCTGAGCTGAACTCAGAGCCAGAACAGCCTCAGTGTGGGGGGACAAGGATGGGAGCTCCAGCTCCTGTCCAGCTGGCTCTGAATGTGGCAATGCCCACCAATGCCCACCACAGCCCTTTTCTGTCTGTGGAAGTAGAGTGCAGAGTCTAAAAAGGGCAGCAGTCTAATTATCCTCAATTCAAAGCTGCATCCAAATAGCTCTGACAACAGAACATTTTGCATGAGCAAGCATTAGTCACATGTTTTCTAATTGCAGGATCAGGCATTTAATACAGCCTTTAATGTAATACTTCTGAACACCCATAAGTTTACTAACTGCACCCTGCTGGGACTCACATTAACACTTAGTAAATAGACTATTCAGAAAATGGCATGGTAAGAGTTACACCTCCAAGTAATATTCTATAGAGCTGCATACAAATTGTAACCACATTTTCATAAGTGATAAAATGTTTTATCCTCTTCTGAAAAATAAATACTGTAAAAGAAAAATGCAGTTCACCATAACAAAAGAGAGAGAGGATATAGCTAGTCAGGATTTGAAAGGTTTTGATTTCACTTTGTCAAGCCAGACACTTATATGAGAATTGGCCACCTAAATACCTTTGTGGGTCTGGCAAGAAGTTCTCAGCCACAAAGTAAGGAGAGGGAAACGGAAGAAAATTCAAAGTTGCTAATGTGTGGTTCTGCTTTAAGGACTAGCTAAGTGAAACTGGCACCACCAAGAAGTTGGTGAGATTCCTGAGCTGATTTCATCTGCCTTGCTTATTTAAGTGATGAAAAGCCCCTCTTTTGAGGCTAGTTCTACCTATACCAGCATGAAAAGGATGTTCCAGGTTCCAGTCCATTTCACTCATATGGCCCCTTTTGTTTGCACGGCTGTGATAGAGAGCTCCGTTCCCTCAGCAAAGCCTTTATCCCTGCTAATACAAAGTTGTGAAAAATGAGGGGATGTTAGGGGAAAAAAAAGACTGGGTTTTTTTCCAACACAAGGTTTTGAAAAAGGGTATATTTGCTAAGCAAACCACTTTAAAAGAACACCAGTGATATAACTAAGACAATATGGAAAGGGAAAAGCTAGGAAAACTCAAATGTTCCCTTTTTTCTACTCTTATGTATTTCAAAGGGTTAAAACCCTCAAGTCATATAAGCAAAATACCCCAAAGCATGGCTTTAATTAAAAAGGAATTTCAAAAAAACAAGAAAAAATGGAAGGTTTCTTTGTGTTTATGTCCCCATGTTTGGTTGCTGCTGTATGAGAGAGACCTAAGCACGACTTTCAGTTCAGTTTTCTCAGTTAGCAAAAATCTGGCTAAATTTTGGTCCCACTTTGAACAAAGAGAAATTATGTGGAGCAGACTCCTCATATGTTGGGAAAGCTGCTCCATGATACCTGTTCTTCCCATCAAAACAGGGACCGTCTGGACTCCAGGTGTTCCTGTTACTAGAGGTTAGTACTGTTGCATCTTTTTTTTCTAGTAATACATATTAATTAAATCCAGGGATGTTGTTTACGGAATCTTTTATAAAACCAGTATGAAATACTAGAAGGAAAGAAGGGTAGGGCAGAGAAGTGAAACGGAAACATTTTTCAAGATATCTTCCTGAAAAAAACCCATGAAATTATTGCCTTTTTTTTTTTTTGTCTAGAAAAGAGTACCTATCGCCTTAGTCAGAATGATAATAGGTGCATTTAGAAAGAACATAGCATTTATGCTATTTGGCAAGTCCACAGATATATACTTAGATGGACAATTTGTGAACAATTAGTCTGTCACTTCTCTGCTTGCAAAGTTTCTTCCAGCCCCTAAAATCCCTTCCACTGTCCAATCAGAAGGAGGTCTGCTGAGTTGAAAGGGTGGGCCAAATACTTTTTTTGGATAAAGCAGCTCACATATTTTGGCAGATGCCTGCATCAGAAAATGCAAACCACACTAGAAGTTAGTAGGTCCTAAAGTTTCTTTACTTCTTATTGACAAATTGCAGTCAGGTTGAGCAGAAGTGCCTGCTTCAAAACCTATTTACAAGTCATGGACAGCCGCTGTAAGCTTTGAATCATGGTCTTTGAGTCTGAGCTCAGGACAATTCTTCCACCATTCCTCCAAAACAGCTAGAGACCATACAGAAGGTAAGAGAGGAATAGCCATACCTTACTGCTAGTCCTCTCTTTTGGCGGAAGGGGTGATTCCGATTTCCCAGCCAGTGACTTTTCAAAGCACAGTGCTCCTCAAAGCTGACAAGGCAGGAGATGAACATATTGCCATGAGATGCCTTTATGTGTCATCTCTGCAGCATCTCTGCTGGAGCGAGTTAATGCAGCTGCTTCTTTGAGCACTCAGAAAGGGAACTTGCATCTTGGAGCTGCACTAGTGAGAAACAATTCCCAGGCCAACCCTGCCTTTACACTGTGGGTGATCGCCAATCAATTCCAGGTGCTGCTCACCAAGTTCAGCATGTCCCAGATTTCTCATGGCTGAGCTGATGCCATTCTCAGACTTTCCACCATTTGAACAAAGCTGGAAGCTTACTGTGCTACAGAGAGCTGTGTTTACACATGGGAACAGTCATTTTGTCACCAGCCCCAGTATGCTTTGGCATCTGACCTACTCTCCTATTTATGATTCTTCCCATCTTTCATTCCAATTTTATAACACTACCCCCATGGCAGTCTTTCACAAAATACTTTATAGGTAGAGGAGTTCTGGAGTGTGGTGCCAATGCATAAGACAGCATCAGGCATCTGCCTGCTATTGCAGTATGGCTGCAAAAAATAGTGATATGTGGCTTACATCTGTTTTCAGTAGCTACTTCACTTGCAACTCTGTGAAGGCAACTTCTGCTTCTCAGACAACAGGGACCTTCTCCCTAGGGTCAGTAGAGATGGATACTTCTACAGGCTCCCAGGAAGCAAATTATGCTGTCAAAAGAGTCTCCTTTCTGCCTATACTGACAGTCTTGGAAACTCTCATACCTTGGGGCTGCTTTATGAGGGCTTTTGGGTTAGGTGTTAGGAAGGAGCAGAGAAGCAGCACTCCAGCCATTGTGGCTGGGATGGCTTTGTTCTCCTTAAAAATTAGGATGGTGAGAGGTAGAATCCAGATTTTCCAGCCCTGTTTCACCATTCTCACCAGTGGTTAAGACCAAGCTCTTGGGCTGTACCTGTAATGATAAAGCAAACCTGGCCTCGAGCACGGGCATGGGATTGTCCAGCCTGCACAGTTGTTGGCATGCTCTCCACCAGGCTATGGCTGGTGTCAACCCACCTTCTCCCAGGTAGTGTCAAGCCCTTCTCACAGGAGTCTCATGAGGCCAGGGACTGCTCCCACAGTCCTGCTGTCTTTGGGGAGTTACAGGAGTAACTGTGTGGATGTGAAATGTGGCAGCCACCTGTCTTAAAGCAAAGGCAAGACTCTGGTCCATATGCTGGTACACTCTTTGGGTGCCCAGCAGCAGGTGAAGGATTGTCCCTCTTAAAAATGGACCACAGTTTAATAGTACAGGGATTGTGTCTACCATGGGAAACTGGCAGTTCAACACATGGTTCTTTCGTCCAGGCTCAGCAATTTTTTAAAATGCCTTTTGTCTCATCTCCACTGCTGACTGTGGAAATGTTTTTTGACAATCTGACAAGGATTACATCAAGCAGAAAAAAACAAACAAACAAACAAACAAAAAAAAACAAAACAACAACAGAAGGGGTTGTGAGGGCACAGAAAGAAATTAGGCCTTCCTCAGGCCGTGACAATTTCTTAACTTTGAGAAAAACAGTGTTTGCAATTTTCATAGAGCATTAGTCTAATTTATCTGAAGATCTGCTTGTGATTTGTGGGAGATGTTTGTTAAAGCTGATATAAAAGGTAATGGTAGGATTTAATGCTCAGAGCTTTAGTAAATAACCACTATCTTTTAACAGGAAGCAGGTGGCATGTTGCTTGTCAATTTTAATTTCTCCTCTAGACTGAAAGCCTTCTCCATACTTTTTCTATTATCCTGTCCTGCTAACTTTTACAAGAGCACGGGATCTGCCCTTTACGTGGAATAAAACCAGAAGGTAGAACTTTAACAGAAATTCACCATGATTCAAGGGAGCATATGTGAAAGCATCAAAGCAGGGGACAAAGTCAGCATTGAAAAGATGCTCTCAGAACACCCATTGCTCCTGTGGTTTGTGCATTATGCTCTTTTCCAAGAGATCTGGATTTGATGTCTTGTCCTTTGCTTTCTGGGGAGAGGAAAACTCTGAGCCCTTTGAGAGTGGGGAAGGGTATTAAATAAGGAAAGAAAGGACCTACGGCAAAGATCAAAAGGAAAAAAACAATACACAGAAAAAACAAGAGGACTGAGAAGATTCAACCCTACTGTACCTAACAATAATTTTTAAAGGCATGAGTTTGTCCAATGTGTTGTTTATTCATCCAATTTATTGTAATGATGAACAGCTTTAAAATTGGAGTAGAATGCTAATTCATAGTTTGTGTGTGGAATAAATGATAGGCAGCTGTGGGCCATGGGGCCACTGGGGGTTCTCTGGCAACACAGACTGTACAAGAAAAGAAACATAACTCAGGGTCTCTGGTAGCAACAAGAAAATATATATTGCAAATTAAGTGGTTCTTCCTACCACTTAATGAAAGCTGGGTGCATCTGACATTGCTATTGTCATGCAGTGATCAATTTGATGTGAATTTGGCCTGTACTTAGCACTGTGCTGAGGAAATCTTTCTGTGCTGTTTGAATACTTTTGAATATAGGAATAGCACTGAACTAAAGCCTCTCACCAGTCAGGTGATAGGCAGGTAGATTGTTTGGGAGACACCTTGAGAAGTAGGAAAAATGAAGGATACTCATTTCACTGTGTTACTGAAATGAAGTACTGGGATGGATCAACCAACATTTAGAGAGTCAGCCAAGGGTAGTGTGACCCATTTCATCTGTTTTGCCCAAAAGTAGAAGGTTAGTTCACGCAAATGTTTCCACATCTCTATGCATGAGCAGCACAGGAGACAGAGCCATGGTTTGGTGACAGTGTGAAAAGCAGCACATGAGCCACAATCCCACAGAGGCAGGGGCGATATGATCTCTGCAATGAGCTAAAACAACCCACAGCTCACACCTCCTGCTGGAGATCTAGAGAGGCAGTGCAAGAAACATGAAAAGATGGGTGTCTCATTTTCTACAGCAAGAAACCTACACCAACTCCACAAAGTGATATCAAAAGCAGAACAGATTTTCAAACAAAATGGAAATTCACATGCATCTTGCATGAGCTTGAACAGTGGCACAAAAAGGCCACTCATCCCACGCTCACCAGCAACAGCTGCAGTTCTGAATCACACAGGTTAAGGCAGGGGCGGACTGTGAGTGAGTGTGAGTTCAGACTGTGGTTTTGTGCCACGTGTAAAAGGAGAGATGTTTGCACAGGATGGTGTGAACGTTTGCCAGTTGTCTGAGCCAGGTGGATTGCTTGAATAGGAAAGGGATTGAATGCAGGGAATGCAAACTAACATCTAATAAACCCTGTGACGGGCAGGAGGTAGATTTTAACTGAAAAAATGTGGTTTAAACCTTAGAATAAAACTTAATTCTAAAATTCATTCAGGAAACCCTGTCAGACACCAAAATAACCATAGGCTCCCTGGCACTCCCTGGCAAGAGGTATTAAAATAGTTCGGTAGTTATTTCTGGATCGAACAGTAACTATGGACTAATGCCCAATGCCAGTCAAACCCTGGTCTCACATACAAATGAAAACCAATTCTAAACCCATACCCAAGAAGAGGCCTGTCAGTGAGGACTGTCAGGCTACAGTCCAGAAGATGGACCCTGATAGTAATACCCCCAAGTCTATCTGAAAAGTACCACTTTGAATCAGCAACAGCTCCAATTCCTGGCTCAATGGCAGGTGAAAACCTGGCTCTAACCTCAAACAGACGCATAACTTGATGCCCTGTCATATCTTCAGCTTTCATGTGGCTCTAGAGTGATCAGTGACTCTCCCAGACTCAAAATTGCTCACAGCTAGGTGGTTCTTTTCATCTACAATGCTAAAACTTGATCAATAAACCTTTGTAATCCAGGGAAATGCCCAGCACTGGGTTTGCAGCAAGAATTATTTTTGAGATGAGGTCTAGGACAACATGAGGATGACTGATGATTTTTGGAGAAGTCTCCTATCCAAGT
>JAWWMP010000116.1:80000646-80046847 GCA_035047865.1 Dendrocincla tyrannina | reverse complement strand
CAAGAATTATTTTTGAGATGAGGTCTAGGACAACATGAGGATGACTGATGATTTTTGGAGAAGTCTCCTATCCAAGTATGGGACTAACATGATAGGGCCATGTATTTGTGTATTGAAAACAGGCAGAGCTTGCTGTTCTTTCCTGAAGACAGCTGTACTATCTTGTATGATGTGTGTGGATTTTGAGTTAAAGTGTGAAGCATGCATTTTGACTGGATCTAATATGTTATCTGATAAGTTTACAAACATTACTATATGTCTTTTACTTCAGGACTGGAGATGGCATCAGGGTGATGTATTAGAAAGTCTCAGTGACAGATGTTGATGTTTTCAAGCAAGAAAATTTTAATTAATTTGGCACTACACATGTCACTTGGCCTGTTGCTAGGAAGTCTCAGATTGAGATTAAGAATTTAAGGTAAACTTGCAATTTGGCTACATGGACTTGCATACTATTTTGTGAAGAAGAATACTACATTTGTGCTGATTGAAGTATGCTAATCCAGTGCAAATATTTCACATTGACTGATCATGACTTGGACGTAGGACTGGAAGTGATACCAAGCAAGTTTGCAGATGACACAAAACTGGGAGGAACTGTTGACTCCCTCAAAGGCAGGGAGGTCCTGCAGAGAGACCTCGACAAATTAGAGATCTGGGCAATCAAAAACCATATGAACAGCCAGATTCTGCACACGGGATGGAGCAACCCTGGATGTTCATACAGACCAGAGAATGAGATGTTGGAAAGCAGTGCCATGGAAAGGGGCCTGGGGGTTCTGGTCAATGGCAAGTTGAATATGAATCAGCAATGCCCTGGCAGCCAGGAGGGGCAACTATGTTCTGGGGGGCATCAGGCAAAGCACCACAAGATAAGAAAGATATTCAACTACTGGAGAGAGTCCAAAGGAGGGCAGTGAAACAGTGAAGGTCCTTGAGGGGAAGCTGTATGAGGAGCGGCTGAGGTCACTTGGTCTGTTCAACCTGGAGAAGAAGAGAATGAGGGAAGACCTCATTGCAGTTACAACTTCCTCACAAGTGGAAGAGGAGGGGCAGGCACTGATCTCTTCTCTGTGGTGACCAGTGACAGAACCTGAGGGAATGGCCTGAAGTTGTGTCAGGGGAGGTTTAGGTTGGATATTAAAAAAAGGTTATTCACCCAGAGGGTGATTAGATGCTGGAACAGGCTCCCCAGGGAAGCGGTCACAGCACCAAGCCTGAGAGAGTTCAAGAAGCATTTGGATGATACTTCCAGGCACATGGTATGATTCTTGCAGATGGTCCTGTGCAGGGTCAGGAGTTGGACTCGATGATCCTTGTGGGTCCCTCCCAGCTTGGCATATTCTGTGATTCTGTGGTTATGTTTTGGTGTGTGTTGATACTATTGGATAACATTTACTGAGTAATTATTATTATTATTGCATATTATTATTGATTATTACTGTTATTTTTATTATTGTTAAAGTTCCTGTGGACTATATTTGGTTTTCGCTAATATAAACTAAAATGTACAAACCAAGAGACAAAGCAGGAGGGGAAGAGGAGGTCAAATCCCACAGCAGTGGGAACTGTTTCCCATGAGGCCCTGTCTTGATAATGCTGCCAGGATTTGCAGGTGCAGACCCATGAAAATAACAGCAGAAGAACAACAGCACAAAAACAATTAAAGAAGAGTAGTGCCAAAGAGAGTCTGGAAAACACTGCCTCATCTACTTTGGGAAAAGGGTTTGGAGCTGCAGACCACAGACTCCAAGCATTACAAAGGCTGAGGCAACAGGGTACTTAAGGCACAGTGCAGCACACATGTGAGACAAGCACTGTTTTGTAGCAGGGTGACAAGTCCTGGAAATTTCTGTCCATTTCCCTGAGGACTCCCAAGCCTTTACAAGAGCAGCCTGTCAATAAGTAACATAAACAGCAGTCCTCTGCAGCAGGCGGTGACCGTGCTTGGGACCTGTGATGGGTCAGAAACAGTTCGTTTGAGTAGATGAAGGCTTTTATGAATTGCGCCTGCCTAGCTAAGATGTAGGTGTTCCTGATCCCAAAAGGCTTCTTCAATACTTAGTCCTGAGCCTGGCAGGCGTCACTGCTCCTGGCCAAAGAAGAGGCTGGATTTGGGTGTCTCAATCAGGCTGGAATCAGTCAGTGAGTTACGTCTAGGGATTGCTGATGTTTTGTTTCCAGGTGCATCAGGGAGCAAAAATCATCTTCTTTTTTTTTTTTTCCATTTTTTTTTTCTTTTTTTAGGCAGGGTGTGACATGGTATGTGCATGGCTGCTTAGCTAAAAACAACACAAGTCCCAAACCTACTCCTTAGGTATTTGCTGTGAAACTCGACACAGCAATATGATAGCAAGTCAGAATGAAATAGAAAATAAACCTTTTCCCTCCTTTGAATATGATGTCAGACACTATTCACCCCCACCCACAATTACTGATTTCATGCTATTATTTCATCGTGTTAGAAGGATTCTTTGAAACTTATAACAGATCTTTACCAGTAATTTAACTGGCTACCAGTCTCCATCCTGGTTACTGCACATCTACTGCCAAGACACTGTTTTGGTAACAGTTAATAATCAGCTGTCTGGACTACCTCACCATAAACATTACAGGGTTTCATCACTCATGTTTTATTTAATTCCACTTGTCATCAAGGTCTATTATTGGAGTCTTACAATTTTGTTCAAGAGAGCTGATTTTTACTACTGTTGAAAGGTCCTCTACATACTTTTTGCACTTTATTCTCCTGAGCTAGAATCCTTTCCTTTTGGTTCTCAGGTTGACATAAGATGTTTATTCAAATAAATTCATTAGATGATTGACAACCTATAGGAGTCCCTGATGGAATATGCTTGAGATGTCAGAGGGAAAAAAAGGAAAAGGCATGAGTTAGTAAATTTCTTGGGCTAAATGTAACCACCTGTCTTTGATTTTACACCCCTTGTTTACAATCCTGAAAGGTACATCCCAGCTGAAGAAGGTATAAACTAAAATCATCCTTACCCATGCATATCATCCTCTGCTCATTGACTTGGGTTTTTCTGTCCTCTTGTGACCTCCTACATTTAACCTGGAAGCATGCAGTGTAAATGAAACAGGTAGTTGCCTGAAATAATCAAAATGGGTAAAATGGCCAACGGTTAAAATGGGAATAAGAAGTAGTAGCTCCTTCAAACATTGCTGTTGCAGAGTCTCAGGCGAGACTCACACCAAGTGAGCACTTCAGCCTTGGTGATGGGGAGTGATGGGCCTGCCATTTAAATGCCTTTACTCTGCTTTTCCTTTGTACCCTGTCTCTGCTTTTTCTCTCTTGCCAGAAGGAGGGGCTGTAAGGGAGAGACTGGCAGCAGGCAGAGAGTGTGCAGGCTGTATTCCTGAGGGGTGCCAGAGAAAAGGATACAGGTTTCTGTCTTTGTCCATGCACAGCAAAGCAGCTCCAAACTGAAGGAACTCAGAAAAGGCAGTTGCTGGGTTGGAATGAGCTCCTGCATTCCACCAGCCACAGAGATCCATGAACCTGATTTGTTTCAATTAGAATCCTCGTACCATCAGAGCTTGTTCAGAGCTAGTGCTTCTTGGGAAAAAAACGGTGAGGCAACATCTTTCTGATGGAACAAGTAAAGCCTCTTCTTTTATAGGTCTGTGCTTGGTAATACCCCAGTACGCAAGCCAGCAGTGAAATATACCTGAACAAAGAAGAAAAAGACATCTCTTTAAAGTCAGCAGCAGATGCTACAGGGAGTATGTTTTTACATCCAGTCTCAGTATGCTGACATATGCAGGCCTAGGCAGGTGTGCTTGCACTGTGTTCATACACTACCTCAGTGCGTTCTCTGCAAGACACACAATCACATTAGTATGGCCCAGAGCCTGAAAGAGTAAGTCCTGCTCAGAGTATGTATACATATAATCAGAGTGCGTGTATATATATATATGTATAATCAGTTCAAGCACAGTCCAGGGCTATGGCATGGCTGCTACGTGGCCAAAACTAATGGGCTTACGGACTGCAACGAGTGCAGGTGGAGCAGAAGCACAACATTCTGCATTTGTTCACACAGAAATCTCCTACCCTGAGGCTCTTAAATGTGTTTTGCCAAGAGAAACAAACATCTTTTCTCTTTATACCACAGCTCCTTCTGTCTGTCTTGTGATCTGTTGTTCCTGACCTTTCTCACATTCAAACCTGCAACTCTAGGCACAGTGCTTGGAGTAGTCACAGATTACCACTGAGCAACTAGAAGTCTTCTGTATAGCAGAACTGATTTTCTTTTCTTGTTTTCCTTTTATTTGCATTACTCACTTTCATCTTGGATTTTTTTCTCTTCAGCCACTACCTTTAACCTTCTCTTATTCATAAGCAGTCTTTATTCCAAAATATTTGCTCTGCATTCAATATGTGTTTATTTCTGAAATTCCTTTACATTTGTCAGTTATAGTCTTATTGGTTCAGTCCTGCTGCAGCACATTTCCTCTATTTTCCCTCTCTTCAGAAGGAATTGTCCTAGGTCTGGACAGAGCTGTGTTTTAGTAATGTATGGTGGTGAAACCCCATGATCAAGGTGTAGCTCAGACTCCAGTTACTCAGAGAAAGAAACCTTGGTGAACGTGGCTGCCCAGGGTGGAGGAGCCTGAGCCCTTCACCATTTGTCACAGTCTTTTGAAAGGGTAGCTCTGCCCTCCAGAGAGGCCACAGAAAACCATCCCCTATGGCAGACTGTGAGGAGGAGTATTTGTAGAGACCTCCGTGGCATTTTTCTCTTTGGGCTTTCCTAGGGCTGGGAGACTGGTGTGGTGCCTGTGACTGCATCACAGTCAAAACATAGTAAAAGAAATTCACCTCCTGCTCTTTTGCTTATCCTGCCCAACTTGCCAAGCTGAGGTAAGTCCTTCCTTCTGAACGCTGGAAGGCTCAGAGACAGTGATTGTTTTGCTGCATATTCTTCCTTTCTTTTGGTTAGAAGAAAGGCTTCCCTCAGGAGGGCATGTGGGTCAAGCTGCCCACAGTCACCAATACCTCTGTCAGGATTTATTTCTAGTACTTTACTCAGGCAGCTGGGGAGACCCAGGAAGCTTTAGAAGGTGCTTAAGAGGACAGGGAAGGACAAGGAGGGAATTTGGGACTCTGAAGAGCCCTCTTTCTCACTTCAGTGGCTGGACCCAGAGATTTGGAGAGAGATGCCCTCCTGAAAGGAAGAGGGGTGTGCTCCTGCTATGTTCCTCTCCTCCTCTTAGGCCCTGTTTCCACTACCACCTGCCTTGGGAAGAGAAAGCCAGAAAGAAGCCTGGCGAAGGCAAGCACAGGCAGAACAGCTGCAGGAGCAGCTGAGTTGGATGCCAGAGTATTCTGCAGAGTTTTTGCCAGCCATACTCAGTCTTCCATTGCTGCTTTCTCCAAAGCACATCTCCTCCTCCAGCCCACAGCTATCCCATCTAGGCTTCATTCCTTTTGGCCCCCAGCTCCTGCTGCCTTGTCTCTCCTCTCCTGGCTGGGCCAACTTCTCCTGTTCCCATTGTCTTCTGTCTCTCCCTGCTGCTTGCCCTGCCTGTTTTGGACATGAACTCCGTGTCACTCAGAGAGCCACACAGAGTCTGGCATGCTGGGGTCCCTTTTCAAGCACTGCTGTAATAACAACCACAGAATCACATTGTGCTTATATCTTTACTAGCTTATACAGGAATATACAGTGGTGTTTTACAAGGCTATAAAAATATATCTTAAAGGAAACAAGCACAGGAAAACAGGAGAAGTGGGGCCAGATCAGCTGATATAAATAAAGGCTGCATTGAATTAAATAGCGCTGCAACTATTTACAGCAGCTGCAGGACCTGACCTGTGGCCCTTACCTAAAGCAGGGACTTGCTGCAGCCTCCTGTCCCTGTTATGGCAGAAGTTGAACCAAGCTCCCCATGCCCACCCAGTGGAGAGGGATGCTGGCAGGGAGGAGAAGGAGGAGGTAGACCCTCCCTCCAGTCCATCTAGGGGTGAGACACAGCTGTGCTGCAGCTGCAGACGGTGATGCTGACAGCCAGGCTGGCATGCTGTGCCCAGGGGTGAGGGAGGGACACATCTTCCTCTGCCCATCTCCTGTGCCTAGCAATGGACCAGCTGCAGTCCCTCCAGAGCTGGGCAGGATTCACAGTATTCACCAAACAGTACCATTTCAGGTCTCTAAAAACTACTTGTGAGGTACAATCAAATCCAGCACAGAGCTTTGACTTCTAGCTGCTGGAAAGAAAGCAAGGAGAAAGGAGGGGAAATCATTTGGGAAAGGTTAAACTTCATATTTTGACATTTTCTGGTTTGAGGATTAGCTGAATTCAGTTCAGTTTTACCTGAAATCAGTGTTGAACTTTCCATTCAGCCACTAAAATGGTAAACTTTTGCTTCTGTAGGGCTTTCTGGATTACATACGCACTCCCCAGCATGAACAGTAGGTTACATTTTACTTTTCTTGCATCTGATTTTTTGCAAAAATAAAAATTCCGATAGCAATCTTTGAGGAGAGATGATATCCCACTGAGGCATCAGAATGACATGAATTTTCATCTCTGGCAAGTTATTGTATTGAATGCTTACAGAACCCAATTATATGAATTTAAAAAAAAAAAAAACCAAACCAACTAACTCTGTGTAACTAAACTAAGAAAATGGATAGAGTGATTTTTTGGTTTTTCCAGGACTTTTCAGAAGTAAGGGAAATTTTCTTAGTAGGAGTCCAGTTCTGCAGAGAGTCAGAAGAGCCCGTAGGTAGGACAGTTTATCTTGAACCAGACTGTCTCACTTGTCATAAGTCATTTACAGATTTCAGTATGTTCAGAATATTGCCTTACAAAACCCCAACTATATCCAATTTGAATTTTGAAGAGAGACTAGATGTCAAACAATAGGACCAGCTGGAGTTCCTTTCAATGCTGAAATAAAATGCTCAGAGAAAGGCAATGATACACTTAAAAATCTGTTTGTCACATCTCCTCTGGAAAAGTGCAGATTTCAATGGCTCTTCGTTTCACTTAAAAAAAAAAATAGCAAAAAAAACCCCAAACCCTTCCAGCCAGCTGTAAAGAAAAAGTGTAAAGCTATCTCAGCCCAGCAGTCGGCTTCCCGAGATGGCCGCGGAAGGGCGATGAAAGGAGGTCACGTATGGAACAGCTCTTTCAGCTCGCATCTCCAGCGGCTGCAATCGCGCTCACCTTGGCAGGGCTACAGAGGGTTCGGTTCCTCGTGACGCTCCCCAGCAGAGCAGCCATTCGCACCTGCGCAGCAGGGCTGGGAAGCCCTGCCAAATCACCACGGCAGGTTTCTGCTCTGGGGACAAAACAAAACTGAGTCAGGCCTAGAAATGTTGAGGTTTCGATTTCCAAGGATCTTAAATTCTGGTTTCCAAGTCTGTAAACACGCAGTGATTAACAGTCTGGAAGCACTCACCATTTCCCCAATGGCCTGAGACTTAATGGCAATCTTGGGGAGGGAGGATGATGGGTTAAATCCCATCTTTTGTTGAAATCCATAAGAAAACACTTGCCAGCGTGCATTGGAAGTGAATGTTGTGCTTTGGCTCCTCTGACAAGCTCTGCTCTTGGCCCTTGCAGGACAGTGTGCACCTGCGAGGGTGCAAAATTGCTTTCGAATGCTGCAAAGTGCCCCTTTCAAATGAGCTGAATAGACACGTCATGGAGAAGGAAGGAAAAATGTGCTAAGATGTGATTACTAAATAAGAAATCAGCAAGGCCCCTTTGGCATTGCACACACTGCAATTTGGCAGGGCTGCCTAAATGTTGCATAGGTGCAAATGACTTCTCCAGGGACAAAGCACGGCAAAACGAGGCCCCTTTTCCAGCAAAAGACAAGTAGGGAAATAAAACCTCTGGACCAAACCCTGCTGTCATTAACACTCCTGAATCCTACTGACTGAAGGCAAAATGCTCTCTAGATTGAGCAAGACAAAATTTTCATGTCTCATTTTCCTGGTTTGGCCAGCAGGTACCAGCAGGTCCAGTCTCCTCTGTACTGATGGAGACACATTAAATTCCCTGGAGCTGTGAAGCAGGGATTTGCTCCACCATGTTGTTACCAGTGCTTTCTACATACCATTTAACAGTTCCAAACACTGTGGTTTACATATTCCCACCACCTCAACCTTGGCTAGCATGCACATTGCTCACTAGAAGATGGACAGTGCAGTCCTGCTGCATCCCACCCCCTCCCTGGAGATGAAGATGGAGTCAATTTTCCAATATCAGGGGTGTCACTGACATCCAGCAGCTCTGCAGCTTCCTTGACTCCCGTGTTTATGGTGCAGCAAGTCCCAGGGCACAGCTCAATCATGGGCGTTACAGCTGGACAGGGCTTTCTCAGTCTTCTCGTCATACAACATGGAATACATTGCAAATAAATACCTCTATTTGCTTTTTTTTTTGCATGTACTACAAAAAAAGAGGCTATAAGGAAGCAGGTGCCATATCATACTAGGCATTTTTCTTAGTTATTTGTAAAAAATCAAAAGAAAAATATGCTAATAATAGCCAAATCTAAAGAACAGCACTTTTTGCAAAGTTTCGACACTGTCAGTGTTGTGTTTTTCACTGAAAAAAAGCTGTGAAAGCAATTTGGATAAACTAATGTTTATCTAAATATTCAAAGTGTGCAGAGGTCTTTGATATGAGAGCAATCCCTTTGTGCCCTGGCTTTTTGACACACACCCTGCTGGCCCTTACTTCTTTATACTTCAAACACTAGAATATTATACTCAGATACAGAAGAAATCAATAAATACATACTTTAATTAAAATAATCTCCCCTGCCCATAAGCTACTGACAAACATCACAGTCTTCCCTCCTCTGTCTTTTATAGCTTATACTGTTTCAGTTTATTGTATGCTTATTGAGCTACAAATTTGGTGGTTTTCTTCATTTTGTAGATCAAATGTATAGAGTTGTTATCATTTGATGCAAGCTTCTGTTATCACAGAAATATGAGTTTCTTAAATAATTGCAAGAGCAAATTGTAGAAGAACAAGACAAAGAAGACATATCATACACTTCATGCAACTTCCACTTTCCTCTCAGCTATCTTTGCTTCAGGACTTTACATTCTTTCAACACTTTTCTTCAAATTATTCACTTGTTCCCCTCTAATGTCACTCTGCTGTCTGACCTGCTGGGCAATATATAATCTGCTGCACACACCCAGAACCAGTGGGTTTAAACTGAATTATAACATGAGTGTTATTCTACCAGCTTGATGAGCTCATTTACAGCTACAGTAAAGGTGATAAAATTACAGAGCTGCAAATCCTTTTGGTCTTCTAGAGTCTTTTAGATGATGTAATTTTTCACCAGGAAGAATATGTTTTTTCTTAATAGAGAGTTGGGAAGTGCAGGGAAGGTAGATAGATATGATTACTAAATGCAGTGTGTGCAAGAGAGGAAAAGATGCTGAAGTCAAATATACACAAAAATTAATAGCTTTCCTGATCTGAGCTCATGTTTCTCATGCTCTTTGGATTACAGTAGGGTTACCCTTCTGGTGTCTGCACCCCAGGGATTCACATCTGTGTAAATGTGGTAATAGAAAAAGGCCCTTGTGATGAATTCATGAATTGTTCTCATTGACACTAGTTGATACTTTTACTTGGACAAGTCTCCTTTGCAGGTGCACTGACCACACACTAATTGAAAGGATTATTTTCATAACTTTCTGAGCAGTCTGCAAGGCTTTCTGTGAAAAGCATAATTGTTTCAACCAGCTGCTTGGAGTTGTTTTTATTAATTTCTTTAAATTCAACAATGCTGGATCGGCATATTTGAGACTCTCTTCCAAACTGCATATGAGCATAAATTAAAAAGTGCACGCAGTTCTTGTGTGTGAGAGAAATTTGTTTGCAAGTACAACATTTCTGTGAGTAGGAAATTGCTTTTAAAATGTACGTTTTCTCCCAGCCCCTTGCTATTTTTATCCTCATCCCCACAACAAATCTTTAATGTGCGGTATGTCTGCATCGCACCTGTTGGGATTAGCTGGGACCCGAGCTGACAAGTCTATGCATTTGCACTGCCTGATATATCTAATCCCAAGTTTACTCTGTGTGAAGCCCAAACTATAAAGCGTTCTTCAAGTAGTGAGTGAAGCCAGGTCTCCTACCAGGAGACTGGCCATGATGTCTGAAAAAGCCGTATGGACTCAGTCCTCAATTTATATGGCAAACCAGGGGTATTAAAAAGGAGTCTGTGGCACAAGTATTTGGATGCCATGTTGGTACCTCCCTACTCCTTTGCTTGGGGGAAATGCTTAAAGTGTGGAAACTACCCTGGGCAAGCAGAGTAAAACCAAGCTGGAAACATTACATGAATGAGACAGAAAGCAAAGATGAGGAGGTTTATGAGATCCACTCACCCCTCAGCCTCTCTTCTCACCTCAGCTCAGCCCCCTCAATACCTACCTCATGGACCAGGAATTTGGCTTTCATGCCACAACCCTGAAGTCTCCCTGCAGCAGCAGAACAAGATTTGCACAGGAAAGTGGATTCCAGTCCTCCACCTTCTCCCAAGCCTTGGATGGAGAAACCAAAGTCTCTGCTGCAGCCTGGGTGTCTGGCACTGCCTGCCTGCCTCAGCCCCTCTACCACTGCTATTATCATTCCCCTCCAGGCTGTAGACTACAGCCAAGTCCTTGTCTTGTCTCACCCCTTCCGCCTGGCATCCCACACACCTAGCCATCAAGGTGAGCTCCAAACCCCTTCTGAAAGTCCTGCTCACCCCTGATAGTGGGAAAAGCACCGTGAGCCTCTTTCTTCCCTTAAATTTTGGTCTAGTTTTCATGTGCCATATGCCGTGAGACTACAGAAATGCAGCACATGTCATGAGACCTTTGGGGGCTGTGCATCTACTAAGAGATTGATATAAAGACTATCGGGAAGATGACGTCACTGAAGCAAAGCCCAGTAAATGTGCAAAATACTGTTTTGGTGGCTGGAATACAACACAGGAAATTCTGAGCAGAGAGCACCCAAGATTTAGAGATTTCTTAACGCAAAACATCCACATAACTGTCAGCCTCCTTGTACTTTCACAAGGTCACTAATAACCCACCTTCTATGTGAAAGGTGGTTTTGCTGAGCAAACCCTGTGACTTCCCTGTGACATTGCTGCTGTCTGCGACAAAAGAAAACAACTGCAAATGTTTAAAAACCAGGTAACAAGCCTCACAAAACCAAGACGCTGTCCCAGAAATTAATATGTATGTAAAAGTAGGGTTTCTTGATTTTTCTTGATTTGGACTCAAAGGGGGAGGATATATTTTTTATTTCTTCTCTGTACCCAGTTAAGCTAAAAAATTTTGTTTTGGAGAAAAGATATGCAAGATCTTAACAGAACTACAACAAATATTTTGAGTATTTCCAGGGAAATAGCAACCACTGGCAATACACCCGGTCAAAAAAATGGAACTACCATTTCTGGATATATTTTGACATGTTCAGGCTTGTTTCATTCCAAATAAGAACAAAACTTCAATTGTTTAAATTTCATGGTATTTCATACCAAGTAGAAAACCACCTCTTTTTTCAGACAGTGGATTTACTGTTTTGATATTATTCTCATGTAATTAAATAAAGTTTGCACCAGTGTAGCAGAAAAATTAAGTGGGATAAACCAGTTAATGGTCAAAGGAGACAGAGAGTGTCTTCCAGAGAGTTTTCATCCCATATTTTAGCAGGTGCTGGGGAGCACTTATAAGGTTACACTGTCTCTTGTTTTAGTAGGAGATGAGTTCCTGGAAAAGGTTAAGCCATCCTATGTCCAGCCTGCCACGTTCCCACCTTCTAACCTGTTCTGCTGAGGTGCTATTCTTTTCCTCAACCTGCATGGAAAACTCTCCCCAACCTGGGCTGCAACTTCGCTCCCATCAATCCCAGGCACTGATGGGGAGTAAGGACACAGCAATCACTTGGGGATTTGGGCCATCATGTTAGGAGGTTTATATTTGGTTTTTCTGCAGTTCTGGTCTGATGAAAAATGCTCTCGTGTGGATTCACAGCTCAGGATTTGATGTATGATAGTCAGGCTTATGATCATTGCCTTCAGTGCCATTTGCAAGGCAAAGAAGAGTCTGGCCAGAGGTCCCAAATACTTTCCTTTGGCCCTGGTGCTCTTCAACAGAGTCAGCATTTTTTCAGGCCATGAGCAGCAAACCCTTCGCAGAAGCTTTTGCCACATTCCCACCTTCTGCTGCTGCTCACTTCTCAGCACTGTCAGTGAATTGATCTCTGAGGAGTCCAGGTTGCAGGCTGTCCCAGAGCAGGCAAAGGTTTTCTTTGGCAAGTAACAGAGAGCTCACTGCACAGGGCCCCATGCGGCTTACTGTGGCCAAGGGCTGCATTGTCCTACAGTGCAGCTGAGGAGTGTCTCTTCTGTCTAAATAAGTTTGTAAATCAAATACTGCCATATTCATGTTTACTCTCACTGTAGTTTCATCACTCCTGAAAACCATACTCAGCTCCAAAGTTTGCTCATAAACTTCCCAGAAAAGCCACGTACTGCATTGGAAAAAACAGTATTTGTTTTCCTACTGAATAATACAAAGATAAATCAGGATCTAGTCAGTAAAAATCAGAATCTAGTTGGTAATCACAGCATTCCAAACACCTACAATATGCAAAGTGCTCTGTGACTTTCTGGTAACACTGATATAGGTCTCATTTAGGGAAGGGCAGCAGATGATCATGATCTTCCTCCTGCAGGGCCATCCTGGTATGAGATATGTTCCCAAGAAAGTCTTGCAAGGGCATTCTCCAAAGGGTCCTCACTAAAGGCCCTCACAAAACTCGCCAGGATGGTCCTGCCTGTTGCCAGAAAGCCAACTGGAGCATGCAGGATCTGCCCCTTGCCAGTGGTCCCTGTATGCACATCTGTGTAAAGCTGCTCATGTGCACAAGGGGCCTTCCCATGGCTATTAGGTTTTGTGCCACAGGGTCTTACCTGGAGATTAGTATTTAAATCAATTTTCACTCATAAAACCCTTTGTAACATATGAAGCATTCTTTACTTGCCCATAAAAACTCACTAATGCCACATTACTGTTACTATTTTTCCTAAATGAAAATAATTTTTCTATCTTGCCCTGCCTGATATTACTAGTAAATAAGAACGGTTAATGAGCGCTCTCCTGATAAGAGACAGCCCTTGCTAAACAGCCACTAAAAACACTCCTATCCAGACCACAGCTGCATCTGCTACAGCACGAGCTTCTTTTTATCTGTGATCCAAACCCTGCATTCCTCGGCAAGACAAGACTCACTCTGTTGTCAGGTGGCACTTTGCCGGACTAAGAATTGATCTGCCCACATGTTTGTCAGAGGTTGATCCTCAGCAGGTAGTATTTATTTGCAACTGGACGTGGCAGGTGGTTTCACCCCAGAAACACATTTTTGCACAGATTCCAATTAAGTGTTTATAAGCTATTCGTTATATAAAACTGAAATCAGTGATGTTGGCAAGTTTTCTGTACTTTCTCTGTGTGCTAAAAACTCAACTTTGTTTGTTGTTGGGGGGCTTTCAAGTGTGTGTCAAATATTAACATTTTAATTTGCAAGGAAATTAGTAGTTGGAAAACCATAATCCCTTATGAGCATGCATGCACACACATGTGAACACGCTTAGTCAATTAAAATTACTTATGTTATTACGCTTGTAATAAATCCTCAGTGTGGAATGGCACAAGCTGAATCACTGAGGTATTTGACAAAGATCTGTTTAAAGCGTTACTCTGGGGCCCCAAATTCCATTTTGAAAGACAAGGCCCTATTGAACCTAATCAATGGGTTTTCTGTGATTCTACCCCTTTCCGAACCCCCAGTAACTTTAATTAAGAGCTTTTGGGCAACTTTAAAGGTTGCTATGTAGTATTTTTAGCTATAGATGTGAACTGCTATAGGAGAGCATAAAAACATACCTACACAGGTCTTTATGCCTCCCTCTTCACGAGTGGCTGTGAACCGTTCCCTCACACATGGGTCATGGCTGGCATTGGTTCATACAAACCCAGCTGGAGGAGCAGGCATGTTCAGCTGTGCCTGCCGGCAGTCAGGGGGAGTTCCGCTCCAGCTTCAGGGATGGGATCTGGTACCACCAAAGCATCTCAGGACAGTGGCAGTGGTTTTGGCAGACAAGAGCCCCAGTTCTGAGGGTATAATGTGGCCACTCGAGGCCAGACTGCAGACAACAGCCTTCACCAGCTGTGAGTCTGGCAGGAGCAGCCTTGTGCTGAGGCAGACCAAGAGCCTCCTTTTGTTTGTTTATTTTTTAAGCAAGGTTTTCTGTGTTATATGTAAAGGATATAAAGACACTGGTGGTTTTGTTGAGTTTGGGTTTCATTCAGGATAAATTATGATACCCGTTCCTTTTTTAAATTTTTTTCCTGGTATTCTTTGAATGAGGCCATCCCATCAGGACAAAGGGATTTGGCCAGCACACCAAAACTGCAATTACAGCTAAAGAAAAAAAAGAAAAAAAAGAAAAAAAAAAGAGAAAGAAAGAAATGTATTTTATTCATTTCAGCTGTTATGTCTTAATGCAAAGAAATCACTTTGCACAGTTCTGTAACTGACACCAATTTCTAATCTCCAGTACTATTAACATCTAAATCTCTGTTATAAAGAATATTGGCAGAATACCAGAGTCTAATGCGGTTAAATGGACTTAGTTGGACCTGGTGTTTTATTTTCTTTTTTCCAAAATGCTGGAAAAAAAATCATTAAACTATTTTGTTAATTGTTGATAACATTCTGGTTAGTTGGATTTCCTCTTTTGGCTGCAATAGACACATTCCAGAAGCATGACATGACTTTGCCTTTGGGACAAACAAAAAGCAAAGTAAAAAGAGAGACCATTTTTTGAAATGACAAAATGTATTGTTATAGGATTACAGACAGCATAGTTCCAGGATTATGCTGTATCACTAACTCAATTTAAGAGGCCTACATATTGAAGTTAAATATTGAATTAGCTGCAGGGAAAGGACATCATTGTTAAGGAGTAATACCTGTGTGAAGATTTGTTTTTCTCTCTCCTATATTGCAACATATTTTTGGTTACTCAGAGATCCACTCACACAAGCTAGAAAGCCTCAAAACATTTATTTTTCCCTACCACTTCACTCCAATGGCACTGGTAATCCAGTCCAAGCCTCAGATGTGCAGAAATAAATATTAACTAAAAACAACTTTGACAGAAATATTTCTATTAGTGACAGGATTTGAGTAAGCCTGCTGCCTTGACATCATCATTTCAAGGGAATCTGCAAAGCTGCCTTCTACTTGACTTTAGTGATGCCCTAAACCAATGTCAGCATCGCTGCTCTGCTACAAGATTTAATTGGGAGCTTAAACAGATAGCCATGAGCTGTGCCAAGTGGGACAGTGGAAGCAATTATCAGATTTAGATATTCTGGCATCCTGGACAGAATTTGTTAAGCACAGGAAATGAATTATAGCAGAATATCCTTAGACCCAAAAATTATTGGCAGGAATGAAGGGAAGAACAATGCAGCATTGGTTACATGCTGACGAGCTTTGACTTATTTGCTGTGTTACCATTTTAGTCTGTGTGTGGCTATTTAATTTTTTTTCCTCAAGAGAGCTGAGTTCTAACACCATCTAAGTCAGAGCCTGGAGAGCTTTTTTCATTTTGTATCCAAAGAACAGTTGGGTACATAGAGGACTGAACAAAGAGAGAATATCAAGAAAATATGGGTTGCTCTTACTGTAGCATAGGATCCTCCATGAATAAGAGTAGAGAGCATCCAAAGGAGGGCAACAAAGAGGGTGAAGGGCTTTGAGGGGAACCCATGTGAGGTCATTTTGGTCTGTTCAGCCTGGAGAAGATGAGACTGAGGGGAGACCTCACTGCAGTTACAACTTCCTAGTGAGGGGAAGAGAAGGGGCAGGCACTGATCTCTTCTCTGTTACAGGACCCAAAGGAATGATCTAGAGTTGTGTCAGGGCAGGTTTAGGTTGGATATTAGAAAAAGGTTCTTCACCCAGAGTGTGGTTTGGCACTGTAACAGGCTCCCCAGGGAAGTAATCACAGCACCAAGCCTGCCTGAGTTCAAGAAGTGTTTGGATGATACTCTAAGGCACATGGTGTGATTCTTGTGAATGATTCTGTGTAGGGCCAGGACTTGGACTTGATAATCCTTGTGGGTCTCTTCCAACTTGGCATATTCTGTGATTCTGTGATACTCCAATGGGCTATAAAATCCCTTCTTCTGTTGCTGAATTTGCAGCCTGGCTGTACCTGTGTTCCAGTGTCTTTTAATAAATTCAGTGTTCATGAAAAACTCTTGACTTTGAAGCCATAGAGAAAAAGATCTGGATTCACCTCACCTAGTTTGAGACATTTACATGAGATCCCTTGTCAAGGAGTGCAACACCAAAGGCTCCTTCCTGTAATCCCTGCAAGACAGACCGCCCCTTCTTTCATGGGCTGAGTCACCCTTTAACAGATCTTCCATGGAGCAGGCAAGTTTCCTACCAGGCTTGCTACTTAGGTACCAAAACCAAGAGCTACACTGGTTCCAGGGAACATGAGCTTGGGCCATTGGCATGAGCAGAAGGAAGAGGAGCATGTGTGCCAGGGATCCAACGGCCAAATACTTTCACAGCGGCAGTAAAGGCTACCAGCAGGGTTGGTCAAACACTGCAGACCCTTGACACGCCTGGAAAGGAGATAAGATTGCGTTACATTTGCCAGACGTCACAGATGGATCTCAGACGGTAATTTTCTACTCTAAGTACTGGCCTCTTGAGCAAAATATGATCCAAAAGAAAAGGCTCTGTATGCCACTATCAATCCCCTAAGCCTGATGTCTTACCAGCTGTGACATCATTAGCTGCATATCTGTCTCTGTACTGAAGAGGGTTTTCTAGCCTAACTCTTATCCCATGTCCAGTCTGAATAAGCTCTGAATAAAAGACACTTGTTAAAGTTCAGTTGTAGCTGGGGTTGCATCAAGAGATGGCAGATGGGCATGCCCAAGCCTCTATCACTGAATACAGAGATATATGGCCTATTGTCTCCTTATGGCTCATGTGATACTCTTGATAAGATGAATGTAGGTTTCTGGCAGCCATACAGAGTGAAATCTATACCCAAGGAATGCATATAAGTCAAATTCTACTTAAGCCTTAAATGATGGGTATATGTATAGTACTAGTTGATGAAGTAGCCCTGAGAAAATGTGAGGTTTTCCAGTTCAGTGGGATGGGGAGAAGAGCAAGTTGGAATTGATCTGAAAAAAATATTTGAAGAGAGTTTAAACCAAATAGAATTATTTTTTCCTCTGGCACTTTAATAAAAAGAAAAAATAAGATTCTGAAAAAGGTGAAAAGGAGGAAAAGATGACATATAGTGTATGTTAGCTTACCAGTTTAGTAGGAGGTGAATAACTACAGAAACCCTCCCCCCATTAGTATTAACCAATGTAAATTTCATGCCCCTGATTATAAGGCTGAGAGGAATTGGTTGTGCCTGCATCTGCATTCAGCCCCACTGAAACCTTGCTGAAAAAAAACAATGCCAAACCCCACAGAAAAGTATCTGAGGCTGAGCTGGAAACCATACAGGTCTCTTTTACCTTGAGCTAGATTGCATGAGAGCAAACAGAAGAAAGAAAAGAATCATCTCTATTGGCACCATGTTCATAGGCAGGCAGGTTTCTCCCTGTCAGAGATGGTACAGTGTTGCAGCCTCCTGCAGCCTAACAGCTGTCTCCCTGCTCCCTTTGATAAGCAAAGAGAGCCAATGAGAGCCAAACCCTGAGACAGTAACAGACTTTGCTCCTTATAGTGACAAGCCATTCAAGGGATAATTCGACTTCAGCATAAAAGATGCAGAAGTGGCCCTATGTTGCCTGCTGGAGAGAGTTCTGGACATGTCTGGGTAATACCTGCAGATGCACTGCTGGGGTCCCACTGTACCAAAAGTCATATATTCTCCCCTTCATGCATTTTGTTAGCAAGAAATAGCAGGGACCCTGCTGCGAATTGCAAAATCACAGGCTGGCTACTGTTTGTGTGGCCTCATCCCACCTCTGTTCCAGAGCACAAATAAGGAATTTTTACTCTTTAACGGAGTCAGGAGTACTCTATAATCCAAAAGGCTTCATAATGAACAAGCTCTTATTTAGTGTGAGGCCTTATTCATTGCATGCCTTACTTGTAGCATACTGTTATAACAGCCACAGTGTTGCCCTGACTCTGTTTTGGTTTTGGACTCAATACAGTACAGTAAGTCAAACATTATTGGTCACAATGGTAATGCAGAGTGTATATAATGTGCTTTTATTGCTGCAAGGCATAGTTGAAATATTTACATGGAATACATGAAATAACAGTAAGATTCATGTTCTGTTCCTTATTTGTAAGGTATTTTATTAAAAAGAATCTGAATCTTAAGTTCATAAATAAAATAGTAATATCACTTATTTCCAGATACTAGTTCCAGCTTGTTGATTTTAATAGACAAGTATAACACTTCAAATGTGGAAACACAGTGGGTAATATTTATATGAAATCTCCAAGAACCGTGGTATATTGCTCATGTGGAATATCATGGCATTTTGCCTGGATCAAGTAACCAGCAGATTAGCACATTAACACTTTTAAGAAACATGCATGTAATCCACTCTGAATGTGGTCTTTGACTCCTGGTAGGAATACCTAATGATTTTCAAATTGACACGTTACTTTATAAAGCAAGTCAAATAAACAGGATTGCTGAGGAGCTTTGGTTGGGGTGTATGGCATAAGCACACACATGTTGTTATCAACAGAGGAGACAGGATCAGCTCTTCACAGCCACAGAAGGATTTGCAGGATCTACAGAGATACAGGAAAAACTTGGCTTCCTTTCCTTTTAAAGCCTTCTGGCTTTATTGCTCTATGTGAATAGGTAAGTCAACATAAACTGCTCACTCTCAATGAAAGTAGTTCACCAGTTCAAGGTGACAGATCAATGACAGATCTCTAAGGCTGGCCAGAGCTAGCCAGTAAAGCCTGCAAAACCCATCACCACTGCCAATTTTGAAGGTCCCACTCTAGTTTGCAAGCAGAGCAGGATCTCCACAAGACAGCCAACCATGTTCAGGCTGCTATAGGCTCCATTTTAACCAGGAATTAGGAAGGAGAAGAGCAGGAGGCACAAGGGTTGTCAGTCCTCTGTTACTTAGAAAAGGATGTGTGCCCTCAAAGTTATATTCCAGACTCTTCATGGTTTTGGTCACTCTGCTGGTCTCCCTGCATTGATTTTTGCACTTCTCACAGATTAAAAAATCTCATCCTTCCCTTCATGGGAGCTGATGCTGACTGCAGTGGTGTGCTTGTGGTGATGAACTGCTCCACGTGTGCAAAGTCCTGGTTGTGTGGAACGCACACGCAAGCTCAGTGGTAGGGTAGCTCATGGCTCTGGCTAATTCTGGCAGACATCCAGAGGGGAACAAAACCTACTCTCAGAGTGCTTTCAGTATGCTCTAGCAATACTGAAATTGAGTTCAACTTTGCAGCAGGAGACAGTATGGAAAACCCAACAGTCCCCCTCCCATGAAAGAAGCAGCAGAGTCCAGGCTGCATGCCAAGGAATCCTATCACTAGCCTTGTAAAAAACTCACCAGGGCCACCTCAAAAACAATAGTGAAGTCACGCTTGGCTGCATTTGGTTATGGTTTGAGAGGGAGACCACGAGCAGGTCTCACAGAACTATTGTGGCTGGCTCCATTTCTTGTTAACTCAATTCATCACACTTGTTCTCTCCTTCCTGGAGACAACTTTTATAACCCCATTACTGTACTTAGAGAGTGTCCCTGCTTTTTTAAAACCAGATATGGCTGCCCCAGCTCATACCAATTAAGACTGTTCTTTGGAAGTGACTCCACAGAAGTCAGTAGTACAAATCAGAGATTGTTCACAGCTGACCCAGAGGAAAAGTTCAGGATTTCACCCTTTATTCTTCTCAGAGCTGATGCTCTCCTTGCTGCTGCACCAGAGAAACGGGAATGAACACTGAGTTTCTGACTATCTAAACAGAAGGTTTCTTGCTGGAGTATGCACCCAAGAATTAAAAAATAACCTACAGTTTCAACTTTCGTTAAGATAATCTGGCTAAGGAAGTCCAAACATGGATATTTGCATAACAAAAGAATTTTAGAAAAGGAAATTCTGGGATTTGAAAAAGAGAGAGGCTTGTCATAACGGAAAGAGCCAAATCAAACAGTCTTCTAAAGTCAAAGGTAAAAAGCAAATCCCAAAACCGCTCCCCCTTTACCTTAGTTGCCAGTCTGGACATAGAAAGGATCTTTCCTTTGCATTGAATTCATCTGTTGAAAAAAAAAAAAAAAAGATTATAGTGGGAAATATTTAAATCTTAATCATGAAAAGCTTACTTGGAAGGCTTATTTAGAAAGCAGCTCAGATGTCAATAAGCAACAATTGCTGAGAACTGAGTACATACTGAGTACACTATTAAGGTCTTGTCAAAACTCTTGGCTATACAACACCAGCAAAGCAGAAAGAGCTCTGAGCAATCCTGCAATGTTAGGACAGGATGAGGTTTGATGGACTATTAAAAACCCAAATGAACCTCCTCCTAACTTAAATTCACACAAAAGCTCAGATTTTTGGAACATCATGCTAGAGTCAGGCCTTTCCTTCCCCACAGACAGCTAAAGCTATTTTTGCATTTGGGTCAGATTTAGTGACTAGGCTTCAGCCAAAAAATTAAGAGGAGGGGTGGGGAAATCATTGGAAAAAGTCACAAGACTTTGCCTATTTCAGAAACAAAAGGTTTCCATTTTATGGGCTGGATTCACAAGAGAATTTGGGAGCTGACCACTTTCAGATGTGCATGCTGCAGAGGGATGATTACATGCCTGCAGCTTCCGACTCTGGCGCCCGGGGACTGGGGATCAGAGCAGTGCTTGCCATCCTGCACTTTTATATCAGCATCCCCCAGGGAGGTAGCAAGATCTGTACAAAAGTGTTCATGTAGGCAATTTACAGTGGCATGCTGAAACTGGTTATGCTCAAGCCTTGTTTAGAATAGCATTGCTGCCTTCCCATGAGGGATTTCTCAAATCATTTAAAAACTTGGCTGCTAAATTAAGTATGGCAAATACTTGTGGCAAGAAAATGTAGGGGGGACAAGGATGTGCTTTGCTGGAGTGTGTGGAGATCCCCACTTCTGAGGCTAGAAAGGACATAGTCTGATCTCTACAAAAGTCTTGTATGTTTCTAATCCATACTTTTAGAGCAAAGCAAGTCCCCCTGTCTCTGAACCCTGTCGGGTGGTTATGCAGCTTGGGTGTTCAACAGCAAGGAGGAAGCCCCTGGCTCCACAAAGCTAGGAAAATACTCCTTTTTTTTTTTGGCTCAGGATTCACGGAAAAGCATGGATTTTTAATGGTGAAGTCTACAAGATAACCTTGAAAATAACTGAGACTTTAGTCCTACAAAGCCTTAGATAAGTTGGTACAAACACAGGAGGTTCTCACATAGGTGACATGAGGTATACAACACCATGGGATCATAACCCCGTGCAGAAGGACAGTGTAGACCTCGTGGCCTTCGTCTGTCACATTTGTACACAGCACTTCCAAACTGTGGGTTTTCCACTGGGAAGGAGAATGAGTAAAAGTGAACAAGGATCCATCAGCTAAGGACATATAACTACATAGGTTGTGTTCTCTGGGGCTGTTCAGAGGCAGTTTTTCCAGGTTTCTCAAGCTATTTCAACACCTCTGCTCAGCCTCATTTTCCTGCCATAGCGTTACATTCAAACAAAAGCTCCTTTAAACCCCCCAAGCTTAAACTTAGGTCATGTGCATGCCAGAAATCATTTTGAAATATCCTCATTACCTTTTTGTTTCTTCCCATACTATTTCACTATTTGTTTGGGACAGAGGGAATGGGGATACACTAGCTTTTTCTCTTCTTTTTTCCTCAAACAATATTTGCATAGAAGCATTCGAGAAGCCATGCATTTTGAAAGCCTAAACCCTATTTCACTGTCTAAAAAGAATATAACTCTTTTGAACAAATCTCTTTCAGCCCAATAGAAATGCCATGGCTGAATTTTTTTGTTTCACTCAGCATAGAGCAGTATGTACCCTGAAAGTTGCATACATCAAGAACAGCTCTTTTAATAATGTGTGTCTAATCCATGCCTTCATAGTCAGTCCCCTCTTTCTATGCTTAGCACACTCACCTGAGTTGAGCTTTTAGTTTGATTCTTGATTACAGTATTTTACTGCTTAATTACAACCACTTTAACTTCAGATTTGCTGTAAGCAAAAATTAGCAACAGTTAGCTATTAGGTATTTGCAAAAAGATGACTGAGCTAAGGATCCTTAATTTAATATCCATCTTCAGATGGAAATTAACTGAATCCTTACTTGTATTTAAAAGCCAAATAATCTGCTGATTATTATGCATAGTTTTCAGTCAGTGTAACAAAAACATGATGTCGCAGTCATGCTGTGAGTTCTGTAGCTAGGTTTCCTTGTTTATATTAACAGCTGTAAACACAGTCTAACTCAGTCTTGATTTAAAATCAGATTTCCCATACTTTCAAGAATTCAGCACACTGTGAAAGCTACAATTTCAGAACTTTTCTCACATGCATATTGATTATGCCAAGGAACAGCCTGCTACACATGCACTCGCAATGACCCGTTTTAGAGAATCTACATTAAAAGGGTCAGTTTTCCATTTTCATTAAAAAGTAAGACCAGCTTTGCGAACGTTTGTCTATAAACTTGCCCCTTAATAAAGGGTTGAACAAGTTTTGCATTGCTGGGCTCAAGGTTTCACATGTTTATCCCTCCATTTAAAAATACAGGTTGCAAAAACATCCTAAAGTCATTTAAGTCAGGAAAAGAGATTTCATTCAGGCAAAAATGGGTTTTAGTGCAAAGTTTTACCTTCCTATCTTTTAATACCAGTGTTGGAAACCCTGAGCTTTTGGAAAAGTGACACTGCCTGAATAAATGACTCTTGAATTCCCTTCCTTTTTTTAAAAGTATGCTGAAAAACAAGCTATATTTAAGTGGAAAGTCTGGTGAAGCAGAAGAAAAATCTGCAAGGAACATTTTGTAATATTTCTGCCTTGAGAGAAGCAGTGGCGTGTCATTCTAATGGGCTCTTCTGACACACATTAGATCTCTCAGTCTGTGAATGCTGAGTAAAGTCAACCAGCGGTGCAAGGCAACCTTGAGGGCCAGGTAGGTGGGGTCCCTTGCAGAGGAAAACTCCCCTGTGGTACAGAGCTGCTGTAGCAACTGGCCATCACAAGGGCTACTGTCTACTGTGTCTCGAATGGAGAGAGAAAGTAAAGGAGAAAGAGGGGCTTATGTCCTATATTGCAGGGTCCATCAACCCTATCAGAGGAGCTTTTGAGATCACATTGCTCTACCATGAGCAAGGAATGCTCCTGGGAAAGTCATAGCATATCTCCACCAGTAGCTTCACCATAGCTGACAGTATTTCACTGTTACACCTCTCCTCCCAGCAATCCGTGCCTGGAAAGCCTGATTTAGACCGTCACAGACCATCCACAACTTTGTCACGGTGCATACGCTCTAGAGAAATACACCTCTGGACCAGGAGGGCCAAAGTGCAAGGCTGATTTCATGACCCCACTCATCTATGACCAGAAGCAAAGCCTCAAGCTCACACTCAGATCCCATATTCACACAGGGGTGGGCACAGCACTGATCATCCACATTCCATCAGCTTTGCTCTTTGTAAGCATGAAGGGAAGGCTCAGGAGTCCAAGCTGTAGCCAGATCAGGGCCAAAGATATGTTTGAAACTTAGAAGCCAAGTCCTTTGGTCTGCTCTGAGGCTGGTTCTCCATCAGGATTCTCCCCAGAGACTTACTGCATTTCTCACTCTCTGTTCCAGAGAGTGAGGGCGGCTGGAGAAACACACCATATGTCTCATTTAGAACCCTGGATCCACTCCTTTATAGACTAGCACAGATCAAGCACCTCCCACTCGACACAAGGGCACCTCTCATGCTAAATACTGTCTCTTCTACTCCCTCTCCTTCAATGAGTAGAAGCGAATTTGTTCAAAACTTCATTTTTCCCCCTTGGAAGTCACATATGAATGTGGTCTGCCAAGTGCCTAGCCTAGCCATACTGGTGATGCTAAAATACAGCCTGGATTGACAAAGGAGCCAAAACAAGTTTAGCCAGGCCATTCCACATCATCCTTTGCAAGTTATTTTTACACATCTGAGATCTCATTCAACTTGCTTGCCTTCTCAGAGGACAATTAAAAGCAATACATAGCAGATGGGAGACGTAAGACAAACAGAGGTTAAATGACTCGCCTGGGGCTGGTACAGTCTAGCAGAATGGGCGACAGGAGTCCTGGGTATTAATTAGTTAATATTTGTACAATGCTAAGAAAATATATAGCCCTATATAAGTATTATTGTAAGGTGGCCCCTACAGTTTGGAGAAGCAGAGGGCAACAGTGCATAGGCAAGTGCAAATATCCTTTCTTGTCTCATGGCATTTCGGTCATCCATGGGGTTGGTCAGGACAGAGCATTCCCAGGACACATGAGAGAGGGAATGAGAAAGCCCAGGGAAAGAGATCCCACTCAAGCAACACTGTCATGCACCCCCAGGCTGCTGCATCCACACATTAAGTCTAAGATCAACTGTTTCCTCTTTTCACTGAGAGCAGTAAATCTGTGAGGTACAATCAAATTGGGCTACATGGTCAGCTGTCCTCAGCAGAACCTTGGAACTGAATTTGAGATATTTGGGGGTGTTTACAGCAGTAAGAGGTGCAAATCTCTCTGAAGTGCCACAGGACCTACATGCCACACTGCTGCGTGCTCTGCTGAAATCCCAGGAGGAAGGTCAGGCCCATCTGTATTAAAGAAGGATCTCTGGGAAAGGAGGAAAGGGTCACAGTGTCAGATTTCTACTTTTTTTTCCCACCTCTCTGGGGCATTCATCCTGCTCCCATGACTTCAGATCTGATTTCTTCAGATGCCTTTTTCAGTCCAGCTTCCCTTCACACCATCGCAAATCCCAGTCTGCTGCTCTGAGCCTCCTCCAGATTCCAGTATCAGCCTGAATGAAACATACATGAGTTTTTCTCCAGGACAGCTCTCACTCTCCAGTGCTTTTAACATGATTCTGCTAAGCAGTTTCAAGAGTGGTGAGAATTTTTGGCCATTTCCCTTCTTTCTCTTGGCCAGAATACAAAAATATTACCTAAGTTGTGATGTACTTTCCTCTGCAATTTTTAAATCATTCAGACTTCCCGTGTAGTCTACTAAAATTTTCATCCAGTTTTCATCACCTCATATCTTCATTATCAGGATCTGACATCTCTTTTCCCATCAGTTTAGGTCAGACTTGACTGAAATGCAAAATTTCCTGTTAAAAATTTCAACATTCATTTTCATCCAAAATAGGATAAAAGGTTCAAATTTTAAAAGTGCTTCCTCAGAAACACTAACATTTGAACTTCTACATATTTAGGCGAAACTTATCAGTATTTCTAGTTGCTAAATTCTAAATGTTAAATTTTGCTTCATTTACTTGGCAGGCTTTATTTAGGAAAAATCAACATCAGGCTGCATTATGCTTCCTGGGCAGATTCTGCTTGCTCTGAGTCAAAATCTATAGGAAACTACACTTCGCTGTCACATGGTCTTTACTGCCTATACTGCATGGTATAGTGGGAAAAGCATTAGTGTGCATTGAGAAATATATTGTATAGTGAGGGACCTCATCCAGAAAGGAACAGAGAGCAGAGCCTCATGGCTGTCCTAGAGCTCCTATTAGGCACCAAAAGGATGTTCATTTCTGTACCATGTAGCCTGGTGTGGTAATTGCAGGTTACACTATGGGACAAACATGCCTTGCATTCGATTCTTTTCCCCATGAACTTTGGGGAACTTATCTGAGCTTTCTTAAAATGAAAGGTTTTGTAACATTTTAATTTCAAAAAAAAAAAATTGATTCAATCAAGCTAACCCTAAGTTAAGCCTTTTCCTTTTTGCTACAGGAAATGTCCATAACTGAGAAGATGTGACTTCAACTGCAAAATCATCCTGATAAGGATATCCCATAGCCTCCAGTACAGCTGCCAGAATCAATATTTTTGTTATCACTCTAATCTGAGCAACTTCATGGCTCTTTGAATTCTTTGATTTCTTTATCGTCAAACTCTCTTCCCCATCAAACACTCAAACTGTCTCTCTTGTCCCTCATGTCACTCACTGCAACCTTCCCTGTGCCAGGCAACCTCCTCATGATTCCCCAGCCCAAACCAACCTGCAAAGCCATCCAAACCTCCAATCCTGCCTGAAAAACCTGTATGTTTTTAAGTGGCAATTAAAGAAAAAAGAAAAGTTACCAGTTTCAAAAGGGTTGTCAGCAATTTCAGCCAGTATTCTGAATCAGTTGGAGAAAAGTAAGTAACAAAACATGAATACGTTTTTACTCAACTCATACCAGTATTTAAAATGTTCAACAATACTTTTGATGCCAAAAATTGATGGACTGTTCTGCAGACTGTTTTAAAAGCATTAAGTATGCGGTTGAGTTTGTGGTTTGAAAACTTATGGAGCTTTTACTCATCAGAATTACTATTTCCAATAAGAAATATAAAAATAATATGACACGCAAGCCAATAAAAATATAAACATAAAAATAAAATCTTCAAAATACAGTCCTTTCAGCCAGGTCTGCTCTACTTTTCCAAATCCTATGTCAAAACTTTGCTTCAATGGCTACAAGAAATTGGCAAAGTAACAAATACCAAGACAAGTCAGGAATGACTCTGAATTATCACATTTGGATTGTAATTAATGAACAGAGCCAAATAAACACATCACTGAGACCCTCCAAGGTCACTTCCACTCCTCCTTTTCATTTCTTACCATCATATGCTGTATTTTTGTCATGTATGTAAGCTCTGGATTCCAAAAGTCTTAGTGAAACATCCTCTTTAAGATGGTGGTCTCTACATTTGGCAGCTCGTATCTGACGTGCAATCAAGGAGCATCATTCTTTGATTGCAGAAAGTGCAAGAATCTTTTTTGGTGGCTGAAGTTGGGGTCTGATTCGGTGCAGGGCTGCGTGCACCCAAGGAATGCCAAATACCCTCAATTCCATTAACTTCAGGAGAAATTAGAGAGCTCAGCTGTATTTAATATTCTACAGGGTCAGGCTCTGAAAGCTGTATTAGCATGCTCAGTTCCCAGTAGGATGAAATTCAGCAAAGCATTTGGATTGAGACTTAACTGTAAACATGTGAATGCTCCCGCCAGTTTCAGTATGATTATTCTCATCCTTAAAATTAAGCATATGCGTAAGTAATGTGCTGATTTTGAGCCAAAACCTACCATTTTCAAGGGCTACACAGGTTCACAATAGGTGAGCTGCTGGTCTATAATGTCAGTTGCATAATTTCATTTTTCATAAAGGCTGACACAGGACTATGTATTTTTAAAATGGAGCAGCTACACTGCTTGAAGAGGATGGGGCATTCTGTTAAACATTGAGTATTTCTCAAAAATCATTAATCTACTGTTATTGTTGTTATTATTACTGTTATTCCTATGTGAATGCAGGAAAAGCACCTATCCCAGACTCTTGGATCTTTTGCTGCTCCTAAAAGAATATAAGCCATATAGCAAAGAATAACAAACTCTCTCTACATGACAGAGAACATCAGTCAAGGGACAGCTAAAAATATTCCATTCTCCCCAGAGACCCTCAGCCTCTTGTATATCTGAACCCTTCCAGAGGCACTAAAAAACAGAAGCATCTTATAGTGCACTCTGAATGTCCCCACCTTTCACCTCTCCAGGGCCAAGGAAGCCCAGGGGATCCTGGAAAAGGAAGGCCTAGCACCTCTCGCCTTTTCTGAAGTAGGAGGGGATTTCTCCCTTGAAATGGTGCTGGCCTCCATTGGACATCCATGGAGACAACATTGTGGCTAGCATGTGACACGGGACAGATGTGGACCTCAAGCAAATTCCTTCCTCTGAAGAAGCATCAGGGGATGTGGTGCCTGCTGTGATGGCTCTTCTTCTCTGAAAGCAAAAGGCTCCTTCCTCTGCAAGGACACTGCGGCTCAGAGGATGAGGGACTGAGTGGCTTCCCAGGAGATCTGTTAGGCTACCAAAAACCCCCATAGCTATGCATCATCTTCCTGTATTTTGGGATCCATTAAGGCTGTTATTATAGCCCAGTTACAGCATGGAAGGATACAAAACAACCAAACACCCCACGCAGAGGTCAGGAGGAAGGGAAGAGCTTTTGGGGCTCCCTTTTCACCCAGACCCCCTAAGCATATGCAGCTCATGGCACTGAAGTCATGTGCTGAGAAGCCATGGGGAGCAGCACAGAGGAGGAAGAAGAGGAATATGGTTCTTAGTTCTCCACTGTGCAAATGGTGGCCAAACCAGGAGGTGACTCTAGGCCATCTCCAGAGGTTCACACTAAGACTGCCTCCCCTCAATTTTGTTTCCCCCTTTAGCAGCAGGTTGTCACTCTGGCTCTCTCTATCAGACTCTGGCTTCTCCATAACTCCATGATGTGTGAGCCTTACAATGCAATTAATTGGCTGTTGCCAAGGCACCATAGAGTCAGAACAAGGACACATTTAAGATGGGACAACTGCATATGGACACAAGCCCAGAACCTGTTGTTTTCAGTCTGCATCTCCCTTTTTTGACATCTGTCACAACCATTTCAGCACGCAAGTTTTAGCACATGTGCAGCTACCAGACTGACTAGATAGCTTGTTTGTGGTATTTTCTCAGTGAGGTTGATGGGAAAATGTCCACTGCCTTTGCTCCAAGCTCTTGTAGAAGGATTATAAAATCAAAGCAACAACATAGCTAAAAATCCATAGAAAATAATATTCTGAATCCCAAACAAAACTCTCTTGGCACCCCTGACAGAGAAATGGTACCCACTGTTAGAGAAGAGCCTTGGGCGTGAGATGCAGTGCTGGCAAGACACAGGGAGAATGAATGACCTACCCTGGTGGGCAAGAGCAGAAGAGCTGACACTTTACCTTCATCCTCTTTGGTACTGGCTGGCTCTGGTGGCAGGGCTGAAGGCAGGGGCTCCCAGTGGCACACATTCCTTGTGAGGGTTCAATTTATCTCATCACAGAGATGTTTGCACAGAGTCCAGCACACGCTGCATAGCTGAGAGCAGCTGTACTTGCTGTGGGTGGCTGTGCCGGAGAGCCCACTGTCCCTGCTGCCAGGGAGAGCCACGGGGGAGACAAGAAGATTTGCAGCATCCTCTTGCGATGACAGAAAGGCAGGGCTGGCGGACGTTCTGGACGCTCACCCCAACGCTGTGGAAACAGAGGAGCAACAAACGGAGACGGGACTTCTCCTACACTTTGCAAATACCTTCTCATGTCTTCATTTTGCTTGAACGCGTCCAAGGCCCTTCCAAAAACTTGCATTCTCACAGCTGCCGCCTAGGGCTGCAGGGCTGCGCCCCCCGGCCGCCCCTCCGGGTGCTGCCACCTCGTGGGCAGCGGGGCTGCCATCCCGATCCCGATCCCGATCCCGATCCCGATCCCGATCCCGATCCCGATCCCGATCCCGATCCCGATCCCGTCCCGTCCCCGAGCCGCCTTGCTGCCAAGCGGGAGCGATTCTCTGCCGTGAATGCGATGCTGACACGAAACACCACAGCGCCCTTCTTTCCAGCCAGTGTTTTTTGACGTTACGGCGTCCTGGAGGGGAGACCCCAGAGCCCATTAATCACTTCAGGATGTCTGAGACGTGGGCAATAACACTGCAGAGAATTCAGGCCCTCTGACACTCCAGTGCAGTATCTGAGCATTTAACAATAACAGTCAACACTGCTGATGCCTGTGAAAATACAGATGTAAGCCAGCTGTCTGTCAGGGTGAAAAATGTGTTTGTCTTTTCGTTTTAACGTGTCATTTCCCTCTTGGACATTTGCTGTGTTACTGCCAGGATATCACGTGTTTCCAGCACAGACTCTAACGTGGGAAGACGAACCACGTTCGGATGAAGGGTGAGTGTCGTCCTGTTTCTCCAACTTTTTTACTTCACCTGAAGCTAAACAAAACACCTTTGACTTAATTCCTTCTTTTTTATTACTATTATTATTATTAATTTCCAATATCTATGTCTAGCCAAAGATAATCACATGTTTATCCATAAAAGCATCATAGGAAGGGTGAAAGAGAGTGTGTGTGCTGGGTGGTGTCAGCCTATGAAATATCTTGATGTTCAGATTAATGTACAAAATCTTGAAATTAGTAAGAGGAAATGGAAGTGTATATATCATGATCAAAAATTAATAGGCATAAAATATCTCCTGGATAACTGAAAGAGGGCAGATTTAGATTACATATTAGGAAGAAATCATTTACTGAGAGGTGGTCGAGGCACTGGAACACGTTGACCAGAGACAGGGATGTCCCATCCCTGGAAATGTTCAAGGCCAGGTTAGAAAGGGATTTGAGCAACCTGGTCTAGTGAAAGATGTCCCATGGCAGAAGGGATGGGACTAAATGATCTGTAAAGACCCTTCCAACCCTAAACTTTCTAACATTCTATGATAACTCATGATTGACCGATTAGTAGAAAAAGATGCAGATGTTCATGAAGGACAGCAAAGGAGAGAAGGGAAGCATGGCTGCCTGGGACACTGAGCTAGTCTCAGCTTCAAACACACAGGGAGAAAAAGTTGTTTAACATCTGATCAAGAGAAAGGAGTTTAGGTGCTCTCAGGATAAGTATCTACTGTGGACAGTCCTCTCAGCAAGTGCAGGTGGAGATGAAATTTTGTGAGCTTTTGGCAGGACTCTCCAGGAGATGATGTTCTCCAGGGATTTCAGAAACCCATTGGGAAAGTAATCAACCAAGAGACAAGAGACTTTATCACAGTAGATGAAATGGCTCCAGAGGGAGCACATTCCTCTCCATTGTTTCACTGCTGTTCCTACCACTGAAGTGCTGGGACACTCCCTGACATGATTTTGTCCTCAGGTACTCACCAACATCCCAAAATAATTCCCAAACACTGCCTGGAATTAGCAGAGAAAGCACCCAGGTCCCATGTGCTAGGTATGGTCTCACAGTTACGGAGGGCAAGAGAATTTTGGTGTCCAGATATGGGCCAGTCTCGGCCACTTGGTCGCAGTATTAAAATATAGCTGTGAACATGTACGTAGTGAAATGTAGGCAGCATGTTCAGCAAGCTCCAAGAATATTCTAATGACAATTTCTTGATGTGTATGTAAAGAAAATCCAGCAGACAGAGCAGGGGCAAGATTCTTACAGATTTTGATATAAGTATCTGAGAATGCCAAGGTGGAAATTGAGATGAGGGTGACAAAATGACCAGTATTTGTGATCCGTATGAAAGGAAGGAGAAAGCAGCAAGATGGAAACAGTGTACATCAAGGACACAGATTTCAGTATATTCAGAGAACAGGCAGGTAAGATCTTATGTAAAGATGGTTTATGAGAAAAAGGAAAATGGTTTTTTTTGGGGTTTTTTGAGAAGCAAATACTGCACGATAAATGCAATAGATGCATAAACTACTCCAAAGCATCTTACATAAAGATATGTAAACTATCCTAAAGCAAATGAAGAAGAAGCTATGGTAATAAACCAAACTGGTTAAAGAACATGCTCTTTCTTGTCTTCAGACACTGAAATACACACCAGCAGTGGAAATCAAGCTAGACTGCTAAAACTAAAAATAATCAATGTGGCAATAAAAGACAAAATCAGAAAGGCAAAGGCACAAAATTATTATAAGAAGTCACTCTGTAAGAGGAAAATCAAAAAGGTGCTGAAGGAAAGATACTGATGAGTGGTCTCCCGAGGCCAAAAATTCTTTTGCTTCAGCTTTCATTGAAAATACTTACTAAATTGGGTGGCTTAAATACAGCACAGAAGATGATCTTCTGCTAGAGGATGGGAAGAAAAAGAAAGGGAATAATTACATAAATTAGAGCACTTCAGATCAGCCACTGCACTCCTCTACTGCATCTGGCTAAAGCAGTCTCAGAGTGTTGCTGGTTGCAACTACTCTGCGAAAACTTGCAGAATTCAGGTGAGAAACAAGAGGAGGGAGAAAGCTAAGCAGCATTCCTGTCCCTAAAAGAGCACAGCTGGAATCATAGCTGCCATGCATTGGATTGAGTTCTCGGAACAGGACCTGAACAAATGTTAAAAATAATTCATAGGAACCTAGAAGTTTACAATGCAAGTGACAGTGACATGGATTGCTCCAGAACGCACTGAATCAATTTGAGTGATTTCCCTCTCTAACTATGTAGCAGGCCTTACGGATGGATAGAAGAGAGCTAGTAAGTGTTGGTATACAGTGATTTAATAAGATTTTTGACACTACCACATGAAGGAAACAGAGGAACGTGTTGTCTAAATGAAATCATTATTGAGTAAATGCAAAAATGCGTGGAACTGTGCTTTCAGATAATAGTTAACCATTAAATTACTGTGAAAATGGTATTCTTTAAGGGTCTGTCTTGAGTTTAGCAATATTTGCATATCCATTAATGATCTAGATGTTCTACATTCAAGATTTCAATGTGGAGGAAGCTGCAGGACATAAAGAGCAAGTTGGAGAAATGATCTGACAAAGAAATATGGTGGTGTTCACTTTAGATTTCCGCCTACATATTACACATAGCCGGGAATAATCACCTGGGTAAGCAGAGGATAGGCAACAAATGTGTAGGTTCTCCGCTTCTAGGAGATCATAACTGAACACAGGCCAGCAACATCTTGTTGCTGCAGAGAAGACAGAGGGAATAGTGGGCTCCATGATCAGGGCTTTGCCCTCAAGGCAGAGGAACACTGCTCATCTCAGCATGGGCCAGGCTCTGGCTCACCATGCGTGGGTCTGGTGTGTGTGAGTGGGGGCAAGGCTGCATAGCAATGATTACGAACGGACATCTTGCAAATGTGGTCTATGAGGAAAGACTGAAACAACACTTTGATGAAGAGAAGGGAAGAAGTGACATGGCTGCTACAGTTTGCTCTGGATTGACTGGCTTTCTCCTGAGCAGCTGCCAGGGAAAGTGCCTGGGATACAACCCAGCAATGTTCCCAGTTGGCAGATTTAATGTGATCAGACTGTAAGAGATTGAAGGAGGTTGCTAGAATAGATCCAGGCTGGTGGTGTGCCAGTTGACCCAGTGTCATAGAATGATCCCCGGCATATTTAATTTCCTACTATAAGCCTGGATAATGAGTCTTCAAATATATAAAAGGGGACTTCAGTGAGGAAGAGAATTCACAGTTCTCTATCACCTGGGTGTTTAGAACGTTGTGGGTTTCTCTGATTTAGAAATAATAGGTGCAGTATGCAGCCAAAAAGTTTTAGTCTGGATATTTGAAAAAATTTGGAAGCACTAGAAAGCATTGCCTTCAGAAAGGCTCTGTCACTGAGGGATCTGGAGTATAAGCTGGTAAGCAGCAAACAGCAATGCCTGAAGAAAAATTGATCCTTTCCCATAGCAGGATGGACTGGAAGACTTTTATATTCCTGCCAGCCCTATTTTCTCTTCTTCTCTCAAAAGCTAGGAAAGAGCAGCTAAATAGGTACAATTCTCCACTCCACTCATTGACAAGTAGGACCTCTTGCAACGGGACTCTCCTTCATCCTTTGTTCTCACAATATTTCAGGTCCTAATTCTAGGGTAATCTATAAATTCCTCAGAAGTGAATTGCACTGAATTAGCTTTCCCAGTGAGGACTCCATAATTTAACATGGACACATTGAGGAGCTACTTCATGTTCCCTTCTGCTTTAATATTTTGGAAATTGTGAGTCCCTGGAAATTTTTACGAAGAACAATAAACTAAATAGGTTAAACTCCCCAAGGACTTCACAACCAGTGCAGGTAGATCCAACTAAGAGCTAATAACACTGGTTACGTTGAAAAGCATCTGTAAACTATATAAAGCTTTTGGGGAAGGTATCAGGGAGGCAACTATTGCGGCCTGGCTAGCTCTTTCTTATGTTTTAATGCAGTTCTGCTGTCATCTTGAGAAACATTTTAAGCCAAGAGGTTTTCATGCCTAGAGAACAATTTAAGCAATGTAGGAGCAAGCAGGGACAATTTATCAATCAGGGTGGAGATGTCTGGAGACCTTCAAGTTAAAAAATAGTTTTTGGTTTTGTTGTCCAGCAGACCTCATCAACAGTGTAAATACATGTAAACGTTTTTGACAAGGACAACTATCTCAGGTCTGTTTCAATTCATTTTAGTTCAAGAAGGAAATAATTCCCACTGGAGTCCAAATCATCCAGATCGCTTGGACTCCATGACAACCTGTACAGAGAAAGTTGTGTTGGGGTAGCTGGCTGCTCTGTTTCATTTTTTAGAAGTCAGAAGAAATTATCTTGACATTCCTGGAGGGACAAAGTTGCCAGGAGTTTCTTCTCCATGAGACAGAGATTTTTCCTTTTGGTGAGAGTGAAATCTTTTTTAACATGCCGCATTGTCACACAAAATGGAAATCTTGAATTTCCAGTTGTTTCTTCTGGTCAGTTAGCTCCTTCCAAAAACTGCCTGCTCTATAAAAAGAAAAAATAACTTGGAAGATTGGAAGAATTATAACCTTCTCATGCTTGGGACACAGACATTGGAGCTCAGAGGTCCAAACTTGCTTGCTTACTCCCTTGGACTTTCACTAACACTTTTGTGTCCTGGTGGTGCAATTGCCTTTGGAAATGTTTTTCTGATTTATTTTGCCTTACAGGAAAACTACCAAAAAAAGGCAGGTGTGAGACTCTAATTTTCAGAAACAGTACAGGGAAAGTTATGTATTTGTTTTCTTGTTCATCTGCTCTGCAGTGATCATGGGACCTAAAGCAGTGTTTCCACACAGTTTCTGTGGTTTAATAATCATCAAATTCCCATACAGAGTCTGTGGCCAGAGCCAAGTTTCTCTGTTAACCAGCCTGAAACATCTTTGCTCCTGAGATGAAGTAAGATCAGATTCATTAAGTCCAGCATGGCCATAAGGAAAAAATATAGATATTTATTTGAAAAAAAACCCACTTCAAATTCCTTCATCGCAGATAATTTATTCCTACAAAAATACCACGTGTTGCAAATGCCTGCAGTTCATAGCAGTTTTATGAATCAGAGCTTGGGAAGGCTACGTGGCATGGACCAGGATACAGGAGAATGGTATGACAAGAAACTGTGCTGATCATCAGGTTCTGATGATGCTGAAGGAAATACTTACATGAAATCCACCTAAAAATAAATGGAATAACACACCTCCTCAAGCAGAAGTTTTCCCCAGTCACTTATTTGCTAAACACAAAGTGCCGTAGATTTTTGATTGTCGAGTATTTTGAGTTTGACTACGACACTAAAGTAATAAAATAATAAAAGTTTCTTTTTTTCTCTTATTGTTCATGTATTTTTCCTTTAACATTAATCACCAGATAGATGAGGTGAAAAATATAATTCAAAGTTTTAATATTGTATTCTTGGTGGATTTTTTCCCTGTAATGTATCCAGACAAGTTGTATTTTGCTGTTCAGGTCATAGGAAGATTTTCTTTTTATCTTTATAGCCAACAGAAGAGTCACACAGTACTTTGTCTTTTACTCATAGATTTATTTTTTTTTGGCAATGGTTCTAAGGAAAAGTCTTTTCAATTCTGAATCTGCTAATCTGGAGTTCTCTACAGTGCCACAGTGCAATGGTACTGCTTCACCATGGATCTAGGACTAAAAACTGATCATAAACACAACCATAAGGACAATCGAATTATCCAAGAAACAGCTAAAAGTTAAAAAGGCAATGCTCCTGATTCTTCTCTGGAAGAAGTACCAGAAAAATCAACAATGAATGCTTTAATTGTGTATCAAGCAGAAGAAAATTTCCTGGTTATGAAGTTATCAACACACAACAGCTGTTCCATGAATTTAAGTAAACACGGGGCAAATATTTGTGGATGATACTTTATCAGTTTCAATATGGCAAGGAGTTGGGCTAGACCCTCAGGATCCATCTCATCTTTTTTTTCTAAACATATCTTTTTTTTATTCAAACTATTGTTTTATTCTAAAATATGACAAAGAGTTGTTTCTAAAGAAGAAATGCCAGCATATTGGGCATTGCATTTGTATGGTCAGCTACCAATACTTTGGAAAACAATCAACCTAAATCTTTTTTTTCTTTTTTTTTTTTTTTGTAAAAAGGATTCTATTTCTTTTGAATCCACATATAATGTAAATATGCATAAAATTATAGATAGTTCAAAATCTCAAGATGTCTTTGAAGAATTTTACTGATGTTGCATTAAAGAGGCATCCTCTTTTATGTGAAAAAGCAGCCCTTTGAAGATGCCCCTGCCATTAGATGACGGAATTCATGTGCTCCAAAGCCAACCTATATACCATCTCCATGGGCTGTAAGGTTACTGGTCCTTTAGTGTCCAGCTTAGAAAGCCTTTTTGACTTTTGAATAACAAGGTTAAAACTGGTCATACTTGTGCTGATTGGTGGCAAAAGCATGTTGAGAGCTGAAATCTTGTCAGTGTTTGGCATTGTGAAAGTGCAATTGCTTATCATTGTTTGTAGAGAGAGTTACATGGGAGATAAGTGACCCTCATCTCTGAAGGGGACCTCAATATTCACCCAGCCTACTCCTTGAAAGGAAACAATTGTGATGGTAGGTGAAACTGAAATTCAGAGTCACCAACAGCCTTCCTTATTTACGAAGTAGGAGCTCTGCATAAGCAAAGAATGCAACTCTCTATTGCACAGATCAACAACTTTCTGCAGGCTTCAGTTTCGAAAGCATTCAGAAGCACTGAATCAGGCCCAGACTCAACACAATGAATAATTACACAAAATAAGTCCATTTTCAACCCTGGCAAAGTTTTGTTAATGCTTGCTCAAGGAAGATGTTTGTGGAGAGTGAAAAAATAGTCTCCCAGTTGTCCCACTGGCAAGACACTAAAGTTTTAAAGGGTCAGCAGTTCTCCAGGTATTGCCTCTATGACTTTGAATAAATTGGCTGAGGCTTGGTTTCTTCATAAGTGCTGACCAGGTTACATTATATATCCACTGGTAAGCAAGAGGTAGAGATGGCCAGTGTGGCCAAAAATCAGGCATTCATCTCCTCTTGCCTCACCTTTCTCTCAGTAAAACAGCAGTGATATCTCCCCAAGAATGAATGGCTGAATTCACACAAACGGGGTGAAAAGGTCCATTTTCATCCAGCATGGAGCTCTGTTCCTTTCCCTAGGGGAACAGCTGCACAGCAGCTCATTGCATTAGCTGCAGCCACATAGACCTACATTATCAGCCCTCAACCCTGACCTAGCAGCGGTATCCAAAAGCTCAGTATGGACGAGGTCCAGGTACTTTAGCAGTTTTACAGCTTGTGCTGTTTTACAGCTCCGTGCTGCCTCAGGCAGGCTGTTACCCATAAGCAAGTGAATTTCAAGGTGGTTTAGCATTTGTGGGTGACCACTACCACTGTGTCTTCAGCATAAACATGACCCTAGATAAGCAAGGCCACCCATCTCCCCCACTGCCCAGCTAACACTGGAGCGTAGCCCACCCCATAGCCATGCTTCCTCACCAGTTTCAGAGTCCATGTGCTGTGGCAGAAGCACGCTGGCAGCAGCAGAGGATGTGACTGTCAGGTTGCAGTCACCTGTGGCTTTCTGAATAATACCAAAGACTGTAATTTGAACACTGCAAACTGCAGGGCCTCAGTTGGAGGGGAAACAGCAAAGCAGGAAGAACGGCTATCTCTATACAGATTATGAGAGATAGATTACAGTCAACTGGAAAAAAAGAATCACAGAGCAACAGAGAGGTGGCTGGAAACCTTGGAAAAAAACCCAATTCAACAGAACATCAGTATTTTGAGAGTCCCAGCCAGGAAGCAGGACACAGATACCATGCAGTAAAGTGCTGCCAGACATGTTGGTTATTGATTTTTCTGAAGATCCCACCTGAACTGAATGTGTGGACTGAATCCCAATGAGAGTCCCAGATGGAGTAGGCAATTGTGGAGGCAATGGACTTATTACTCTTTAGGACTCAAGAGACCATGATAGGTTTTTACAAGCAGCTAAAACGAAGAAAGAGATCATATGGGAAGGTGCTAGGCTCCTATTGTTTCCGGACACAAGTCCTATAACCTGGGGCAAAAGGGAAGAATTAACTGTGGTTTAAAAAATAATAAAAAAAAAACCCGAAACCGAAAACAGAAAGAAAAATATTTGAGTTATAAAATGTGTCTGCATCAGTTTCTTGGGCTTGCCAAAGTGAACAGTTCACACAGTGAGAAAACCATAATCTTTGGGAGAGCAGGGGCAACAAAAGTTGCTGTCAAAATCATTGGAGACAAAGAAATTCTGCAACTGCTCTCTAGAATATCTGCAATTGCTCTCTGCAATGTGCTGGGACCCCACTGCTCCCCACATCCTGGTGGGTGATGAAGGATCATTCCCATGGTGGGGAACTGAATACAGGCACAATGTGGGAGTAGGGAAAAAGCTTGTTTCTTTTTCCTTTCTCTTTATTTTGTGTCATCTAGCCTGGGCTACCACGCTACAATCTGAGCAGTAAAAAGTACCTGCAACTGCTGCCAGAAGTTTTAGGATAAGCACATCCAGTCCTTCACAAAACTGCATCTGACATTGGTATGTACATTGGTATGGGGGCAGTCACTGTGCAAACACCACACATACAGTTATCTATTTTGGCACTTTCATCAATGTCCTGACTCTGTTTAATACATTACAAAACAATGCCAATAATTTCAGAGTCCCCCTGGCTTTTGTAGCAGGCATGAGTTTGAGAGACCAGTGTTTCTTGGTACAGCCTAAAAATTAGCCTTGACTAATATCAGCCTAGGTGCCCAAAAAAGGTACTGACTTTGATGTCTGCCTTCCTAGCTGAAAACCTGGGGCTTTTTGAAGGAGGAAGAACAGGACTGCTCTCCCTTCCCAGAGTACTGTAGCTGGGAAGTAAAAATGACAAGCACCGGTAGATGCTGGGGGCTGACCTACTAGAGAGCAGCTCTGCAGAGTTACCTGCGAGCCTTGGTGGATGATAAAAGTTAACTATGAGCTGGCAGTGCTCCCTTGGTATCCTGTAGTGCATCGGGAAGAGTATGGCCAGGAGGTTGAGGGAGGTGATCTTTCCCCTCTACTCAGGCCCCCAGCTGTATGCAGTTCTGATCTACTCAGTACAAGCAAGAGAAAGAGATACTGGAGGGGGTCCAGTGGAGGGCCACAAAGATGATTAGGGTCTGGAGATCTCTCTTATGAGGAGAGACTGTGGGAGCTGTGCCTCTTTAGTCTAGAAAAAAGACTGAGAGGGGATCTCATTAATCAGGGGTGGGCGCCAAGAGGATAATGCCAGACTCTTCAGTGGTGCCCAGCAACAAGATGAGAAGCAATGGTCATAAACACAAGAAATTTTACCTCAACATGATGAAGAACTTCTTTACATTGAGGGCTCCTCTCTGGAGACATTCGAAACCCTTCTGGACAAGCTCTTCTGTAACCTGCTCTAGGTTGGGGGTTTGGCAAGGGGGTTGGACTGGAAGCTCTCCAAAGGTTCCTTCCAACCCTAACAATTCTGGAAGTCTGTGATTCTGTGGCTCCCTCTGACTCCAAGGGAGCCTGAGGCCACTGGTCAGGCTTGTACCTGAAAACCATGGCCTGGGCTTTTGCGGGAGATAAAAGTCTAAGGAAAAGGTTTTTATGAAGCCAAACAGGTGGTAGGTGGAAGGCCACAGAGAAATTGCATGCAAACATCCCATTCTCTGGAGGTAGCTCTCCTGGCCAGGGCAGCCAGACACTGGATTGCTGCAGAGCATCACAGGGCATAGGCCTCCTGCATGCCTGGGTACTCTTGGTAACAACTCTGCTGCTGATTGTGTGCAGCATCCCTCGAAGCCACCATTCCTGAGCTGTTAGCTGGACCCCCTATATATAAGAAGGATTGCTCCAGCTGCTTTTATTTTATGCATCTCCACCCTTCTGGCATCTCTCCTAGCATGCACAAACACAACTTAGACCCTGCCAAGAGGTTTGCCACCAATGGTAGTGTTCTGAAATCACCCCAGGAACCACTAACCCTCCCTTCCCTTTTCTCTCCTCCATGCATCCTCCTCCTCCTCCTTATAGTAAGAAACAGGCTGGAAAAATAGACACATTTTTTTCCAGCTGATTCCACACGTGTTCCTGACTCCGATAGCAGTGCTCCATCATGAGGGGCTGGACTCATGCCCCCAGTTCAAGTGAATACATTCATGAGTGTAGAAACAAAACAGGAAGAGAGCCACTTGCTAATAATACCCATGGAAACACACTGGCATTTGACATTTGACTGCCTTCTACTTAATCCCTTCATTTTCTTCCACAAATGAGATTTGCTGCTATAGCCCAGATTACAGTGTAGTAATGAGTGAGGAAGGAGGCTCCTACATACTAAGAGAGGCTTAGCCAGGAAATAAACAAACAAATCAAATAAATAAAAAGCCAGCCCACATTCAGTGAAGTTGTACTTCCACCTCAGGTTACCATCTGTTTCTACTTTGTTTCTTTCAACCATTTTGTCTACTATGTATGAGTTCAGCTGGCGGCTGTTGTTTCTAAACACAGTGGGGCCCCAGGAGAACCACAGTGCCCCTTTCTCCTGGTCCCAGATTCTGAGATGTGATCTAGGCAAAAAAGGGAGAAAGAAGGAAAAAGAGAATGAGAGGGCGAAAGAGCAAAAGATGAAAGAGAGACTAAAACAGAAAGGGAGAAGAAAGAAAAATAAAAAGGAAAGAACGAGAAAGAGATCTCCTTCCCACTATCCTGCGTTCTTCTAATCTCTTTCTTTTTAAAACAGCTCTTCAGTTTGGAGGGATATTAAAAATAGAAGAGTGTTAGATTTGGCAATAAATTAATGTCCAGATGAAGGGAAAACAATTACAAATTGAAAACAGATTTATTCACACTCAGTGTATTAATGAAAACGTTTTAAAAAAAGGCTAAAGTAGGTATACTGTGTGGAAAAAAATAATGGCCCAGCAGGTCTACTTTTTATTAACAACTCATCAGTAAGCAGGTTGTAATTCATAACAAAGAATTTACCCCAAGGAACACCACAGGACTGTGAGCTTTTTAGTTTCCTAAGAAAATACATATGTTGTTCCACTTGGTTTCCTTTCAATAAAACCCACCAGTTAGCACTTCATTTTCGAGCTGTTCTGACAAATCAGGTGAGTTAGCTTTGTAGAAAAAACAGAAGCCAACTTTTCAGCTGAGAATTTTAGGGAATTTTTTAATAACTTAAATAAATTTCCCAAATGGCAAGAAAGCATGATAAAAGGCTGTGAAATCAGTTTGTTTGGAATAGCTTGAAAGAATTTTTCTTTTAATTTGCTTCATCAGTTTTTCCTGAGGAAATATTTAGGGATACATCCCATACTGCTAAGGTATGTGTTTGAGACAAAAGGAATTTTTATGATTTTTGTTGTGTTTTTATGGTGTCTTGAAATCTGATTAAAGATACTGATGAAAACCTGCCCACTGTTTTGCAGTTATATGCAAAGCCTGAAGGAGATTGAGGCGCCAAGAAATCAGTTTCGTGAAAGTCACTCTAATACGACGTGTCTCTTACAACATAAAATCCTGTATTGCTTCCTTCAGCTGCTCCTATCAGCTACATACAGAAAAGCCCTATTGAAGGAAGAAAATAATCAAGAAGGCAAGTAGGAAACTAAAGAGAATTATATGAAATGAAAAGAAAGAACAAGGAACTGAGGTGCAAAATTGGCACAGATTAAATTAATCTCTCCAGTTTAAATTACTGAAGCACAATGCTGGTCATGACATGCACCATGTCCAGCCTGGACTCAGTTCACAGTGGTAAGAGACCTGCCCCAAGTGTCAGGGCCTACCAGTTGCACCAGTGCCTGTTGTAGCTGAATGCTACAATGCTGGAATGCTCCATTCAGTTGTTTTTCATAAGGAAAAGAGCAACCTTCCCAATATTTTATCAGTCTTTCTGCATGGTTTGATAGAGTAGAAATCACGTGCAAGGCTCCAAGAGATCACTGAGAATTTTCCCATCAACTTATCAGTTCATATACACTGCTTATCAAACATCACAGAAGCAAAAGGTACTACCTGCTCCAGGATTTCCGGGCATTACACTAAAATATTATTTGCGATGCAAAGTAGAGTGTGTTTCTAGTTATTTATTATTCTTGACTTGACTAGAGAGAAGCATTGAAAAAACAAGGACTACTAAGAAACACAGAACTTACATGGAAAGACTCCTTATATCCAACAATATATTTAGTAATGTAATGCAATTGAGTAAACACAATTGAAAATTAATTCTAAACCTTCTGCAAAAGGAGGAATAATTGGGAGTTGAGAGTCAACAGCTTCTCTTCCATCTGCTATGTTTCTGAAGACTGTCATTCTCTTGGGTGCAAATCAGAGAGACCTTCAGTTCTCAATGGAAGAGATGGGCATAATCACTTGTTTCAGAAATGGTGAGACATTGGTGTTGCTGGTTCACGTGTCATTGCCATAACTACGTAGGGTCAGCAAGAGCTCCAAGAACATGTACATCAAGTGGCAGGAGTCTCTGTGGCATACATGTAGATTATAAAGCTCTTATGAATAAATCCAGGAAGGCTCTCAGATTTAACAGCAATCTTTTAAAAGGACTCTTCATACAGCTGTTTAAAGCAGTAAAGACTGTCTCTGAAAGATAATCCTAGAACATTTCTAAGGCAGCACTTTTAGGTCTTTACCTCCAGGCCCACTGTGCAGGATCCAGTGCAGAAAAGGACCAGCCCATCTTGTCAAAAGCAACCTATTTCTGTGAATGTTGGGCTGGAGTTGGACTTGAAAATTGATATTTCCAAAGCACTTCATCTGAGAAACACTGGTCAAGCAAGTGGTTAATGCTCAGAGACCTCTGCAGTGACATATGAATGGGAACAACCTACTCCCTCTTCCACTACAGTAGATAGAAACCATGGTATCCTCCATAATTAGAGGCGGTATAAGTGCTTAAAGATGCAGCTCATACCTTGGAAAGTGTAGGCAGCTGAAGCATTTAGGCACATGAAATCACTGCAAGATTAAAATACTTACTGTGTTCATCTGCTTTTAGCCAATCTCCAATTTGTAATCTGTCCAGAAAAAAATGAGATCATATATCTGCTACTCAAATTATTTTGCTATCTGCCAAAGAATGCTTCTGGGAAGGGTTATTCTTCCCAGCAGAAATGTAGGAAATAAGTTGGAAAACATTAATTCATATTAATAAAAAAGGCCTGTGAAGACAACAGCTGTTTGATCCTTAGATAAACTGTAGACAGTTTTCACTATTTAAGTCATTGTGAGTGATGTACTGTAGGTTTAGAGAGAAAACTGAGCCAAGAAAAAGAGGAGAGAAAAGAAAAAAAGTCTGGAGAAAATATTTACTTGCATACTTTTCCTAGGAAAATAGAAATGTAGCTAATGAAACAGAAATCTAAACTTTTGTTTAGATACTCTGTAGCACTCCCCGAGGGATCTGGAGGAGATGTTTTCCACCTACTCCTATTCTCACTGCAGCCATCAAGGCTGGGGTTTCTGCCGTGGGACCCTGTGGGCAGGGGCTTTGCAGGCATTTGCAGAAAGGTGGATATGGGGGACTGATGATGCCTTTGGGGTGGAGGATGGCAGTCATGCCAACATGGCAGCCACTGATGTTTGATGGGGCAGCTGCTCAGCAGCGAGTCTGGCTGCAGGGGGGTTGGTGCCTGGGAGATCTTCAGGGAGCCAGTGTGCATGATCAGAGATACAGCATGTGAGGGGGAATCCAAAACATGAATTAGTTTCCATTGTCCTGCCACCTGAGAGGGGCTTTGGTACCTTTCAGGGTGGGCAGTGCTCTTAGGCAGACCTTCACATCCCTTTCTCTGCCGCAGCATCTTTCCCTGTTCCAGAGGACACTCCTCAGTAGCCACAGTTTAGATATAGTTGTCTTTAAAACAAGAACTATAATGAGAGAGAAAACAGAAACTAGAACACCGTTTCCGCTCTGGAGGCAGGCGGACGTGTGTGGGATGTGAGGATGGACATGGCCCCTTGGCTGCTGTCCACTGCACTTTGTCCAGGGATGAGGTCTTCTCAGCTATGCCCTCTCTGGTGTGGAGTCTCCAGAGACAAGAGGGAGAAGACTTCCCTTGGGTCTTGTCCAGGAAAGAAGGTGGCCCAATGCTATGGCTTTCTCCAGCCTGAGCCCCATATGGAATACCTGGGTAGCAGGAAAGTTTACTCACTCAGAGTCCTGACCTTTGCTTCTGTGGGTGAGACCAGTCTGGGTGATCTCTTTGTGGTTTTTTGACCTGATCGTTCTGGATACCACATTGACTGGATGTCTCACACATTTTACATTTATTCGTAATGCAAAACTTCCAGTTTCAGTGTTGTTTTTTCCATATAATTAATATTTATTCCCTGGGGCTCCCATGCAACTTCCTTTCCTGAGAGCCTGGCAGATGCTGGGGTTCACTGCAGATGCTCACTCAGGGGTGGACCAGGTGACTTGAGGAAGCCTTTAGGAGGTCTGTTGCTATGTGTTTGTCAGTGGAACAGACAGCTCACTGTGGCTCCCATTTACAAGCTTCTTAAACTAGCTTCTAAACTAGCTTTTAACAAAGAAAATGTGTTAAAGTACCAATAAAACTGCTCTAATAAGCCCTCCATAGCAAACTCCTAATTGAAGCTCATAAAGAGAGCTCTAAACAGTATTTAAAGTGCAAAGAAAACATATTGGTCCTCAATGCAAGCAAGTAGATGTGGTGCTGATGCCTTTTATTTGACCAACATGAAAGCAACAGAACACAAAAACGTAGGTGTGGGATGTGTGTGGTTAGAAAGCTGGTTATTGGAATTATGGGCAGGTTTAAAATCTCTCCTTCAACAGGCAGTTCAGTTCCTGCACATTCAACCCACCCAGAAACTTGTACAAATGCCTATTTCACTTGTACCCTTTCCCACACACTTGGATGTACCTGCAAAGGCAGGACAGAGCATGTGTGCATTTCTGCAACTCGTGTCCCATGAAAAAGCAAACTTAGAAATAAAATACATCTTCCTCCAAGTTGTACATCCAGCTATATGCTCTACAGAATGAATTTCCCAACAAGAAGTAATTTCATTGGTCTTCCAGATGCTGCAGTGCTTGGCCTCACTGAAGGCAATAAAATTATGATGGCAGAGGTATTAAAGGTCCTGCTGGACAGTACACACACAGGAGTGTCTTTAACTCAGGTACCATTAAAGCATATCATAGGGCACCAGTCATACCTACAGTCAGCATGGCCCTTGGCTTCCCTGGGTGGTAGGTGGGAGGCAGATGGAGCAATCGGGCAGCCACATGTGGAGAGGAGCAGGGATGGGAGCCAGTCTGGTGGGGGCAGGGAGAGTTAAAAATACCATGGGATGAAATTTTGGGATCAAAGGAGAGGAAATAATAGACTTTGAAGATGAAGAAGAGGGGAAAAGGAAGACTTAGAAGACACCATTAAATTAAAAGTCTTTTGAAAAAGCACTCAAACCTTGCACAGCATATTTGGGCTGTGAGGCCGATATACCCAGTGGTGGTGTCCACTGATCTCCATCTTTCTCAAGCTCTTTTCAAGGAAAAGCTGCATTAAAATCCATTGTGCTGCTGATGAAACACTTTGTGGTTTTGCCTCAAGTAATTCACTGGTTTCCACAAAAGCTAAAGGCATTTTTTATAGGCAAAAGCTGTCATTTCACTGTGCTAAGCTGTTTCTACCATAAAAAGGTGTGATTTCACTTCCTGCACATGTGTGAAAATTTAGGATGTGGTCCAGTGTAAAAGAACATGTTGCCACATGAAAAGCTGTGTTTTTAACAGCATTTGCAAAATCTCACCCTTGACCAAATTTGTCAGTTCTCACAGAATCTTAAAGACCAGACCGTGACTTTGTTTTCTGAGTGCACAGAAGTGTTAAAATATTGCAGTGATGGGAAAACCAAAGAAAATGGAAAAGGAAAAAGAAAAGAAAAACAACAACAACAACAAAATAAATAGAAAAGGAAACGAAAAGAA
>JAWWMP010000116.1:79933941-79983679 GCA_035047865.1 Dendrocincla tyrannina | reverse complement strand
ATCCAGTCCTTTGGATGCCTGACTTGAGTGAGTTCTAGTTTCAGGGTGCAGATGAAGGCACCTTCATCCCCACTGCATCTCCATGCATCTCTACCAAGACCTCAGGTGGAGCCAAGGTTCCTCTCCAATCCCCTCTGGGTCACAAGAGACTTCTGGGGAGATCTGTATGGGCAGGTGAGCATCCTCTTCCCAGAACAGGTACTCCTGGCCACTAACATTCATTGTTACAGGATCCTTCAGACTAAAGAGGGAAGAACCTAATGAATTTAACTTCCTCTGAGGTTGGGAAAGTGGCTAGGCTGGACTCTTTTTTAGGTCTTAGGTTCTGGAGTCTCCATTTAGGAGAAACAAATCACTCGCTATATAAAGAAGTAACACAAAAATATTCCCTGCCTTAGGGAAAACCACTCACTGGCTTATGCAATGTGCATCATGCATTATTCACCCCATTCATCACTGACTGTTCGCTGCAGTATCATCTATTTTCTTTTCATATGCTTGTCATGCATAGTAGGTATTTTCACTTTCTATGATAAACCAGGACAACTGATATTTTTGCCATTTACAAAGCCATAAAGTACTGAACTTTGTCAGCTATCTTCGTGTCAGCTTCACAAAAGCATAGTAATTTTTATTTCTTTCATTTATTTCCTCTCATAAGCTGTCAGTGTGGCCCACTGTCCATTGTCTTTCCTAATGTGTCCCCTAAGGGTAAACATGGTTCCAGATGACAATAACATTTTACTGAGGCTCCTAACTAGCCCTTACTGTAAGGCTGTGCCTGGTTTTGTCAAAAGCGGTATCACTTTCTTCAATAAAGTATTTTTGAATAGCAACAGCACCTCTGTATTTTGGAAGGTGAGCCAGCTCTAGCTGTGCTGCTGAGAAACTGCAGTCTTTCCATGCTTCCACAGACTCCAACAGTATAACAAATAATAAGGTTACCAGAGGGTATGCAGCTTAGTGTGTAAAAAAACCCTAATCAGATATCTTTATTTCCCATAAACACTTACAGCTGCAGCTCCTCTGCCAAAATCTGAAGGGTGGTTTTTCCAATGGGGTTGCTAAATTCAGTATCTCACTGGGAAACTTCAATGAAGGGGAGGGCAAGAGAGCATGTGACTAACGAAGGCAAATCTGGGAGGAGGGAAAAACCTATCTCAAAGTAAAAGCTACCTGTGCTGCTCTGAATTGGGGTTTTACCAAAGGGTAAGAAAACACTCATCTACCCTACATTAGGTGCTCTGGGTCAGGCGAGATGAATCCGAACCCAAATGTCCCCGTGTCAGGCAGGACACCCAGTGCAGTTCTGAGTGAGCATGCAGACTGAACACACCATGGCCTAATGCCCTGGCCAGGCTGGGAGGGCTTCTTGAACTGCTGGGCACAGCACTACAGCAAAGGCACCTAACCCTCTCCTGGGTCAGCATGGGCATAGCAACCATAAGACTGGGTTTCTTTTTAAAAGACAGCTCACATATTCAGGGAATTGCCGTTCATCATCGGGTTCCTGGGACTGGTGAGGTTCACCCCAATCAGGCTTATCAGGGGTTTCAGGATTTCATCTGTATCTGTGGTAATCAGACACATATGTACTTTCTGTTTGTTCTGGTAGTAAAAGCTGCCTGATGGAGTCTGCATGGAAAGCCACTGAGTGTTTCAGCTCTGCAGGTGAGCTCTGTGAGGACACAGGCAGCCAGAGCCAGCTGAGAGCCATAAGACCTCTGGGTAGACAACCCCATCTCCCCATTGTCCTTGGGACAAGTGCTGGACACATGGCCTTTCTGATGGACAGAGCAATTCCCAAAGGGAAAACACAAAGAGACCCAGCCCCCTTGGCTGCCTCCATCTCACCCCACCCAAACATCAGCCATCTGGATGAAGGCACAATGCAGTTGCCTCTATAAAATCACTGACTTGGAGGGTCTGCAGACTCCTTGAGGTCCTATGCTGACCTGTTTTGGGAGATCCAGTCACTCAGCTTCCGCTGTCTTCCCAGACTTTGAATGTGGGGGAAGTGCATCTTATTCTCAGAATCTGTTTTGCCTGGAAGCATGTGCCCTCAGTCTCGGCAGGGCTAGTGAGCTGTTCACAACACACATTTTCAAAAGTATATGGGCCAAAAGTCAATGGGACTTTTTTGTGAGTAATAAGCCTGGGTTATCCAACATCAACAAGCAGCTATTTCTGCAAATGTGTGACAGCATGCCACAAACCTACAGAGAAGTCTTCCCAAGAAGTGCCACCAGTGTATTAGGCTGCTTGCCATGGTATTCTGGGCTTATGAACAGCAGCAAGGCAGCCTGGGATTGACTCAAGAGCTGAAGCAAAAGCTGATGTTTTTCTGTGAGTGGCATTCTTCTCTAAATTAAAACCCTGATGTTTTATACTATGAAAGTCACTCTTGGAAAATGGGGGATTCGTCAAGGTAAGGAACAATTTAGGAGTTTAATTATGAGCCCTTTAATGTCTTTTCATAATCAGTTAATAAATACCTTAACAATAAAATTGAATTTAAGCTTTTAATAGGCTGTGTTGGATTGAACCTAAACAAAAGAATTAGCAGCTCCAGGCATTGTGCAATAACTTCTCACTGCTTGGTGCCAGGAGAAACAAAGCATTTCAAGTACATTTTTTTGTACCTCACTATAATAAACGCTTGTAATATTCCCCAATTTCTGGAGTGTAAGATGCAGATCTTATTTATCACAGTATGTGACACATCTGGCACATGGATCAGGAAACAACTGTTTTACTTCATTTCTGTCATCACCTTCCAACAGATTTCTTTCACATTCCAATTTGGATGAGAGAACTTGGACTTTCTCTCCATAAGTTCTCCATTAACAGTTTCACAGCAACAAGCACTATTGGTTCGTTCTCCTTCCACAGCAATTAGTTCCTCCAAACTGCATATTTTGACTTTTACTACAAGCAAACATGTAAAATCGCTGGTATTTACTCCTATCTGCTCCCAGAGCCTCCTGAGGCAGGCAGAGCAGAGATGCTTGCTGACTGTCATTACCTCTGTTTAGTACCACTTTCAAGTGGTGTCACTGCCTGGATGAGCACTGCCGGTTTCTGCCGCCTCCCGTTGCTGTTATGAACATGTATTTTACTTACAGTAGGGCTTTTGTTATGTCACAGCTGAAGAGAGCACTCTGTCTTCTGCTTGAGCAGGGACAGGCATATCAAACTCGCCGAGATGGGAGCTTTGCAAGCTGCACAAATGACTGTGCACTAATAAAGCTTGAAAAGCTTGAATTACACTGGAACCCACAAAAATTTTCAAATTAAAATTCCATATTTAGAGGCCCCCCGTGGGCTGTGATTTTATTTAGTTTAATCCCCTCTTGAGGCCAATTAGGTAGACACTCTTCTGCACATGCACACACCAGCACAAAAAAATAAATATATAAGACTAGTTAAAAAGGAGAGGGTAGTATATCACTCATCCATTCAAAGGCTGAAATTCTTTTGCCTTCTGTTGTTCCTGAAAATAACATGGCTGTCAGAAATCAATAAAAGTACATACAAACAGTGCTCATTTTTTATTTCTATGCTGTGTTTTAACTTTCCCTTGCTTCTTTCTGCAACATCTAGTAAATTTTCACTGTTGCATACTGTTACACCAAATGTATAATAAATGCAAAACCTCCAGTGTTACTGGCAGGGAAGGGCCAGATGCCTTGTTTCTTAGGCTGGGAAGTAAAGAGGTGCTGTGAAAATAAATTCCTCAGGCAATTGATTGAAATTTATCATCTCTGCATAAAGTGCATGCAGGGGGTGGGATAAGGATGTGCTCCACTTTCTCTAGCTGAATCCCACTAAGTGCAATAAGTTTGTTCCAGCAGTGAGCCCAAAGAAACTTTGAAGCTTTATGCACAGATTTAATTCACCCATCCCTATAATTTTTTTTTAATTAACTGTCTCATTATCGTTCTTTGCATCAGAAGTGCAAATTTTGTCCACTTTGTACCAAGTGGCAGACACCACATGTCCAATATCAAAAAGGAGTTAATAAAATGCATTCTGAAAATACAAAAGAAGGTCAGAGGTGATGTTTAGGTAATGAGGATTTCTCCAAGTGGAGAAAACAAAAAAGCAGTTACTAAAACTTGTCTATGGCAAGGGAAAATAGCAACTAAATTATCCCCACTATCAAGTCATGCTTTCATTAACAGAGTAGGTTAAGCGTCCAAAACTATAAGTTCTTAGAACCTTGTCAGATACTTAGCAACAAAAGCACCTTTCCCAAAGGTGACACACTTGTGTTGAAGTGCTTCCAGGAGAGGGTCTCTCCTGACTGGATAAAACAGCCACCACACCTGCTCTGGACCAAGAAACCTCCTGGCCTATGTAGGGTACTCAGGGCAGAAGCAGCATGAGGGTCTGCAGAGCATCTCCTGGCATATTTGGGGGGCAAATATTAGCTATGGCTAGGAGCCGCTGGCTGCCACCATGAAAGAGGGAAAGCAACCCTTGGTGTGGAAAGAGAAAAGCCAGCTCGTGAAATTCAGCAGCAAGTGAATTTTCAGGGTAAGCATCTGTCTGATTATCCGAAGAATTGCATGGGGTCTGTGCTCAGATACACCAACTTTTTTCACAACCTTTGAGAAAAAAAATAATGAAAACAAGAGCTAAGGAAATGTGCCTGAAATAAATGCAATTTTATGGCACTTGAAAAGAGATCAAGGCAAAAGCTCTACTTCATTTTACAGGGGCTCTTATCCTGTGCTCACTGCTACAGCATTGGAGCAGCACTTTGCAGCAGCAGAAATTTGCAGCAGCAGAAATTTGTTTATTCTCTCGTCTGCCACACAGGGGCAATGCATCTGCAACAACTGTCATGTCTAGGGAGGCTCCAGCTTTGCCTTTTTAGAGAGATTGCACAGAGGCATGGTGGGAAGCGCTCTGCCTTCATGCTTTGTTTGGGATTTATGTTTGAGAAAGTCAGGTGCAAAAGGGAAAGCTTATTAAAAAAAAAAAAAAAGACACTGAAGCAAATTCAGCCTTTTCTTCCTGACCAAGGGTAAAGCTGCATGGAAGAATGCTTATTTAAGACACACATCAGGTAAAAAACGTCACTTTAAGACAAAGGGAATAATCTAAAAAGGCTACAGTTTTCATAACTTTGCAGATACTTAGAAGCATTCAGCACACAGACAGTGTGTACACCCATCTCTGGATCTGATTCAAAGTCTGTGAAAAGATGTCCCTTAGGCTCAAACCGAGATACGGGCCAACTGAAGGAAGGAATCTTGTTGCAAAAAATGACATTTGAGAACTCAGTCACTGCAGTGTATCCTGATTTTACCCTGGTCTATCAGGAATCCATCGTTGCAGAGTGCAAGAGGAAGGAGGAGAGGGTGGACCAACATGTCCTCCCCACACACACACATACCTCAAACCAGTGAGAAAATCATCGACCAGACTGTCAGTCTTCTCTATGTCTCCCACAAAGCCAGCATCTGCCTCCCATCAGAAACCTTTGTGTGCACAGGGTTGGGTCTGGGGCAGTCCTCAAGTTCAGTTTGTGGGCTAGAGAAAGTAGATGCTGCTGTAATTATATGAATCAACAAATGCTACTATACCTTATCTGCATCAGATGGACTGGTTTCTTTGGAAACTTAAGAGAAATTACACATCCCCTGTCTTTGTATATTTTTTTATATATGTACATAAAAGCATGTATAATATTGGGAGCATTAAAACCATTCTGCATAATTATATGGCAACAAGGCACTTTCAATTTATTCAAAAACATAGCAGATCTCACACTGCCCACTGAGACTGCAAGAACTCAAAGGCTGCAATTTAGGGCCAAACACTGTGCTGGTGTGAAGGTCTGTCGGGGTGCCTGGAGTGCTGCATGGACACACAGTTCCCACTCCTCTTGGACTAACGGCAGGACTGGACGACACAACTTATTTGCCTGATGTTTTAAAAAGTATTTGTGAGGGGCACCTAATGATGACTACAAAGGCAGCTTGTAGGACAGCTGACTAGAAATGATGTTCCATCTGTGTGTTAGGGAGGCAGCTATCTATTTTGTTCCATGGAGAAACAAAGCTCTAAATCCTTACCCATCCCCCTTCCACGGAGAAATGGGCAGGAGACTTCATGCTGAAATTCATTGAGTTTCCTCTACCCTACATGTGCTATTCCCCTGTAGGGGAGAATGGGGCCTTTTATACCTCCATAGCTCTGGGCTCTTTGAATAATGAAGGGAACACATTTATTGGTACAAGGTTTGGTGTTTATTGATGCTACCCATTTTTCACCAGGTTTAGCACTCTGTGGGGAAGGCACATGGACTTTCCAAAACACATTTTATAATCAAGCCATTTCAAGGTTTATGCGGTATAATATGTTTAACTGTTAAATTGTAAATAAAAGTCACTGCCCAATGCTAAGCCTCCTTCAAGATATTATAGTCAGCTACATCTTTAATTATCTGATTTATAAGCCACTCGCCAGCACAGCTGCATGTGTTACATGCACATCCTGTTTGCCTGGCAAATATAGCATGCAAAATTACCCTTCTGTAAGGGCTTGTGGGCTTAACCCACCACTGCCTCACCCCTGACTCAGTGAATAGGGGAAAAAATCCTTTCCCACTGTAAAAACTAAACATAGTACTGCCTCATCCTCTTTCAAGTGGGCCTTCAGTTTTTAATAAACCTGCCTATGCTGACGGGTATCCTGTGAGGGATGCCTGCAGCTGCCAGGCTGTGCGGTGTCCCCGGGCCCTCCTCAGATGCTGTGCTCCCTCTTGTGGTCGCAGGGGCCCCCAAAAAACCCCATAGCACAAGAGATTTATTCGCAGAGAGTGGCCAGGAATACAAGGCAGCTCCAGATACACAGAGCAAAGATGTTTCCAGAGGCAATTCTACGTGCATATGCACAAAAGCCTAGGCATCCCTAACCCGCACCAGATATTTTCCAGACTGTATTCCTGATATAAATCACTGGGGAATTACCTTGCTGCATGTAACAAATCTTGTGCTGTAGTTTAACAGAGGAGACCCTGGTGCCTATAACCAGGCAGGCAGCCCCCTCCACACGCAGCAGAGCTCCCCTGCTCTTCTGGAGACTTTGCAGAGGGGTACATCTAATGAAGCATGAGGAGTGTATTAACCATTTCCAAAATCCTGCATCCAGTATTGATTCAACAGTCTGGCCCTAGCTATCACCAGAGCACTGGCTATCCATTTGTAAGATTGCAACAGGGAATTCACCCTCCCAGACACTGTGAAGCTTGCGAAGACAAAGATCTCTTCAGCTTTCATTTTTTCCTCTGGTCAATGAACATTCACATGGTGGCCAGCTGGCCTCAATGACACTTAAGAAAAGCAACATGTAAACAGCCTATTACATTTCTTGCAAAATATAATTCCTCAAACAGAAGATGCAATTCAAAACAGAACTCAATTACTTCAGTAGCAGATGGGCAACCAAGAAAATGGATATTGTAATATAATTATATATTACAAATAATTATTTGTATTCTTGACATTACAAAAGCATGCATTAATCTTGTACAATTTGTGACCTCTGCATGTTCAGCATGTTGGTAATCTCAGGTTCTGGGCAGAGGGCACCACTCTTACATGGTACTGCGTGCTTGAAAACTCTGGGTGGTGAGGATGGAGAGAAAAGGAAATTAAGGAGAATCTCACAGTCATACAAACTAATGGGTCCCATTTCCCTCTTTGCCGCCAGCAGTATATTAAACCTCTGAACACAATCAAAATGTCTAAGAAACTATTTTTTGTAGTTGTCCATCCTTCTCTTGGTCTCCAATGGTCATTATTAATTGATAGTCCAACATATGTTCCCATTAAAGTGTATTAGGAAATGGTCTGATCTCCACCCACCTTCAGTGGGATTTCAGGACTATTTATGCCATGGTAGTTTTCCATTGACTTGAGCAAGGACACTGTTAAGCCTGTACTGAGAGTTTTAAGGGAGAAAAAAAATTGTTGATTACAACCGGCTCCAGATGATAATAGTATCACCTTCTTATATTCAGACTAATGAAGCCAATATAAAGCAAACAACAAAAAACTGACAAAAAAGGGAATTCATTGGAAGTTCAATTCATTAAGAGTTACAGTTTGATGCGTTGATTTCCCCTGAGTTCAATAAAGACAAACTCACAAAAACGAACACAACTATCCCTTTCTAAAAGACAATAATGAAAAAAGATAATAATGATATCTGACTTTATCTCATCAATAAATAGCCCCATCAATACAGCTTTATCTCCTGAAGTCATCAAGCTGCTGAGAATCATAGTGTTACATGTAAAACTCAAGATGCTGCAATGATAAAAACCATTTTTAAATGAATGGGTTATCAAGGGCCAAGAATTATCTTCTCACACATCCTTAGCATACTGAGGAGCTGTTTCTGTCTGAGATCAAAATGCCTACATGGAAATACCTGCATTCAAGAAGAGGCTCAGAGTTTCCACTGTGCTCCATGGTGATCCTAGTACAGTTGGAGAAGCCTGGCAGTGATTCATCTTATCCTTATCTGGTCACCGACAGATCAGTCCCATTGTCTAATGTAGCTGTCTAGTGTCACTTGAGACACTCCGTATCTTCCAAGACACCCTCACAGGGCTGGCAGAGATGTCATGGGACCTGGGCAATAACCACGTGTGCCTTAAGCTGAATCTGAAAGCTGATGGGATACCTGCAGGTAATTCAAACACCACTAGGTGCCTAAATTCAGGCAACTAGCCCCCATAAAGATGCCTAACTGTAAATGGTCAAGTTAAGGTATTTTATTCTTGAACTTAACACCACCAAAGTCAGCTGGAAATGCCAGTAGTCAAAAAGCAAGTAAATAACCCTAGTAATACCCCATTACTGAATGCATGATAATCTGGTCCTCCAGAAGTCTATAGATAAACAAGTAGATCCCAAATATTAATTGGGTTTGGGAAGATACTGTTCCTTCTACCTTAATTGTTTCCTTCAAGTCAAATTGGAACTAGATTGCAGATACTTCTGCTATTCATGGTGCACACACATGGAGGACTAGTACTCTCATCATAGCATAATACTTAAGAACATGTTGGATTTAAAGATAAAAGCTATGGGAATCGACAAGGTTTGACAGATACCATTGTAAATAGTGTTGCAAATAGTCAACAGAAGCCACCCTTGGCATATGAAGCCCTTGAACGGCAAGTGGTTGGAGCTGGGATGCACTTCTGAGAGGTGTTACAAAAGCTTCACCTGACATGCATGACTCCAGGTATCTGGTTTTTTCCCTGCCTGAAGACTTGTGAGTGTTTTTTGGTTTTGAAGTTCTTGCATACATTCAAAAACCTGATACAACCCTGAAACATTAATGAAACTATGAAGGAAGGCTATCTCAAAGTATCAAGTAAGGATTACTAGACCAAAGTTGCCAGTATGTTTGAAAAACAGAGTCACTCACTTGGATACAACACAGATCTGAAATAAAAAGTCCATCTAAAATGTATCATGGAGCCGTACTCATGGACAATTAGCAAAACATGTAAGGTTTCTTTCCTAGAAGTGGAAAATAATATTTAAAAAAATCAACATGCATGAGCAAATTTTTGCAAATCTAGTAAGTATATATTGCATGGGAGAAGACAAAAACTGTCTGCAAAGTAAACACATTCATCTTTAAATTTAATAGCTAGCCTAAGGAATCAGTGTAGAATCAGATTCAAATTTAGTGATGGTATGAATTGTGTGAGTGAAATATGTCCACAAGTGACATCTTGGAAATACACTTGCATGAATTAAAATTTAATACATTGTGAAGAATAAAGTCTTTTGCACTTTAACAGCCTGACCCAACCCTTTATGAAGACAAAAGAAATATTCCCATTTATTTGTGTGAGTTCTGGACCAGATTGAAAATAACAGCCCATATGTTTCTGATTCTACTGACCTTTTGGTGGTGAAGAACAGACACTTCTTAGACTAAGGAAGTCCTAGGATGCTCTAAAGAGAGCAAGCCCTGATTTACTTCATTCTGGGAGGAGACTCAGAACCTGCCCTTGAGTGCATGCCTTCTTAACTCCTTAACACGTGGCAGTAAGTAAATCCTGCAGAAAAGCTGCTGAACTTGCACATGCAATAACTTCTAAAGTAAACTCCGTGGCTGCCAAAAAGTGTATAAGAAGTCAGAAATAACTTACAATATGGCAGGTGTTACAGTGCAATAGGGGCATGTCTTAGGTACATTATAAAACACAGACTGAAGTGGTTCCAGGATCCGAGAGTTATTATGATACAGACTGTGAGGTTGTTATTTAGATTAAATTCCTTCTACCATGTCTTCAAACCAATTCTCTCACCCTTATTTGCTCCATTCACCACATTTAGATGCCACCATCTTGGATTTCCTTCCCTGAAGAGGAAATCCCCACTTCTCAGCACAAAACTTGAAAAGCTTTCAGTCTTAGAAGGAGCTGCTGAGCCTACATCCTACAGCCAGGTAACCTAAGCAGTGTGGAAATACGACCTGTTCACAACTTTCAAGACCTTCACAGCAGGCTGAGCTCAGGACCTAAGCCAGCACCATTAATACCTCAAGCAGCAAACGGCAGCAGTTAGTGGGAAAGAAGTCAAGGAAGTCGGGAGCGTTGCCAAAGCACCAAAGAATACGTGTGCATTAAAGAGATGTTCTTGAAAAAGAGATGTTCACATTAGTTCTGTGCATGCCGGCACACCTCCATGAAGATGTCGATCCAGAAGGAGATGACGGCTTTTGTCCTGCGAGCAGCATGCTGCCTCCCAATTAACCAGACCTGTCTCCAGTGGGATGTTGTCTCCTGACTAATTAGTCCTCTCTCCCAGTCCACTGCAGCATTGCTCCCATGCAGCAACACAGACTTCACCAATTTGGCATGCCCACAGTGCCTGTGGACAGTACATCTTCACGCAGAGCGTATGCTCCTCAAAAACAGAAATCCAGGTTTTGGGGGAACTCTTGAGTCAAACCAGAGGGCCTTCACAGCTTTAGGAATCTGACATTTTGGCCCTTTTGAAAAATCTCACACTAGATCTTACAAAACTGGCAGTATTCACAAGAGTATAAATTAGGACTTCAAAAAGAATTCCTCCAAGAAGTAAACCACAGCCTTTCATTAAGCCAAGGCTTCATCCTGCAATAGCAAAAAACCAGAAACCAGGACCACATTGCCTCATCTCTAATGTAAAACAAGCACTTTGGAAACAGCTACAGGCAGGATTTTGCTTCACAGGAGGAAATCCAAGATGGTGGCTGCAAAGTGACAAATTCCTGCTTGTGCTGTTTTATTTCTGCTGAATCCAATGTGGTTGTTTAACTAGCCTGGCTTTCATGTAAAGTGAACTCCTGCACCCACATGGCCTCATGTTTTCCGGATCAGTAACACAGATATCTTGAGAAACACTCTTCATTTTGGTTTCCCTAGAAGAGTAGTAAGAATATGGAGTGATAAAGCAAAATTTTTCTTCTTAAACGTGGAATTAGTCTCCAATTTATACAAAATGATTTTTTTTTCACTTGGTTGTGGGAAAACTGTATTCAGATCTGCGTGTTTGTTGGTTTAGTTCCTTTTAATTTCTCAAGGAAGCAGAACTGTCTCCCCTCCCACTTCACCCTGCAAATGAATGCAATGTGGTTATTCCACAAGGCTTGTTTGCAAAGGAGGGCAGTTTGTTTTTTAAGCCATTAAAGTGGTCATTCCCTCTATGGTGCTAACCCTTCTTCCTTGCTGAAAATTATTCCTCATTGGCACCTCTCTTCTCTCAGAGATCTGTACTATTTGGTTTCTTCTCACGCTTTTCACACGTTGCAATGCAGTGCATCATACAAGAGCTCAACCACAGAGCAGAGACACTACTGGTGCTGGTAGGTTGCTCCCTTCTCATCCAGCATTTTGGCTTCATTCGGCTTGTGATCACTAATCATTGACTCCCTTACACAGAGATGGACTCTCTTTTGTTCCTTCTGACCTGCCACCCTTTTTTAATCCTCCACTGTGCCAAAAAAATTACTTCGGAAGGTATTTGGAAGCTTTTTGATTTCAACATTTTTAGAGGTGTCAGGCTGGGACTCTCCCCAAAAATAGCAATAGTTAAGTTAGCTAGCTATCATGTTTTAAATGTTTGTTATATTTTTAAAGAGGTTTTTTCCTTTCTTGTGAAATGTGCCAGAAACACGGTATTTCTCTTCTATACAGTGGTTCTCCTCACTTTTATTTTCCTGTTTTTAGTGGGAACAGTGGTTTAGGAAGACACGGAAGAGGCGTAAGCAAATAGTAAGCACAAATCAAGGACAATTTCCTTGTTCTTCTCTCAAAAAAATGTCTCACTTGTTTCAGGCTTTCTGTAATGAATAGAAAGAGCATCCTAAGTTATCAAACAAAATCCACTCCAGCTGGGCAACAGATTTATATCAAAGTGTGACAACGTGCTCAGCTTAGTGAGACTTTATCTTTTACTTAGACTCTAAAAGGCTAGTTGTTGCCTTGTGCCTGCGAGCAGCTGTATACAGATGGCGATGCACTGAACTCACCCATGAGAGTTTGAACTGCAAAGTGAATAGTAAATACATTTGGGATTTTAAACACCTTTTTTTTTTTTTTTTAAATTCCTTCAGATTTTCACTCATCCTTTGAAATTTTTGCCCTTCATGATCCTCAGAAGTCAAGTCAGGCAAGCAGGACATCACTCATTTTTCAACTCCAAGTGACGAAGGGTGGAGAAAGGATTTGTCATCGCACTAAGTTCTGGGAAGGGCTTTGGATCCCAGAGATTTCACTGTAGTCAGTGGAGAGAGTGGCAACTCCCAGCTCAAATAGCAGGTATGTGAAAGCATTCTTTGGAAAAGCTCTTTTCTCTCTCCATGACTTTGGAAAGAACCCAGATAATGAAGACAGATAGACAACAGCTGTAGAAAAGAAGAAGCCTCTGTTTTTTGTGGGTTTTTTTCATTTTCTTCTCTATATCAGTCCTTGCTGTATGAAGGAAAAAGCAGACACACACACACACACACACACATACACAAAGACTGCACAGACAACAGGAATCACGACCCAGCAAATGTAAAAGACTTGTGAGATCTGGAGTCAGGTCAGGACTTAAATGTGCTACAAGTGCATATATAGTTACATGTTTTACACGGCAAATATATAAATGCTTGCACAGCACCAGAGACACAACTGAACTTCCAACTCATGTTACCACAGTGGTTTTAGACCAAACTTGTGTCCTTGCACACCAGCCATATGCATGCCAGGAAAAGTGTGACTCCATTTAGTTTGGTGTTTAGGGAATTATTGTAGGAGGAAGAGAGCCTTATATTCCAGGCTAATGCTGGGATTATGTGTCATCTAACTTGGCAGGTCCGGGGCATTAACTGACATTGCATATCAGGTTAGGTTAATAATCTACCACTTTGTTCTGCTTGAGCAGATCTGTGTGCCCAGACTAGAGATCAGTGACAAACTCCCAGAAGTCTCAGGGGGAAAGGATTAGTTGCTTTGTGATCAGCAGGATGGCACTTGCACCACAAGATATTCAGACATAATGCCTGGATCTGCTGTGAATCAGAAGCTACATCTGGAAAGTAGCAATACAAATTCAACTCTCCAGGGATGCCCACAGCAATGAAAGCAGGCTTGGATGACCAAATGACAGATACTGGGAATTTGCATGGGATATTACCAGAATGGGAGAAAAATTTAAAGGATATAAAAATACCTGCCATTTTTAACAAGATGCCTCAAGAGACTGGGAAGACTTTCCCTCATTCCAAACAAGTTGGGAATTACCTAGTGGGCAAAATGATCAACAAGGGCTCCTTTGCCAAAGTGATGGAGGGACTGCACATCCCGACGGGGGAGAAGGTAAGCTTGTAATGAGAGGGTAACACACGCTAGGAATCACAAGTAACCTCACACTAATTTATGGCAGAAAATTTCAGACGATTTAATCTGCAAACCACAATCTACTCAGTGAATTATCCTCTGAACCTTATCCTCATAAATTAACCTCATAAATTGAGTTTACTGCTCATGTATAATCAGTCACATGTGTGAATATGTATTGAGTGCAACTATTTTCACAATCATAAAATATAGAAAACAAAGATATCTTCCTGCTGAAAGAGAGAAGGATGATGGCATAAAGAGAATTTAAATTCTGCTTTCCTTAATAATCCTCATTGAGTAATTAGTGCTACGTATCTGACCTTTAAAGCTATGGACAACATTTAGTGAAAAGCCAACTACTCCAACAGTAATCAGTTATATGGCAAGACATAGATAAAATCTGTTATCTCTAGCTCAGTTGGGCTAAAATACCATACCACTAGGCGCAAGTGTGGAAAGGTGGGCTATTGTAAAGTAATGTTTTGAATTTTACTTTTCATGTGGCTTCAGTATCTTCACTGTCTGTTTAGCTCCCCAGACTGCAAAGAGTCTAATCCCAGCCCGTAATACCCAGCATCCTGACTGGCTTTTAGACTAAGTCAGAAGGGAGCATGTTAGAAAATAGATGTGGTACTTTATAGATGTAGTTACCAGTGCAGCATGTAGGGATTTTTTGCATTCCAGAATATTTCATATGTGCATATTTATTAATGTTATGAGAGGGATAGATAAGACAGAGATCAGCCTTCCTGTGCTGGCCTTCAAGAGAAATAAAAAGTGCATCTTTCCATCAGGAATGTCTCCCTCTGTGATCAACACCATGTCAAAAACAGCCTCTCACACATGTCAGCTTACACCATATCCTTTTGAAAACTAATCTTGGTTGCAAAGCTTCTTGCTAATTTGCAAATATCCTACCATTTAGGTAGCCATAAAAGTCATTGACAAGAAGAAAGCCAAGCAGGATTCCTATGTCTTAAAAAACATGAAGCGTGAGCCACGGATACACCAGATGATTAAGCACCCCAACATTGTTCAGCTATATGAGACCTTGGAGACTGACAACTCCTATTACATGGTGATGGAGCTGTGCCTCGGTGGGGACCTCCTGGACAGAATTTGTGATAAAAAGAGGCTGGCAGAATGGGAAGTAAGGAGATACACCAGGCAAATTCTGTCAGCAGTAGAGCACCTGCACTGCCAGGGGATTGTTCACAGGTAAGATGCTTCTTCTCTTTCAAACAGTAAGAAAAGAAAGCGTGCAAGAACATAGAGTGCTCTTCTTCACCAAGAGGATTTCTATATTTTTCCCAAATAAAAACAGATTGCAAAGAAGAATGTGTTCTCTCAGCTCATTTTAATGAAGTATTTTATTTTCAGTAGTGGTTATTACTATCATAAGCTGTTACACGCTCCTGGTCTAGTAAAGTGACAAAGTCCAGGGATCAGAGCTGATGAGCACAACAAATTAATGTTTTGCTACAATTATCTCAGAATTATCTGGTGACAAACATGTATCTAATTCAAATATCTCAGTGTGGCTACTCATATAAACACTGATTCGTTTGGTTAGCCACAACATATTGAAATAACCACACATCACTCAGGATGGAAAACTGAGGAATCCCAGCTCACTGCTTGTGAAAAGGACATGTCCTGCAGGTCCAGGTCTGTGACACATCACTGACCTTCCATACTGGATTTTGCATTACAAGGACAGATCATGACTTCTTCATGCTAGAGGAACCTCAGCAGCCCTTCAAGCTGATATTCCCCCCTACTAGGGATCTTGACACGTATGCCAAGAGCAGCAAAATAATACTTCCATTTTAAGTGGGAGAATAGGCAAGAAGCAGTTTTTCCTGCCGTTTTTCTGTTTTACTTAATGATTTACAGTCAATCTGGTCCTTAATTTTGAATGGTAACTGAACTCATCAAGAAAGTCCCCAGGACCTAACAAGTAATCCAGTCGACTGCATCATTACAGCAACCATGAAACAAATAAGCTGTGAATGTGATGGGTCAGCATTTAAAAGTGCTTTGTGACTTGAAATGTTTGTAATCCAGCACTTCATTATATTAGATTTGTTAACTAATAAGAAATACAAGAGAAAGAAATGGTCAGCATCTGACCTAGAGAATTTAAACATACAAACAACAAAAAAACACACCATAAAATAAACCCCAGGGGCTTCACCCATTTAGTCCAGGCTGACATTCCTGACTTGCTGGTTCCCTAACTAATTTATTTTACAGCATTTTTCAGTGCCCATGATCATAACATTTGTGTTCTTCCCATGACAACATTCCTCACTAATTTATCAAGCCCTCTTCCATTCTTTTTGTTTGGAAACAACTCTTCACAGTGAGCTGGAGAGTAGCCTGACTTCTTGCCCTACTTCTCTCTTCTTCTGTTGGTCATGTTTTGCTGGAAAAGCTTTGCAAGAGAGAAGAATTTTTCTGCACACCCTGAGACATACCATGTACAAAGACCATGTACAAGACCTCCTCTGGTGACTTGATTCACTATCAAATTGCCCTAACCAAAGGAAAATTCATCCCTCGCTCTCAAGCATTTTGTTGTAGGGTTTATGAAGTTGCATGGTCTGGCAGAAGCCGAGTCACCTTGCTTGGTTGCAGGTGTAGGTTCAGTCAGCAGCACCTCAAGTGGTGACCTGTTGCTAGCTTTGAGATTCAGAACTGTGGCCTTGACCTCATACCAGAAGCAGACTGGGAAAGATCTGGAAGGGTTTCCCTGCTCAGCTACAGCTGCATTGATTTACCACAACTCACTGCAGAGGTTAAACCAAGAAGGATAATTGTGGGTGTATCCTCTTCTGAAAAAAAGGCTTCAATGTTCCCAGAAAGATGATCACAGGAATAGGAAAGTTACCTCACAAACGCAGTCTGATTTTCTCATCTAAGCACTGAGCAAAGCTCAATTCTTCCTTTAACGCAAGGAAAGGAGAGTTCCCAAGCTGCCTCTTGGGAGCAGCTGCTGATCCACAGGGAAGATCCTGGTAAAATCACACCAGATATGAGTTCATGAGATGGATAATTGTGTGCCAGTTCTTGGGTCTATGCCTGGGACCCCTTTATTTTACTAGAACTGAGGTACCTGGTGATTGCAAGATCACATTCCTAAGCTCATCACTTAGGAATTTGCTAATTTAATGTACTTTTGCTCAAAAGTGTCTTATGGGCATTCCTGATTTTTAACCCTGGATATACCTCAGAAAAGCAGTATTTTCTACTGTCTTACTAATATACTTGAAAAACTGGCCAATTTTGTGACTATTTTTAGTCCAAATTCATATCTCTAAACAGAAATTCTACATTTTGTTCAGACAGCTATTTTGTTTCTTGAGATTTACTTTTCCAATTTAGCTCTAAAATCACCACTGATCCAACAAATCCTTACAGCTTAAATTGAGTCTACATTTCACAGTAGAGGCAGTAATCTTTCTCGGCTGTGCAAAATCATGGTTGCCAAAATGATGCAGAAGACAGCATTGACTCGCTTGCCTGTTCTCCCAGCACACAGCATTTCAGTGTGCCAGATATAAGAAGGCTCAGGCACACTGGTTCAACATCTCCACAAACTAACACTCATCAGCTGAGTTCTGCTTACTGTCCCTGTGCCTGCTCTGGACACAGCCAAGTGGTGAGGTAATCCTTCTGAGCTTAAAAATCGCAAATAAAGATGTGTAAGCTAAATCACATTGCCTTGCAACTGGATTGGGCTGGTGCATGCACACAGTCAGCTACCAACTCCTAAATCTGGTGCTCGCTAGGTGACATTTACGTGCTTGTGGGTACAGTTCCTAATTTTTCCTGGCTCTTTTTCCTGGATATTTTCCCTTCTCCCATACAAAAATGTCATATATCCTTTTGAATCCCTACTGGACCAAAGACCAGGAGAAACATCACAAGCTGCCCTTTAGGCTCTCTGTCTGAAGTCCCCATGGTAATGAGGGGAAAAAAAATCATGGTGTTGCTTAAATATACAACATTTTTTTGAAAGTTTCCTTTGAAAGAAAAACAACCAAGATGTATATTTGATGCAAGATAACTTCTGACACTATAAACTTTCATAGTGGCCATTATCAGGATTTTCAGGCAAGAAAGCATACATTTTTATTAACTGTGCAAGCGCTCTGTTCAGCCTACAGAACAGCAGTTGTAGCAAACCAATGTAACATTATTTAATTGTAGTGTAGTAAAAGTCATCAGAGTGCACTGTGGAGTGCTAAATCCGATAGAAATGTCAGATTTGCAGTGACCTGAAACACACCCGGTTTTAAACCACAGAGTGCACACGGTTTTGACATGGGTAGACTATGAACAAAGTTATTTTAAAATTACCTCCCAGCTTTTGGGCACTGGTTTATTTGCCACTCCAGAAAACATGCTATTCAAAGTGAAACCTATTAAAAACCATCATTAAAGCCATCCCCATCCCATTTGCAGTCTGGGGCAGCAGAGGGTTTTGAGTGCAATGCTGCCCCATCCAGAGCCATGGGGATAAAAGGATGCTCCCATAAAACCACCCATCATCACTACCAGGTACACATCCAGACTTCATCCCCTGCAGCAGCACAGTGCTGTTCACATAGCACCAATCATCCAGCCCTTGCTCTTTGTTCCCATTCCTCCTTCTGGTTTGTCCTCCTGTGCTTTCTGAGGTCCTTGGACTCACAAAAGCACTTCACAACTTCAGAGCAGGTGGGAGGGAAATCCGTGTCCCTGGAGCTGCTTCTGAAACTTGTTTTATCCCCTCAGCCCCCCACAGAGATGAGGGAAGCCTCTAGCAGCATGTGGGAGGCTTTGATGGGAGTCAGCAAAGCACCACAGGCTCTTGGACTGGCTTCCAACACCCAAATGACGCTGGCTGAGGATTCCTCCATGATGTGAAAGGTTTCAGCTGCCATTTCAGGCGCTCCCCCAAGTGGAACAATATTCTGGCTTTGGGTTTTAATTTATAAATATATAAATGTTCCCCCAATAAGCAAGTAAATACCTGAGCCAGCTACCAGCATTTTTTTAATTTTTTTTTTTTTGGCTCTGAATTATGTCTGCCTGGGAGGGGACAGCTGATACTGGTTGACCCTGTTTACATAAACATCACTGCAGAGATGTCTCCCCTTTCAGGGTATCTGAGTCCAAACCAGCTTTGGTACACCTCCCCTCTTCTACAAGCAAAGGAAACCTCACTTTCCAGTTCCCTTCTCATCATTTGTATTTCCCAGGCATGATTTACTCACAAAGAAATTGGAATTGTTCAGCAGTGCTTAGTACTTCAAACAAAGCCAGAAAAACTATGGTCCAATATATGCAAACTTTTACTCAAAAGAAGAAATATATGCAATTCGTTTTTAAAATGTACAGATCAGCAGAACAGATGATTCCTAAAATAAACAGTCTTTTTAAAATACATACTCAGAAAATACTTCCTGAAATACAGAAAGTTTCCATCTTCACAACTGAAAACTTCAGGAAGGAATAAGGATCTTGTTACAATTGTAGGCAGAGCTGTGCAGAACTATTGTTATTATTTCATTTAAACTTTGGTAAAAACTATCTGCAAGTGGTTAGCTGGGACATCAGGAATCTTAAAGTTTGCTTTCTGTCTTCTTTTCAGGGACCTAAAAATTGAAAATTTTCTTCTTGATGAGAACAATAACATCAAAATTGTTGGTAGGTGCATGCTATTAGTGAAGCTTGTTTTCTTCTATTTGTGTGTGTGTGGCAGTGGCAGTGACAGTTTATCTACTATTCAAACATCACGTTTTACAAGTTAACTCGTGATTATTCAATAAACATATTTGAGCTTTTAGAATAAATGCAAGTTATGAACTATAACTTAACTTGTTTATTTGAGCTTTTACTGAAATATATTTATGAGAGAACAAGGAAAACAATTTTGCCTTGTGTGTTGCTGGAGAAGCAAGAAACAATTACAGCTTTTATGTGTAGAAAGCTGTTCCTAACAGAAGTGATTTTTAGACGAAGAAATAAATCTCCTGGGATGAAATACAGGTATGGACACATTAGTTTCTGTTGAGTCATTATTTCAACTAGAAACTTCATCATCTGGTATGTGTTAATAATTAAAAAAAGACTGCTTTGGTCACTAACAGAAACCTTGCTAGGGTTGTGAAGCAAACATTTATAAAAATGAGAGAATGTACACCAAGCAGTTAACACAGCTCAGAGAAACATTAATTTTATTCTATGGAAACCCCACAGAAAAATCTCCACAAGGAATTCTAACTCTTAGAGAAGCCACATGCTTAACCCAGTGTTTCCCAAACTTTAAAAAGCTTAACACCTCTGAGAAAAAAGGGCACCAACTCTTCACCCCTGTTTTATAGCCAGCCGGTCCTTTACAATCACACCTTTCTCTTCCCTCCTCGTTGCACACGTGCACATACACAGAGAAAAGGGCTTAAGTTAGCACATTTTACCCCACATTAACCATGGGCTAAAGCGCACCCAGCTGAGGCTCATTAAGCCATGCTAACACCATTGTGTAGCTAAGCTCTTGTACTAGCATACAGTCAACAGAGCAAACCAAAATAGTTAAACCAAAATCAACCAAATCAGGTCCATGGCTGGCTAACTTGCCTGTAATTCCTCTGCTCATTCATGGCACATTTATTCAAGCCCAAATCAGCATCTACAGCTATGACATCATCAGATGTTACAGCTAGCTGCTGGTTTTATCTTTCTCCTATCTTCAGACAATTCGTAAAGTTAAAATCATTTGCAAAGAGACTAAAACTTCTTTGCCTTTGCTTTTGTGACCATCAGATTTTGGACTGAGCAATACTGCAAAGTTCGAAGGTCTCTCCCAGGAGCTGTTACATACCCAGTGTGGAAGTCCAGCTTATGCTGCCCCAGAACTCCTTGCTCATAGGAAATATGGTCCAAAGGTGGATGTCTGGTCCATGTAAGTAGATCTAAAAATGTACTTATTGAAACACTCTCAGAACTGAATTGTTTATGAAAGACTCATAAATGGGTTGGTGGCTCTCAGCTTTGGGGCATCAGCAGCAAAAGCAAAGATCTATCAGAGAAGGGTTATCAGAAAAAAAACATTTTAATCTCTTGAAATGTGCATTCATTGCAAAACACTGGTGAAAAAAAAGTATTATCAATACACGTGCTATTCTGGAGAAACCCTGTGTCAGCAGAAGGTATGGTATCTGCATATAGGGACCTGTACTGAAAAGCCAGAGAAAGAACTTGTGCATACCAACCCACTCAGATGAACCCTGCCACACTCCTGTCCTTCTACCACATAGTTTCAGCCGATAGCTGAGTAACTTCTGTCAAAATCAGAAGCCTTGAAAGCCAGACAGGTTGACAAATGGGCGTTTTCTGTCTAAGGTATATTTTGCCAAAAGAAGAAATCTACACAGAAAATTTGAGCCTCAGGAGCACACAGACCAAAGATGTGGCTATAGCAGAGCTACAAGACCTTCATCCATACCTTAGCTAGGCCCTTTATACCAAATTATGATAAAACGTAGAGTTATTTCCTTCAGAGGTGACACAAACTTGAATGGACTCAATTTTCCTTTTTATTACATGTCCTATAAAAGCAAGAATGCAGAAGGTGCCATAAGAAGAGTAGTTTTTCATATAAACTATATCAAACTTTTCAAATGCGTTTGTGGTTTGCAGTTCTAGCAGACAAGTTATGTAATATTTTACTTTTTTCCCCTAGATAGAGCTGGGAATTTATAGTATATTAAGTTGATTTTTGTATTCTTTGATCTTCATGGATTTGCATGTAAGGTTTTAGAACAGATTTTAGGACAGCAGCTCCATCCATTCCCCAAATTCCCATATCTTCAATATTTCCCCATCCAGTTGGCTGATGAAAAGAACTATTGCCATTTTAAGGCACCAGTCATGTATATCACTAGCAATTTAAAGTGCATGGTAGTGTTGGTAGTGTTACAAAGAAAAATTACATTAAGCCATCCATTTGCATTGCATGTTACTCCCTTTCATCAGAGAGTATCCCAAAGCCCTTCTCTCACTCCAGCTTCAACTACATTTAATCCCCATGTTCCTATGGATTATAGAACAACAATACTTGCTACTTCAGTCAACTCAATGTTGTTTCCATGTATCATCTTTCCTTTGTTTCTCTGAGGGTTTTTTTACTCAAAAGATTCATCAGAAAGTTTTGAAAAGCATTACTTTCAAGGACTAGATTTATTAGAAGGTTTGGTAAAGTGACAAGAGGTTGATCTCCCATAAATTTAGCCATTTAACAACTAGGCATCTGGGTTATGCCAGGTAGTTAGTGTTCTAGTGAATGGGGACAGTTCATCTCCTGAGACACTTAACCGTAGCCCAAAATAACTATATAATAATGCCATGATAAAAATCTCTTGGAGAAGGCTGTCTCTTTCCACTGGGAGGTCTTGATACCCAGGATTTAGAGGGTTGAAGTGAGACAATATAAATCCTAGTGAAGATTAGTAAAAAACATTTATCCATACATCAGTAATCCAGTGCCACACTTTTCTCACGGTTTTTCAACTGTTTGAAAACAATAATAAAAGATTGTAGTTGTGCACACCAGAGATTTGTCTCACAGATAACACCATCATCATCCCCACTAATGTACCAACCAGATTAATTAAATAAAAATTGCCTGAATTCCTAAAATTAATATCTCTGCTGAATTCAGTAGAGAAATAGCAAAGGATGGTTGGAAGGAGCTCTGAGCAACCTGGTCTAGTGAAAGGTGTCCCAGCCCACAGCAGAGGCATTGGAACTAGATGATCTTTAAGGTCCCTCCCAACCCAAGCCATTCTATGCTTCATTCTATGATGAACATTGCTGTTGTGGCGGTGCAGTTCAGCGGGAGAAAGGAAGTACCATGGAGAGTGTTCAAGGAAACTCCGTCTTCACAAACTCGGGATAGCTAAGCAAGTTTTCCAAACGTTGGTACTTCTCCAAACTGAATGGCAAACCTTTACAAAGTTTGCTGATTGCTGCTAGAAGACTGTTAGTCTTTCTCAAGAGTTAAAGTTTTATGTCTTTGGCCAACAGCAAGTTGTTACCAAATGAATGCCTTCTAGGCATAAGTCACACCTAATTCAGAATTCTGAGCAAAGCAAGAAGAACTGAATTACTATTTGGAACAAGATCTATTGCATCAGTCCCAGTTCTGTGTTGTCACTCAGCCTCCAAACCAAAATGCTTTATTCTGATGGGCTGGGTACATTACACTGTCACTCCAATTAGCTTATTTTTAAAATAAACAGCAGGTTTCCACTTTCAACACTGCAGGCTTTCCAGTTACTCACTGTACACTCTATTTTTGTACATAGTTCCCACAACATTCCTTTCCAGATAAAATGGTATTTACACAAAGAAAAAAGGCATAATATGTGTATTCAGTACAAATTGCTACTTAGAGGTAATTTGTAACCTCACTCTTGATGCTGAAGGCAAATCTCTGAAAACTGACTCATAGTTTTGTGTGATTTTTAAATAAATATTTATTAGCATTATATGGAGCTCTGATGTTTGCCTTTTTCTTTGACAGAGGTGTAAGCATGTTTGCTATGCTAACTGGCACATTACCCTTCACTGTGGAACCTTTAAATATCAAGCAACTACACCAAAAGATGTTAATTGGAGAAATCAGCCCTATTCCATCAGATATCTCCCCTGGTAAATCATTTCAATTTTTATAAAGAATACTGATGTTAAAAACTTCTAACCTATGCAATAAAGGGAGTTTAACAATAATGCAACCTTCTGGAAAATAAGGGGTACTTTTCCCAGTTTTTTTGTTTCCATTTAGAAATAACTTTTTTGAGCCTAAGGCAATATTTCTTTATCTCAGGCCAGTAGGAAAATAACATTGTTATTTACAGGGGAAATAAAATGTACATTGCTTTTAAATAAGTGGAGCAGCTGTGCAGTAAATGGGAACACTGTCATGTTTAGCATGTCCAATGCTGTGTGTCATAGCCAGGCATTCTTTCCTGTTTTTCTCAGAAATAAGTTATCAAAACCTTAGATATTTTTTTCCTGAAGACCTTATCTTTTGGCTACTGACAGAGCCCATGACATTAAGATTCTGAAAGAAATGGCAGGGTTATTTTTGTTACAAGTCTGTTCATATTTTTTATGAGAAAGAACTGAAATACAATATTTTCCAATTACTTTTACTGACAATCTTAAATGAGGTACAGTCAATGGAGACTTTTGGGACAACTAGGAAAGATAGTTCTCAAAAGTTCTAGCCTGAATTACAACCCATTGCTCTGAATCCCAGATGTCACAGTGGTGTATGTTCATGCTCAATCAGCAGTCCAAAATTTACTTCCTCAAAGCTCAAAATTCTGCTGCTTTACAATGATTCCTATACACCTCTGGCTTTAATCCCTATTTTCTCTCCACCTGGACAAGCATCTCCCCTGTTGGCCATCACAGGCTTAGGCCCCTTCTCACAGCTCTTACCGTACAGCTTCACCAACCAAGTCAGAAAGCAGAGCAGAATGAGACATATTTAGCCCTGCTACCTACCAGCAAGAGTTCAGATCTCCCCATCATTTTGAACAGTATTGCTAGGATATTAGGCAAGAACAAGCCTAGGAACCAAGATTAGCTTCAGTGGCTGCCTGCAGCCAAGCACTGGGAAGAAGCAGACAGCTCCAGACCAAGCTAGTTGGATCTAGTCTGGAGTATAGTATTAAGATAATGCGATGATTCGATTTCTTTCTCTCCCCTAGTAAATGGTATGAGGATATCTACTAGAGCTGTCAAGAATGCTTGTACATTAGTCTCTCATTTCTCTTTCTCTGGAGATTGGTTGCCAGATAGCAGCTTCATTTTTGTACAATCCCTCCACTGCAGCAATAATTATCCTTCTAATTTTTCTTATTTATGTTATTGTTATAGCTTCTACTAATAAATGCGTTATCTCTGCTTTTATACAAAGCCCACACAGTTAATGGAAGATTGTGGATAACTCCATTGTTCTCTTGCCCATTGGGAATTTAGCGAGAGAGCAGTAGTAAACTAGTAAACTAGCTTTGCCTACTTTAGATCTAAGTTCTTCTGACAGAGATTATAAGTGAAAGGAGCAGTATGTTCCCAGTTTAGTGCTCACTTGCCATTTTATTAATTTCAAAAGATCCCCAAGGAATGTGGAAGAATTCAGTAAAGTTTTCCCAAGAAGAAAAAAAAAGGAGAGGGACTTTATGCAGTGTTGGAGCTGAGTGATTGACATATGGGAATGTTTGAGCTTTCTCTGTCCCAGCTCCAGGAAGCCAAAGCACAACACACCAGCTGAGCACAGGGGTCCATCTCTGTCCCTCGTTCCAGAGAGTTTTATCAATATAGTTGCCTTCTTTATGTGAGGAAAAGAATTCCTGGGTTAAATAACTTCAGCTGGCACTGAAGTACCCCTTCTCAAAGCCCTGATCAAATGCCGAGTGAGCCCAATGCTGGAATTACTACTGATGCCATAGGCAGCGTTCACTGGGGTAAATAAAGAAAATTAGGCAGTGAGGTCCAGTCCTGTATCTACAGCAGCATCCAGAGGTCCCTAGCATGCATCCTGGCATGGTTTGGCTCTTGCTGCCCACCTTGTTCAGATGACCTTGGTGGAACAGGGTGTCTGTGTGGGACCACGGCAGACTCAGAGAAAAGCCCTAGAGACTGAATTTTATCTAAAGCTCTTAAAATGTGAAGAAGAAGAGCAAGTGCAATATTTCTGAAACAGGAAAATTATGCACTGATCAGATAATCAAGTATTACTAGTAAACAAGCCATTTCATTGGAATACTGCACAGGAGCTGTACACTTCATGCAGTCCTTACTTGAGCCTGACCCTGCTAAGAGGCCTGGAGTTAAAGAAGCAATAAAAAACAAATGGCTGAATGAAGGTTTCACCAGGAATATACTGAACGCTGCTGCCTTTGAGAACAGGTAACAGTTTTGACATCTGTCTTCTAGCTTGGGATTTCAGGATTGGGGATTTGGGAAGGAAGTGTGTTTGTTTGGTTTTTTTGTTTTAAGACATTTTTGTTATCTACTGTAGGCTGCTCCAAAATGACAGACCTTTACTTCAGAAAACACTACATGAACTTTTCTAACCATGCATAAATTTTATATAAGAGGAAACATCCTTATAGCACTGCTTATATCCATTATATCCAATAATTTTGTTCTAAGTGTGCTTCATAGCTGCCACTAATTTCTAGACAGTGCTTCTAATAATTTCCTACAAAACTGGATCTCACATCCCCACCTGAGGGAACAACTTTTTTGTATTATTCTGAAATTCCTGTTATTCTAATAAATTTTTTTCTCGTCCATCTTTCTAATTGGCTTTAACTAGTCCCCATTTTTTCTTAGTAAGGCACTTTACAGTTTAAGATTATTATAAAAGGTTGAAATAGGTATATGCAGTATGACTCTTCACATAAACATTGACAACTTTCAAGATGTTATTCATCTTTCATATTGGGATGCTGCAAAATGTACTTTGCATGTCTTTAAATACCTAAGTTCAGTGATGAACCTTTTACATCATCTTCACTGCTGAAAGTAGCTAGTAATGGGTCACATATTTTATGGCCAGATTGCTCAGTAGAAGTCAGTATTTCACACTAATTGAAAAAGAGAATAATTTGGCCTATGTAATCTGCACCATCTGCAATGGTACCAAGAGGACACTTGGCAGGTTTTCCTAATGCAGGTGATCCGCTATCAGTCATAGCCATGGTTGGGAGAAACCTATGGGAAATCCATTAGTTTCTGAGAGAATTACTCACTGCTCCTACCTTTACCCTCCTTCCCTCCCCTCAGATGTTTCTGTGCCCATTCATAAAGAAGTTTGAAAAAATGTCTTAGGGATTTCAGAATCCAAGGCTGACATGTTTCTACAGTGTCTTACTAGACTTTGCTACTCACAGAAGCCTGTGAGTAAAGCAACTATCATTATCACATTTTCATAATCTGATTTATATAAAAATTTCATAATCTGATTTATATAAAAATTAAAATCTGACTCTACTTTCTTTAGTTCTTTCTTTGTCCTTCAGGATTTTCCTGCCTTTGGCACTCCTGTCTTCTTATGTACATGCATGCACACTGTCTCTCTGTTAATCTGTTTGAGGCTACTGTACTGAGAACTGAAATATACACACTTCATTAAAACGAGAGAATACTGGTTTCCATCTTTTAATTTTTCAGGCTTAATCTTTTCTGACTAATCAATTATATCAACAATAGGATATTTAATGATGCAGTAACAGAGCCTCAGTCCAGAAGTGAAGTTGGCATAGCCAGACAAGAGGATCATTGCACAACTGTGTATCATAATTTGCCTGTACAATCCGACTTAGCTTATTGCAGCTACATCACAAGAAGTGTATTGTCCACTTACTGTAAGTTCTGACATTGTACCTGGACACATCATTTGTATTTAAACAGTTTTCCTTATATTTCAGGCTTTGCCCCAGTGACCTGAATCCCGTTGTTTTAAACTACATGACAGAAATTATGGATTTCAGTCTTTCAGAAGTTATCAACATTTTAATAAATAACAGACCCTCTCCTGCCATGGCTTCATATTGCTTATTGCTGAAGAAACTACTGAGGCACCAGAAAGACTGCAAAAGAGCTCTGGTAAGATATAATGATCATGAGAGGCATAAAGTGCTCCCTGAATTTTTATGAGGAACAATGCATCAGCCACATAGCAGATGTAAAAAAATGTAGTTGTCCATAGAATGGTGAAAAACTCACCAAAAGTAGTTGTGAAGTTGCAGGGTACAGTCTCAAGAAATCTACCTTCTGGTGCTCTCTGAAGTGATTAATTTATGAGATTTTTTTATTCCCAGAGATAAACACACTTTTTTTTTTTTTAATGACTAATGAATTTTAAAAATGAGCTGCTGGTTGTAATGGGATAGAGAATTATTTTGTCTTATGTATAAGATTATTTTTCCACTGGGAAAATGATCATTAGCATCTCAGTGACCTCGCCATCCCTTCCCTTTCTAACTGGTCTGTTATGACCTAATCCAAAGTCTGGGGAGTGGGAAGCTGTGAACATTGTAAAATCTTTTCCCAGCATCTTTTTTGTGTGTGTTTTTACCGCTGTATCTTATGCTCACATTCCAGCTCCAACTCACTCAGGGACGTGGAGTGAGATCGGAGGTGACAAAAATTTTAAAAATAAATTCAAAAAATTATGGTAATCTCTGGTAAGGCCACAATTAGTCAAAAAGGCTGTAAGCTTTTCTTTTACAACTGTCTCCACTAAGGGGTTCACAGTTCAGCCATAAAAATTTTGCTTCAGGCAGAAACTAGGCAGACAGGAAGCCAAATTCCAGCTTCTAACACACAAGTGCAATGGGAAAAGTTTCAGCTACAAAACAACACACATCAGTGATTAGCCTCCCATTCAAAGCTTTCGCCCCGGAGAAGCTGTATTTGAGAAGGTCCAGTTGACTCCTCTAGAAATTATTCAGATGAGCTTGAGCAGATCCAGATCTCCATCCCAGCACACAGCCTGGAGGTCACAACAGTCTGTGCAGTGTCTGCAGACAGAAACATAACTCAAAAATATGAGTTAGGGAGTTGTGCGTGTGCATGTTTAGGGAGAGGAGGTTTTTCTTCACATGTGTGAATTTTTTCGTATTACCGTTTTAAGTAGGATCTGCTAAATCATAAGTGACTCAAAGAGGCCCATATTGTGAAGGCTATTGACCAGCTCTCTTACAGCTCTGGATATCAAGCTGATTTACAGCCAGCAGAGATCTAGCCTGCCAGGCAAGTGGTAGTGTTTCACATCCTGTATGACCTCTTTCAGCATCCTAACTGGGTGTAAGAAGGAAATGATCTTGTAGATAAAGTTCCAGCTGATTAAGAGTCTGTGTTACTTCCTGCCACTCCTGGCATCCAAAATGTCCTCTTAAGGCAGAGAGTCAAGCTGAATTCAAGCACAGACACCAAAAATAGCTGTTTGTAAGTTAATAATGCTATAAATTATTGTTTTGAAGTCCTGGTAGATATATTTCCCAGGCGGACTGCAGAAGAGGGAAAGTTTAATGAATGACCGACATTTTCTTTCTGTGTGTTGACATTTTTCCAATCAAAGTGTTAAATCCAAACGAATACTGACCCAAATTAACCTGACCAGCTCCCAGCTCAAAACAGTGGTGACTTTCACAGAATTCCAGGATCACAGACTGGCTGAGGTTGGCCCGGATCTCTGGAGGCCATCTGATACAACCCTTATGCTCAAGTAGGGCCACCTAGAGATGGTTGCCCAGGACCATGTCCAGACAGCTTTTGAATGTCTCCAAGGATGAACATTCCACCACGTCCCAGGGCAACCTGTGACAGTGCTTGGTAACCTCACAGTGAAAAAAATGTTTCCTGATGCTCAGAGGGAACCTCTTGTGTTTCAGTTTGAGACCATTATCTCTGGTCCTGTCACTGGGTACCACTGAAAAGATCCTCGTTCCTTCCTCTTTGAATCCTCCCTTCAGATATTTGTATATATTGATGAGACATCTCTGAGTCTCCTGGCTGAAGATTTCCAGTTTTCTCAGCCTTTCCTCAGAGGAGAGATGTTCCAGTTGTTTAATCATTTCTGTGGCACTTCACTGCACTCTCTCCAACACATCCATATGTCTCTTGCCCAGAGGAACCCAGACCTAGGATGCAGTACTGCTGGTGTGGCCTCACCAGCACTGAGCAGAGGGGCAGCATCACTTCCCCTGACCTGCTGGCAACACTCTCAGTGCAGCCCAGGATACCATCAGCCTTCTCTGCAGCAGGGCCACATTGCTGGCTCGTGGTCAACTTAGTGTTCACCAGGATCTTCAAGCTGCTTCCCAGGCAAGTGGCCCCAGCACATACTGGTGCCTGGGGTTGTTTTCTCCCAGGACCACGACTTTGCACTTCCCCTTGGTGAGCTAAACCTAACAGGACACGTCTAGTATGTGAACTGGGGATCTCTTCCATTGTGTCATAACACAACTCCCCATTTCTACATCTTCCCTATGTTCCTCTCCTCATAGCTCCCAGGTGTGTAGTTCTTTCTTCTGCACCACAAAAGAATGCTGATCTGCAAATTTCCACATATTCAATGTGGGGAGTTCTTAAACTTGCAAACAGAATCTCTGATGGTTTCACGGGGAAATAACTCAATTTTAAGGGAACATCTCTGCTGAGAACTTGAAATACAGGCACAATCTAAATGCCTAAATTTGGCAGAGTGGATTCTACCACAAACAACACCTTCCAATGCAGTTCCTAAGACATGGAAATTAGGAAATTACAACAGACCAATTCATACCATCTTTCCATGTGATTCAAAGTTTGTTTCCTCATGTTTGTCAGGACAAAGTTTGTAAATGCCACCTTTAAACTCGTAAACACAAAGCCTGCTACTAGTACAATTAAGACATCATTTTGTTACCAAAGAGTGTTTGTAAACTAACTGTTTTTCCCAAATAACCACTCTACATAATTTGTTTCTTATTTTTGTCCCTCTACTCCCTCTTATATTCTTCTCTATTATGAAAATTAGTATTTCTCCCTTGCTAGTAGTTAGGCTGTGGAACTATCTGTAGTTAATAAAGATCACCTCTCAGTCATTTCTTATTCAAGCCTTTTCTACAATTAACCTGTGCAATCACTCTTCCCCAGGAGCTCTTTTAAATCAGAACTATCAGTCCTACCATGTTATGCCGGTTTCCCCAACATTCAAGAATATCCATATTGCCCTGCAAGGATAGGGTTTGGGCAAAAAGGGGAGAAAGAGAGGAAGGCTGGCTAAGAAATCAAGTTGGGCATTCTTACTCAGTCAATGGTCTGATTTTTCCAGTATCCTCTGGCCTGTTCTTCAGCTAAAGCTACTTTATGCACACACTTGCACAATGGCAAAACTTAGCCCTAAGCGTATGCGAAGTATATAGGGAAAAGAAAAGAATGCATCTCTTGGATTCCAAGGCGGAGCCCCACACGGGTGGCATGACGTTTCTGGGCAGAGGCAGAGCCAAGAGCAGCCCCCAGCTCCCTTGGAGACCAGCCCACATTGCTCTGGCACAGCTCTCAGAGGAGGCAGCTGGTGGGGGATTATCTTGAGGGAAGGATTCTCTGCTTTGTTCTAAAAGAGGCCAAATTCAACCACCTCTTTGGCAGGCTGTAATGCACTTCTCCGACCACCCGGCCACAGAGTTGAATCTGAGGAAGGATAAAGACTGCTAGCTGAGTGTGAGGGGGAAATTTCCCACTTTTTATTCTTCTTGTTGAGAGCCTGATGTTACTGGAGCTTAATTACAACAGCATGGGTATTTGATATTTGAATTAAAAATTATGCCAAGGATATTTCAAAATGCATAGATAGATGTTCTCTCTAGTCTGTATAAGGCCAACTATTTGCTATTTATTACTAGCAGTGTGTGATCCATCTTTAAATCACATAATTTCCTTTCAGCTCTCCAGATCTTGCAAATGTATGCATCTGCTTTAACTTTAAGGATGTCAATAGTTTCACTGAGCAAAACAAGACAACTTATGCGTATAAAATTAAAACACAAAAATTAGCATTTGCCTCTAAATGAGTTCAAATTTAAATCTAAATTATGTAAACAGATAAGTAACAACTAACAGCCACAGACAAAATGAAGTAACCTGAAAACAAATTGCCATTCTTTTACATTATTTCTATCTAGGACCATAAAGACTATTGCATAATCCTGTCTGCCTATGAAAAGAGATACTTATAATATTTATAAAGGAGTAAATTTATGGTAAAAGAATACTACAGTGTTTTTGAGCAAATTAGAAGCCTCCTCTCCCCTCAGTGAATTGTAGAGAAAGTTGGCATCTGGCTCTTCTGAACATTCTGTCCAAAAAGAACCAAACATATCAGATATCAACACAAATGGAAAAGTAATTGCATTCATAACAATGCCAATGAATAACAAGCAATAAAAAATTCCACCAACACAATCAGCCCAAAACATTGTTTGGAATTCAAACACATATTCACAAACCACTGCACTAAACTCTTTCCAGGCAGCAGAATATGCTATGATTTTTCACACAATACCAAGAAACATGCAGTTTCCTGGGGACAAATTTTCAGCACAACTTCTAATCTGCAACTGAAAAAAAAGTCTGTGGAAATTGCTTTTCATGTAAAAAACCCTTGTGTTTGATAAACCACTGTGAGTCATTGTATTTGCAACATCTCCTTGTACACACAAGTTAACATTTGTACATGCAAATAACAGTTTTGGTGGATGCAACCACATGTGAGTTTCATTTTTCTGTGTGCAATTAGAGAAGTCTGCTGAAAGCTTTACTCTGAAAAGAGCACAAGATCCGTTTCGTGTTCAAATTTGAGCCGTAAGTCACTGGATAAACTTAAAACACAGCCTGTCTTTTTATGCATCGTAATTTCTCCAAGCAATGTATTTACATTTTATATGTTCTGTTGTAGAAGAGGGAGCCTTAATGATCACAATTTGCCATCCAGAACTTTATAGCTAGTCCTTGCAGAAAATAGCATTTCTGCCAAAAAGCTTCCTGCCCAGGTGCTTAACCAATTAGCTCTTAAGAGGTCTGGCAGTAAAACCAGTCATGGCAAGTTTTCCGATATACTGTATATAAGGTGACAGCTTGCAAAATGTAAGATGAAAATTTGTTTTCTTAACTAGCAGTGTGTAAAATCCTGGGAGACTATTTGATTGCGTAGCCTAAAATACTTATGACATCTCAAATTCCCAATCGATCTAGTGTGGTTTTAGCAATATGTTGTCAACTTAAACATATTGTTTTTCTTTTCATAAATACTTTTAAAATAATTTCCTTAATTGTGATTGGGTCCTGCAAATATGTAGGAAGGATGGAGTTACCCCACAACTTTGAGGTTTGGGGCCCTTCAAATTTTTCCAAACATTTTTGCTAACTCACAAAATACATGCAAGCTATCAAAAGCGCCTTTTCTCCACAAATTACATCCACTTTTTATAATGGTATGTAAGATTAAAAACATATTTTTACAAGGGGAATACTTTGCAATGCAAAGAATAGAAGAAAAATGTGAAAGATAAATATACCATAGTAGAACAAATTACTTCTCTGATTCTGGAAGCAAGAAGTTTGTATTATGTGTGGATGGTAATGAAAAGATTGAAACTCACTACAGATAATTCTTGAAGTGACAGTATAATAACAAAGTGGGTCTGTCAAAGATGACATGGAGAGCAGCAAAAAAAAACCTTGGTATTGAACTGCAATATCCATGTGGATAGTTGTCTTGGTTTCAGAAACTACATTACAGCATGGTGCTAATAACAGCAAGGTCGTGCGTTTGGTCTCCACGTGGGCCATTCACTACAGTGTTTTACTTGATTATCCTTGTGGGTCCCTTCCAACTCACAAAATTCTGTGATTCTATATTTCAGAAATGTTATTATCAGGAGTGCCAGGCCTGAGGGAAGATGGTCTATGACAGAAGCAGTGCACAGCACTATCAGCTCATCACAGGACTGATTTCTGTAGTAAGGGATTTATTATACTGTGCAGCCCTTGCATTTTCACAAGGTTTTGATACCTGAAACTCAGAGTGTATGAGGCTGCCACAGTGTGGACTCTGAAACTTGGATCATGTGACAGACAAGTGACCTACATATGAGAACAGATCCCCATGTGCATGGATGATACTTGTAGGGGTGAGGGTATCCACACTGCAGGAAGGAGTGAGTCCCAAAGCCCATGTTTTGGTGAGATGAACAGTCCTGTTACCACAGCTATATGGAGACCTTCTTGCTGCAATTCCAGTGGAAAATCTCCCCAGATCTGGTGTACTCTTGTGCTGACTACTTGCCCTCATAGCAAACAGCAACAGTCCCATGACAATCTTCCTCCTGGATCTTGGGCGGTTCACAGCATTGTGTAATGTTTTTATTTTGCAGCACGAGCTTTTTGGTACCTTGATCTCCCTTATATACCTGTTAGCAGACTTGGTGAGCCATAAGCCATAAGGAAGTGCTACAGGCTCTCCAAAGATGGCATCCTGGACTCCAGTGGATTTTCATGAAAACTTTCTCCCTGTAGTCTGTGTGGTAAAAGGAAAGGTCTGCCAGCCCATGTACAACCAGGTTTCAGGAAGAACCTCTGACATGAGGTCTACTCAGATGATATTGTTGATGTGTATAACTAAAGCTTGTGTAAAAATAAGATTTCCCATTGTGCATGTTATACTGTGCGTTTTTTAAAGTTTAAGGAGCTTTTTTGTCCCTTACTAATCAAATGGTGTCTGATCATTTTACAGAGGGAAAATGAAATAGAAAAACACAGTATTAATCCCGATAAACAGTTGAATAAGGAGTCAGAAATTAAGATTTCCGAGAAGGCTGAAACGGACACCCTGGAAAACCTCAGGAATTATGGCAATAGAGCATTTCCTTCTGTACTAACCCTGGCAGTGCCAGATGCTATTGAAGAGGATGAGATCACAATTACATTAGAAAACCCAGGAAACTTGTCAAAAGGTACTGCTCTGAAAAAGGTCTCAGCCTCTTAGTCTAAAAGAGTAAAAGGATATCTGTTTAAGGAAAGAAAATGCTATAGAAATATCTTTGCATTTTGTTTTGAAACTACAAGTATTTTGAGCAATTGTTTCTCGTTATAGATTTAATTTTGATCAGGTGAGAAAAATAAGCAGGTGAACATCTGATCCAGTGCATGTTCTACAGATACTGATTGCAAATAACTGTTCCATGTCATTGTGCAGGTTAGTTCCTTTATGAATCACCCTGGGATGGTACTAGTACTGCTAAAGCACTTCCAAGAATAGACATTTATGAGTAAAAAGGAGGCATTAATTTACATTCCCAGGATGAATGTGAGCATGGTGCAAGTGTCACAACTTCAGTATACTCAATAAGGGGTTTTACTCACATTCATGGCATCATTTTCCATAGTCTCAAAAGTACAGACGATGCAGAGTACTCGATAATCAAACCCCAGTTCTGAATTTATTTCTGCTCCAGTTATTGCACCTCCACAGCTATTCACATGGTTAAACTAATGTGATAAATATCCAGGGCCCCACCCCTGGAAGTATTCAAGGCCCCATTGGATGGGGCTCTGAGCATCCTGGTCTAGAGAAATGTGTCCCTGCCCATGGAAGAGGGGTTGGAATGAGATGACCTGTGAGGTCCCTTCCAACCCGAACTATTCTATAAGTCTTTGATTCTATAGTAATAATTAAAGTAAAGCCAGACGCATTTATACTGAGATGCTAATAGAAGACTGTTCACCCAACCAAAAAACTGACCATGGCCTACCTGCAGATCACCATTTACTTTAAATAATTGGTCCAAAATTTCCTTCTATGTCAAGATCTACTTTTATTTATGTCTTTACAAATACTGATTTTACTATGGGATGCAGCTGATTTGATATTAACATGTTATTTTCTTGAATATACTATTCCTGCAAAAGCTGATCTGATTTATTCTATATTCTATTTAGTCTCCAAGTTTGCAGGCAAAAAGTTGGTCCACCTTAGGCTTCCTAAGTCATCAAACAAAAGTATGCCATGTGAGCCCATTTATCAGCGACTTTTGAACACTCAGAAGAATCAGAATGATTTTGAACACTTGACAGAGGCCAGAAAACCATGTCTTCATGAGAAATCATCATCAACATCAGCAAATAAGCAATCTCCCTTTTCGAACGTCCAACCAATGACAAGTACAAGCAAACTGCCCCCACAGTCTGTGATGGAAAACAGAATTATTACCAGAAGTCCTTTACCTTTTCAGGATACGAGGTTTAAAGACCTTCTTAAGGCAGTAGATGACAACATTTACATCCCAATACAGAGGCAACTTGATAAAGGTGTCACTGACCTCCTCATGATTGACTCTCCGCAGTCACCACCTTTCCCCAGGCTGCGGCAAACTGCCCTGAGAGAAACCCTACCTAAAAATATTTCCTTGCTGGAGGCATCACAGGAACATACAAATATCTGCCCTCTTGTTATAGTCAATGGTTCAAAACCGTCAGCCTTCTGCATGCCCCCACAGCAAACATTTACCATGAGAAGTATGAAGCAGTTTAAAGAAAACCCAACTCATTTTTTCAACAAGAAAACTAAGAAAAACTTTATTCAGGTCAGACATCTACCTACAACTACAGATCTAAATCTTCCCATTTTATGTCCACCATACCAAAACAGGTTGGGTAAAAAAGCCGAGATTCTAAGGTTAAATTTTGCATAAATAAAACACTTACAGAGCATCAGAAGAATATAGGGTGAAGGGGGCAGGTAAGAAACAAATATGGACAAAACCAGATAGCTAGAAAAGGAAAGCAAGAGAGATGAATCCAATCTTAAAATGAGACTCCTCCAAACAAAATGGGATGATATAATTAAAGCTGTGTATCTCTGATATCGACAAAACACTGGGCTACGAATTTTGTGGAGGACGCTGAAAATACAGGAAAAACAGATGCCACTGTAACAGAACAACATCACATATATTTAGGCAAAAAAAAGAGGACATTGAGGGCAGAAGATTAAATATTTGGCATCAATACATATATTGTCCCAGAATTATGGCACTTCTACTTACACATTTCATTAGGGAAATAAACCTGGGCAGGCAATTTTCACTGAGCTTTGAACATAATGCAGAAGGTAAACTAACTGCAACAATGGTGGAATAAATGATTTTGGGGGGATTGCCATGATACACAAAATAGTCCTGCCGCTGATCATTTGTTTGTTTCTTCACTTGTTTATTAGTTTTAGCTGTGTGTATTCCAGTTAGTGGGACCATACAACCTAACTCCCCTGAAAGGAACAAATCAATACATTTTCTTTGTAAATTTAACAACTTAATTAGTATTGCCTATTTGTAACTGTCTGCCTTTGCAATGTTTTCCTTTACCATTGTAAACATGCATTTGCTTTCAGTTCCAATGTATTATATTTCTCAGTTAGATTTTTATAGTACTAAGCTTTAAGCCTGTGTCTATCCTCAAACAAGTTTTATATCAGTTTAAATACCTTAAGTTTGAGAGATTTGAACTTGATTGACACCAACAGAGGTGAGAATACAACGGGAGTCTTCATATTTGCTGCTTTGTAAGCTCCCACATAAAAGTAAAAGATGCACAAAGGGCTTCTAAGTAATACAAAGTAGAGATACAAAGAACAGCAGCACGAAAGAGTTGCAGCAGAAGGCATGATCGTATGAGCTAAACTCAAGGCTTTTATCCAACAAGCTGCACTGTAGAGCATTTGGTCACACTGAGCAGGACCAAACCTATGGTCCTGTTTTACTTTGGCTCACCTTCCCCTACTGTGCTGGAACCACATCCCATAGTAGTGGGTGAGCTCTTCATGGTCCACTCGGGTCCTGCACAAAAGTGCCACACCACCTCGGTGAGGGCAGCCTACACTGATCCACGTGTGTGCCAGACACGCCACTGTCTCCCAGCTGGACTGGAACAGCTATTGTGGAGCCCTGCTCTCAGCCAGCCCTGAAACAAGTTCTGCATAACAGAGCTGTTTTTAACTCAGTACATCTTTACTGACCAGGCTTACGGGGCAAGTCCACAGCTGCAGATGAAGAGCTGGAGAGGAAGGGTGGGACGCGTAGGCAGGAATTTATTATGACAGCTTCATCACTGAAGAAAACATGCTGTGTAATTTTGTCCTGTGAGTATGTGGCTGCAAATTGCACATGTCACCTGGGATTGCAGCTGAACTAGGTGCCTCTTCCCATGTTTTCCTCCAAAGCTTAAAGTCTCCTCAGAGAATAACAGCACATGTAGTCATGCCAAAATCTCTCTGATCAGAATGATCCAGACTGGAAAGAAACTTCCTATAAAAATGCTTGGTGATCCCAGCAGAATTTAACAGCGTGTGTCTGAGAGGTACATATAAGTGTGGCATCTGTACGCCTCTGCTCAGAAGGGAAAGAAGGATCACTGGTCTCTGGACAGGGGCGGGTAGCATGGAAGCTCAAACTCAGCAGCATTCCTATGCTCTCCAGAGCTAATGAGCAGCCCAGGGGTCATTTTCTGTGCTTATAATTGCTGGCACCATGCAATTCAGAATCTAGAGGTAGCTGAGTGATTTTCAGACAATATTTTTCTCATAAATCTGATTTTCCTAGAACTTAGGAAATTTTTGTGTCCTTAAAACATTTTAAGCCTTGAATTGCCCTTAAAAAACACTTTTTCTTTGAATATACTGTTTGAAACAAATGGTTTCAGCTGTAAGTTGACACTTCACTGTTTCCTTTCACAATACTGAAATGCTTCATTCTGAACATATATTATAGAATCATAAAATCATAGAATCGTTTAGGATGGAAAAGACCTTTATAATTACTGAGTCCAACAGCTAACTCATCAGTGTCCAGTACACCAGTAAACCATGTCTCAAAGTGCCACATCTACACACCTTTCAAACACCTTCAGGGACAGCAACTCCACCTCTTTCTTGGTCAGCCTGTTCCAATGTCTGACAACCCTTGCAGTGAAGAAATTTTTCATGATATTCATCCCTAAACCCTTGTCGAAATTATTGATAAAGATATTAAACAAGTCTGTCCCCAGTGTTGAGCCCTGGGGAACACCACTTGTCACCAGCCACCAGATGGATTTAGATCCATTCATCACCACCCTAGGGGCCCAGCCATCCAGCCATTTTACCTATTAAACGGTACACGCATCCAAACCATGAGCAGGCAATTTCTCCAGGAGAATGCTGGGGAAAATGATGCAAAAGGATTTATTAAAGTCCAGATAGGCAAAATCCATAGTCTTTCCCTCATCGGCTAAGCAGATCACCTTGCCATAAATGGAGATCCAGTCAGTCAAACAGGGCCTGCCTTTGATAAACCCAAGACAGCTGCATTTGATCCTCTGGTTGTCCTGCATGTGCCATGTGATGGAACTCATGATCTCCTCCGTGACTCTCCCAGCACTGAGGTCACGCTGACAGGCCTGTAGTTCCCCACATTCTCTTTCCAATTTTTCTTGTAGATGGCTGTCGTGTTTGCTAAGTTCCAGTCATTTTGGACCTTCCTCCACCTGAGCTCTCTCAGTACCCCTCTGTGGATCCATCCAGCCCCATGGACTTGTGTGCGTCAAAGTGCTGCAGCAGGTTTCTGATCATTTCCACTTAGTTTATGGGGGCTTCATTCTGCTCCCCACTCCTGTCTTCCAGCTCAGAGAGTTAGGTTTCCAGTGAATGACTGGTCCTACTTTTAAAGACGCAGGGAAAGAGAGCATTAAGTACCTCAGGTTTTTCCTCCTAGCTTGTCTCTATGTTTCTCCCCACATTCAATAAAGGATGAAGAGACTCCTTGGCCCTCTTTTTGTTTGTAATGTAGTTATATAAACATTTTTTAATTTTCTTTTATGGCAGTAGACAGACGATTCTATTTGAGCTTTGGCCCTTCTAATTTTCTCCCTGCATAACCTCACAACATCCTTGTAGTCTGAGTTGTCTGTCTCTTCTTACAAAGTTCACAAACTCTTTTTTACTAAGTTCTAGCTAAAACTCTCTGTTCAGCCAGACTAGTCATCTCCAGTGGCTCATCTTTCAGTATATGGGAATGGCTCCTGAGCATGTAAGATTTCCTTCTTGAAGAAGAGACCTCAGAGGTCTTTTCCAACCTAGTTGATTCTAAGATTCTGTAATGTCCAATCTTCCTGGACTCTTTTGCCCTCCAGTGATCCCTCTCAAGGGACTCTGCAACCAGGCTTTTCAACAGGGCAAAGCCTGCCTTCTGGAAGTCCAGGATAGCTGTGATACTGGCCCCCTCTTTACTTCTCCAAGAACCAAAAACTCTTATCATTTTGCAATTGCTGTGCCAAACAAGCCTCCAAACATCACACGGAAGTCAATCTGTGTTCAGAAACAACAGATTCAGCAGGGCACCTTCCCTAGTTGTCTCACTTGCCAGTGTCAGGAGTTCACCTACAGGAACTTCCTAGACTTTCTAGAAGGTTTTTCATCCACATAATTTCTTTCCTGAGAAAAATTTCTGTCCTTGACACTTTTTAATATTTTATTTATACTTCCAAATGACAATAACATCAAAATGGTCTAACTTTTTTCACTGTGTTGAAACTCCATTTTCCAAAGAGTTCTGCCACTATCTTCCATCTTCTCCACGAGCCCTTAGAGAGATGAAAACAAGAAGATTTTATGCGTCTTCACCAACTCAGTCCAGGCATGCCTATGTGGGTTCCAAGCAGATGACAGCTGCAGGAGAATAGATAGCCATTTCCCACTAAAACAAAGCCCAGAGAGATTAGTGTTAGGTGACAGTGTATCATGACTCAAGTGAAGAAGAGGCAGCTTCTGAGGGAGGACCTCTGAATGTGATGCCTTCACTCTCCCACAGCCTCAGCTGTCTCCAGCCCATCTCTTCTCTGGCTGTGGCAAAGAACAGTGATTTCCAAGGAGCTGGATACTTGCCAGTGGTCAGAGAAAACATCAGGTTTTGTAGCATCCCTGTCACCTGTCTATTCTTTTCATCTTCAAGGTAATACATTTTTGTGATGGGGCAGCCCTGGCTAGATGCCAGGTGCCCAACAAAGGCACCCTACCCTTCCCCCTCCTCAGCTGGTCAGGGTAGAGAAAATACAATGAAAGACTCATGGACTGAAATAAGGGCAAGAAGAGATAACTCACCAGTAACCATCATGGGCAAAAGAGAGTCATCTTGGGGAACTTAATTTATTCCAAATCAAATCAGAGTAGGGCAATAGGAAATATCAATACATCTTAAAACACCTTCGCCACCCCCCCTCCCTTCTTTCAGGACTCAATTTCACTCATGATTTTTCCTACCTCCTCCCCCACAGTGGTGTAGGGAGTCAGATTGTTGTCAATTCACATTATCTCTGCTTATTTTCCTCTTCAGAGGGAGGACTCCTAACGCTCTTTCACACAGGAAGTGTGGGGTCCTTCCCACAGGAGACAGTCCTCCACAATTTTCTCCAACAAAACTCCTTCCAATGGGCTGCAGTTCTTCCAGCGTGGCTCCCTTCCATGGGGTGCAGTCCTTATGTAACAGGCTGCTTCAGCGTGGGTCCTCCTTGGGGTCACAAGTTGCACCAGCAAAACTGCTACAGCATGGACTCCTGTCTCCATGGTCCACAGGTCCTGACAGGAGCCTGCTCCAGTGCAGGCTTTCCTCAGGGTCACAGTCTCCTTCAGGCATACACCTGCTCTGCTGTGGGGTCCTCCACAGACTGCAGGTGAATCTTCATTCCACTGCAGACCTCCCTGGGCTGCAGGGGAACAGTTGCCTCACTGTGGTCTTCATCATGGGCTGCAGAGGAATCTTGGCTCTAGCACCTGGAGCACCTCCTCCCCTCCTTCTTCATTGACCTTGCTGTTGACAGAGCTGTTTCTCTCACATATTCTCACTGCTCTCTCCCAGCTGCAGATTGCTGAATAGGATTTTTTTCCTCCTTCTTATATCTGTTACCCTAAAGGCACTACCACCATCGCTGATGGGCTTGGCTTTGACCAGCCGCGGGTCCATCTTGGAGCTGGCTGGCATTGGCTCTGTCAGATGTGGGGGAACCATCTGGCAGCTTCTCACAGAAGTCAGCCCTGTAGCCCTCCTGCTACTAAAACCTTGCCATGCAAACTCAATGCAGGTTTCTTATTTCTAGGAGTGGCTTACTAAAAAGCAAGAGAATATCTCTTCTTCTGTCCTGCCTGGCCCTTTAAAGGTAACAACAGGTTCCCAAAGAAATGGTTTCTGAAGGAGCATTTAGCTATTTCACTACACCTACAGCAGTTGCTTGTACAAACTAGCTTCACATAGAGTCTCTGCTGGGACTGATACTAGATCTTTAAGTCCTTCAAGCCAGTCTGTATAAGTGGATCGTCCTATTTTCATGTTCTGTCAATGCAATCACAAGAGATTTCCAGCCATCAGTTTCATAGGTTTTCCATTTATACATAGGAAATGGCACCTTTTACTTCTATCCTGTTTCTGAGTCATATTAATAAGTTCAAATGGTTTATGTATTACCAGTTTCCACACTGTTCTGTTTTTCAAATCACAACTGTTTTCATGTCAGCAAAAGAATTTCAAGCCACAGGAAATTCTGAGGATGAAGTATTAATAAACACTTCGAAAGAGTTATCAGGAAGCGGAATCAAACGTACTCTTGGAAAAGTATGAAAAAAATGTCACTGCTTTCATACACCTCCTTTAACTTCGTCATTCTTTATAGACAGAATGAACAAGATTAATAATTCAGCCAGTAAAGGAATGTCCGTTTAGCCTTTCAAAATCCCTGAATAATTCAGAAGTTCTGACATTAGATAGCCTTTGTCATACTGATCCATCTACCCTGGTAAAATGCTAAAGAGATAATGAAGTGACTGACCCATTCTCTCACAGCCGTCTCGTATTACAGCTGATGAGCAACAAAACTCCACAAATCAGGAGGTCACAAAAAGGGAAAAAACACCTCGTGTTCACCAGTTGTCTGTGCCAGAAAGATGATCAGAAAGGGCAAACAGAAGCATTTTGCTCATTCCATCTAAATACAGTGTTAAAACCTCAATACCTGAACTGCAGCACAAGGAAATTCACTCCTTTGACTTCTCTGGGCTCTGTTCATAGAGTATGTGAAAGATTTAAGAAACTCTGAAGATATTCATCATATAAAAGCCATTTTAAAAGAAACTGAGAGTGAGCCTGAGAAATTTATAAAATACATTTTTTTCCTATAAAGCAGCACTTAAAATTTTTATGCTTCCTCTATGTAACATGCATTCGCTTCACCCATTTAACTGAAATTAAAATCTTTCACTATCATAGTGATAATAAACTGTATATACATTCCTCTTATCACTTTTTTAGTTCTGATCATTATTTTAGGTTACAGATTATATAAATAGATACTACAAAAAATATAAAGTAGTGAATTTAAGAAACACTGTGTTCTTAAGAATAAATATTTGACATTTCTGGTAGGACTTGTGGCATAAAACATTCGGAAATAAGAATCATCCACTGTTCTCCTGGCTGCAGTCTTTGGCCCCAGTCTGATATAAACATGTATTTTGTAGCTAATCCATTAGAGAGAAAATCAGAGGAGGCTTTCAGAAAAGAGCTATTTTCAGCTAGGAAGAAGCTATCACAGAGTTTAAAATGTGTACCCACTACTCAGGAAAGTGGGCAGAGGGGCAAAGGGAGCAAAGAGAGCTAAGCACCATGAGGCATATTCTGGTTAAGATTTTGAGAGGCAAGAATGTCCTGCAGCTAGACTTTGTTTACCCATTGTTAAACAAAGGAGACATCTCTGACTGAGCTGGTTGTCCAGACTCTCTTGTAGTCACTGGAGATTATGAACGTCTGGAAAAGAGGGAAAGTAAATTCAATTTGGAGGTTCTTGTGCAGACTCTTTAAAGGTTGCCCAAGTGCACTGCCATAAGGAAGACTTGGTCCTGTTTTGGGCTTTGAGTTTCCACAGACTGAGGATTAAGAACTGGACATTCATCTCATCTCATGAATGTTATAGATGGCAGGACTCTTTCTTGACCTCTACAGGAACATAATAGTAGAGTTTTAAGTCTTTATCTGGAGCATATATTGAAGGCTCAGAAAGGCAGAAGGGAAGTCCTTAAACTAATGAGCTGCTGCTAGGCAGGCAGATATTTTACTTGGGACATCTGTATCTAGTAACAGGAACTGCCTTCTGAGGTCAGAAAGAAGACTGAAATCCACTTTTTACAAATCCTTTCTTAGAAAGTAAGTCCTCTGTAAAGCAGAAAGTGTCCCTCTATTTAGACAAAAGAAAGATTTAAGTATCAAGCCCATCCATTGTAACAGCTCAAGCAGGCAATGAAAAGCATGAAGGACTACGTTACACAAGCCTTTTCTATTCTAATAAATACTTAACTCACATCAGCAGTATCTACAGTTTACTTCAGTGGGACCAGAATGGAAAGCAAGTGTTCCCCCAGCAAAGAAGGAGGGCTTTGGTTCAGACCTTGAGAGTATCTTTCCAGTGAAGTTCTGCATACATACATAGCTCAGCTTATCTTCTGAAATTAAAGCAAAAAATAACTCTGCATGATAATTGACATATGAGCCACATACGATTACAGACCTTTACACATAGGGTAACATGCAGAGGTGCAAAAGCTATGCAAATGACACATGGCGTTTGTCCACAATGCCTCTCTTTGATTGCTGCAAGACCACTCCTTTCCTCAGACACCCAGTGAAACAGACAAGTCATACAGTTGATGATACAGTCTGATTATTACAAACCTTTTAGAGAAAGAAAACCGTGTTCCAGTCACTTCATTATTTTCATCAGGAGTGAATGACCCAATCCTGCATCTAAGGTGAAAACTTATGTTTCAGAAAACCCACCCCAAACTGTCAGAAACACTAAGGATACCATGTTCCAATGTGCCTGGTTTTCTTCCAATAAGTTAATTATCTTCTTTCTATTAAAAAAAAAAAAAAAAAAAAACAAAAAAAAAACCATCCCTTGAGTTCCCAAAGGCAATCCTTTGAGAACAATGGACACTTGATAGATTCTGTGCTCAATAAATACATAGTAAAGATGGCAAAATTTCCCAGAAACCCTGAAAATTACTTAGCAGTGACTGAAAGACAATAAAATCATGTCTGTCATATAGCTATTATGTTATCCCGATAGATATCAATATGTGAAACTATCAACTAACTACTGAACATCTGAGCTCAAAAGGCAGAGCCTGCAATTACAGATCATATATTACACATCTCTATGCAACACTGGGAAGAATTCATCCTCTACCTCTGCCCTTTCTTGCTGCTTTTCCTGCAGGAGTCTCTCTGCTTCTATGTCTAAATCTGGTTTTGCCCTGTGGATATGATACAGGAAATACCAAGCACAGATTTCAATGTGGTATGGTAAGAGAAGGACCTTTTAACAGCACAGTTTGGAAGCACCAACAAAACTTTGATTACTATTAACCAAGGGCTGGGATTTTTACCCTTCTATAAAAGCAAGGAGAGCAAATCATGGCTTTAAGCTTAACCAATTCCATTGAGCTCAGCATCACTCCAGTGACTGAGTACACTCACTATACTTTATGCCCTTGTACCCTGTGGTCTCTACAGTTTTTCACTTTAATTCATCCTGTGAAAATGAACACCTGCCCACAGGATCCTTGCTTTTACTTTCCTGTGCCTGCTGTGGACCCAGAATCGCATGTTGGAAAAACCAAGCTCAGTTCAGTTTCTGAAATAAAAACAAAATATCCCTGCAAATGGCACAAAGCTGCTTAAAAATGTTAATCTCCTTAATTTTATGATGTGTTTAAAATTAAATGTTCCCATATGGGCACAACACAGCAAAACATGTCCTTCCATTAAAATAGCCTATTTACTTTAAAATCTGAAACTAGCTACAAATTTAAACCCTTTTGTTTTTGTCCACCTGGAAAAAATTATTACATTCTTAAGTCTGCATTGTAATAGAAGCAAACACTGAAGAGTGTGAATTCTTAGGTTTCAATATCTATTTTTAAATTGCTTTTCATATAAGCTTTTCATTTAGATTTAATAAGATTCTAATTGCATTTTTTTAAAATATCAGTTGATTATTGAAGACACATTTTTGTAGGATTAACTTACACAGCTTAGACTTTTAAAATATTGTTTTAAATAATAGTTTAGCATTTTATGATTTATGCTACCATATCTCAATATAGTTAGAGTAAAATAATTACAGAATGATTGCAAGAAATAAACTTATTGAAGATTAACCATTTTATGAGAGATGCACATCTATGTAATGGTTAAATGTCAACAAGTGTCTCCAAAAAGCTGTGGGTAATTAATATATGATGAGTGTTTAGTTGTAGTTTAACACATCGTGCAATTAGAATCAATCAAAAGTTTTACTATTTGCCATACAGCTCAAAAGCAGGAAAAAAATATGTTAGCCTGTTAAATGAAATGAGCTGTGCAGCTTCAATTCTCAGGTGTGCCTCAGCTGATTTTTGCCACTTAAGTGGTGCAAAAGAGCCAGAGACCCAGCAGTCTTGCTCTTCTGATGGTTCTCCATCAGGGGAAACACTGGGTAATTCAAAGCAGGAATAGTGGCTGCATGCAACCTTCCCTTCTTCAGCTGGAGGGTGTAGTATCAATACCATGTTCCTACCTCTCTGCCAGATGTATTCTTCAGGCTCACAAGTAGCCAAGACTAATTTACAATAGCTTTACAGCAGCCTAAAGATCTATAAAGTAATTTTTGCCTTGGTAATCTGGCACTGGCTGCTATAGAGGATCAGGGTCTTTAAGCACAGGAAGGTCTTAATTAACTATTGTCTAGGGCTAACTGTAGGCTTTAGACCTGGATTGAAAAGGCATTAAAGTCACCTGGAATCCGTTCCTCAACCTTGCTGGAAGCCATGCAGACCCTCAGTGTGTTGTGTGCTCCATGGAAACACCGCTCTTTTGGCAGGCAAGCAGCTCCTGGAATAGTTATTACAATGGATATTATAGGAAAGACTACACTGGCAGAGAAGCTAATGAGATAAACTATTTCTTCTTTTTCACCAATTTATTTTTACATTCTCATAAATACTACTTCTTATTGCACTCACTATTATCAAGACACCCCTCCACTGCACTCCACAAATATTATTTGGGGCATTCTCTTTATGAGTTTGAGGATTGAAACCGTCTTTTTTGCTCTGCTCAGGTTAAGTCACGTTTTGATTTTTACCGTAACCTTGGTGTCTAAAACATGGGCTAAATCAGACATTCAAAAGCACGGCCCAACATTCAACAGGCATTGAACACTGTAAGACCCAATAAAGATAACATCTGCCTTTACGCCTGTGAGTAAAACTGCCCCCTAAAGAAAAACATCACAGAACAGCAGCAGAAATACTTCTCCTCCCTTAAGTGCTTCTAAATACTTTATAGGCATCTTCTATACCACCTTCCTTTAGTGCTAGTTCAGAAGATGTCTAATCTTTGACATCCTTATTTGACTTAATACCATTTCATGTCAGAAGTCCAACCCCACAAAACTGCTGTATGTGGCAAGTAAGCCAAGCACATGTCCCTCTGCCCACCAGCAGGAACCTCCAAAGAGCTGGAAGACTTCTGGTGATCCACACCATCACAGGCTCAGTAACTGGTTGAGACTGCACTAAAGATGGGGCTGTGCTCCCCTGCCATGAATTACTCTTCAAGTAATTAAAACTGTTATACAAGTCAGAACACAACAAAGAAAAAAAGCTTGGAAACTCTGATGTTGATGCTTGATCAAAGCCCTTACTCCTTGTGAATATGATGGCACTAGCCTGCCAGGCTGCTGAAGGCAGCTATCAACCACTGCAAATGTGCCACCAGCCCAGTGCAGGTTAGTAATGGCAACAGTCAATCACAAAACAAAGGTTTATTTGGAGCTGAAATATGATTGAAGTAAATGTTTTCTAGGCTTTTGAAAATTAATGATGACTAAGCTAATGAACCTGCTCTGTCTTTATATATACTGAAGAGAAATAAATCCAATGGGCAGAAGATTAAAGTGCATGTGGGTATGTTGTCCAGTGGAGAAAGGGACTGAGTGACAACAGGCATGGAGTAGGTAGAGGTATTCCATTTCTATTTTTCCTCTCAGTTTTCACTAGGTAGCTGAGTCCTCAGGCTTTGCATCCCCTGAAGGCTTCCAGCAGGGTCTGTGGAATGACATGGTATCTGCAGGAGAGGAAGACAGGTTTAGGGACAACTTAAGCAAACTGAGCACGTGCAACCATGGGAGCAGATAATTTACATCTGAGGGTGTTGAGGGAGCTGGCTAACATCATTGCTAAAACAACCATCATCTTCAAATGCAGTTAGAGGGTGTTCCTGAAGACTGCGAAAAGGTCAGTATCACACTCATCTTCTGAATGGGAAGGCAGGATGACTCAAATCAGTGAGCCTCACCCCAGACCCTGGGCAGATTACAGAGCAAATTCTCTGGGAAGCTATTGTTGATCATATGAAAGGCAAGGTGACTGAGATCTAGAAAGATCAAATCTTGCCTGACCAATTCCACTGATTTCCATGATGAAATGACTAGCTTCGTGGACAATGGAAGAACAAAAGATGTTGTACGCCATGATCTGAGCAAGGCTGGTGTTGTTCAGTTTTACTAGTGACTCAAGACACTGAGCCTCTTCACAGGTGACACCAGACTGGGGAGCGGGGGGAGCAGTCAATATGCAGGAGCACAGGCCGCTGTTCAGAGAGACCTGGACAAGCTGAAGAAATGGGCTGATAGGAAACTAATGAGGGTTAAGGCAAATATAAAATCCTGCATCTGTGAGGGAAGATCTTCACGCAGCAATGAAGGCTGGGGCTTAAGCATCTGGCAAATGGCTTAGCAGAAAAGGACCGGGGCATCCTGATGGACTATATGGTGATTGTAAGTTGGTGGTGTGCCCTTGTAGCAATGAGCGTCAACTGAACTGTATTAACAAGGGTTAATACTGGTTCTGCAGGTCAAGCAAAGTGATTCTTTGCCTCTATTTGTCTCTTGTGAGACTGCATCTGGAGTAGTGCACCCAGTTTTAGGCCACTTAGTATGACAGAGACATGGGCATACTGGAGTGAGCCCAGTGGAAGGCCACCAGGATGGGCAGGAGGATGAACGGGAAGAGGCTGCATGAATGAGGTTTCTTCAGTCTTTGGAAGAGAAGGTATGGAGGGACCTTACTGTGGCCTGTAACTACCTCAGAAAAGGAAATATGAAAGACAGAGAGAGCCTCTTCTCAGAGCTGAACATACATAAAATTATATACAAGAGATGCCAGTTGGAGCTTAGTTGTATCAGAAATTCTGATTGCATAAGAGGAGAGAACTTTTTACCACTAGGCTGATCAAACACTGGAATAGGTTTCCCAGGAGATTTTCATGAACTCAGCTGGACAATCCCCAAGCAACTGGCCAGGAACTGGATTAGATTAGCTCCAGAGTTTGCTTCTAACCTGCATGATTCTGTGGTTCTGTTTTAGGAAAAGACAGGCACAGATGCATGTGCTCCCTGGGGATACCCATTTCTTTCCATTGAATATAAATGGAGATGAAGCTGATTTTATAGACATAGACTATCTGCATTCAGATGGGGTCTTCTTTTAGAACAGAAAACTTCAATAAAATAATAAAGACAACTGTAATTGTGGTATTGACCATTAAATGCTAATTTTACTGCTTTTTAGGTCCATTGTACATCAGTGTCCTATTCCCACAAAAACCCTGCAGTGAGGCTGACTGAGAGAGGACTGTGGGAAAAATTCAGTCTGTGTGATTGAAGCAAACTATTAACGTGTGTATTTTAGTTTAATTGGTAAATTGCACTATTTTTTCTATTTTAAATATATATTCAGGTTTAATTTGGGGAAGGAAGCAGAATTTTTCTCTACCAACACTATGGTTTAGGCTTTAAAGCCTGTAATCCCTTCTAGTGGTGTTCATCACTGTCTATTGACTGTAGATAACTTTTTGAAGGACTGTAGATAACTTTTTGAAGGACTTTGCTCATTATTTAGGCATTTCAGCCAAGTACTTAAAGCAACGTAGTAGAAACCAAGCCCTACAAGCTTATGTGGCAAAGTATTCGATTTTGTGTTATGGAGTTGTGGGATGGTGCCATTTTATTGGATTTCCCTTGCTGGTATTTTTAAAAGGGACATCAAGGAGAATGGGGATAGGGGCAGATTCCAAAGAACTTCTCTCATCTACT